>CM037879.1:35902838-36257838 GCA_021292165.1 Shinisaurus crocodilurus | reverse complement strand
AAAGAAATAACAAGAAAACAATCTGACAGGGGTGAAGGCTGAATGCCAGCCTGTGAACCATCACATACACCCCAAACTCAATCCAGTATACCTTTATTTTGAGTAGGCGCACACTTTTTTTGGGTGTGGAAACTAGGGTCTAACAGCCTAATCCTACGCATGTCTACTCAGAAGTAAGTTCTATCCAGTCTGGTGTGGTTTACTCCTGGGTAAGTGTGTATAGAATTGCAGCCTGAGAGTCCCAATTAGGTAATCGGGTGCTGTGGGTTTCCTAGGCTGAGTGTGATGTCAGTGGATTTCTGTGTAAATCTACACTCTTTTTGTTCCAAACCTGATAGCCTGGTATGTTTAGGTATTCCCTCCTCCACGCGCTCCTCTCCCCCCCCCCCCCCAGCAAATGACTTTAAATAGAATTTCTACTTCAGTTCTATAACTTTAGCACTGTTCCCACTGGAGACACTTCTGAACACCTTGAGTTGTGGTGCCTCTAAATGAAACCTCCTCCCTCCCCTCCCCTCCCCCCCCCCAAAAGCAAGTCAACAAATAATTTAAAACTTTTTTTTATCTCTGTCACTTCTCAGATCCTGTGAGGTTTTAGATGCAGCTTGGCTTTAAAAGTTACATTTTGGTTAAGCAAAAATAAAAATGAAGTATCTTATGTCTGATTCATACAACCAATTTTACCAGTTGTCAACTTGATTTATTATTTTTTCCATGATTCTCAGTATTTCTTTATTTAGTGGCTTAGCTACTGCTTTTCTTCACAAAGTGAACTCAAAGGGGCTCTCAGAATAAAACATAATGCAAGTCAAAAAATAAGTGGCTCTCATAAAACATAATGCAAGTCACAAACATTAAATATAAAAAAACAAGACAACATAAAGCAAGGCGGTAACAGCGCTAAAATAACACAGTGTGATGAACCGGTCTTGTGAAGACTCTGATAAGATGTAACTCAAAGCAACACGTGGAACAGTTTCCAAAAGTGGATTGAATTTGATACAGGATGGGGTGAGTTGTTGTTTGGACAGACCCCCATATCTTCAAGACTAGATGGCATACCAAAACCTAGTGGGAAATGCCTTACTCTGGTTTACTCTACCCCAATTAGTAGCATGTGGCCTGGCTCACTTGAGTGTCTGTCATCTCAAGCTCTTTGCTTCATAATCCCCTTCCAAATTCTCTGCTTGTGGCTCTTGGTGGCCGTGATGTGTGGCACAAGATAACTGGGAAGGAGATGGTGAGAGGTCGGGCCTGCCTCGTGATGGGGTGTGTGTGTCTCTGTCTCTGACATGGAGCCTGAGAGCTTTGTAATCCTACACAGAAATGGCAGTGTCACATGGGTCTTTATCCAGCTGTAGTTGTGGGCAACTAGTCACAACTGGAGGCCTCATATGAGAATGCCGATCGCCAGTATAGCAAAGGATATATCCACCCAGTTCAGTAGAATGATCATCACAGTGTATATGATGATGATAGACAAAGATCTTAATGTTTATTATTTAGTTGTAACCATTCAAGGCTGGCATCAAGTGTAGACATGATCCGGCACCTGCTGAGGGCTCCCACGCCTGCAGAGCCCCCCTGACAAGAGCCCCCTGGAGTTGCTTCTTCTCTTCACCATTGTGATCTGCTTGTTCGCTTGCCTCTTGCTCTGGCCCAGGCAATGCTGGTGGTGAGAAGGAGGAGCAGTAAATGCCACTGCCTACTTGCTCACTGTCCTGTCAAGCAAGCAAGTGGTCGCAATGATAAGAAGGAGAATGATGAGCAAGAGCAACCGGTTGCAATGGTGGTGCAAAGCTGCACTAACTGAGGGAGGGGCCCCATTGAGCGTGTCTTGCCCAGGGCCCTCAAACACCTGAAGCTGGCACTGTAACCATCATCAGTAATCTTGTAAAGTAGATTAGTATCATTACCATTCCCGTATTGCAGATGGTGAGTGGTGCTGTGGTCTGAGGCAGTGAGAGAGTGGCTTGCCTATGGCCAGCTAGTGAGGACCATAACAGACATTACTTTCAATCTCTGTCTAGCACAGGGCTCCCCAACCTTGGGTCCCCAGATGTTGCTGGACTACAGCTCCCAGAATCCCTTGCCATTAGCCATGCTGGCTGGGTATGCTGGGAGTTGTAGGCCAGCAACATCTGGGGACCCAAGGTTGGAGAGCCCTGGTCTAACCGCTATGTCTTTTTTAATCTTTCTCTTTTACTCTAGAGTAGGTACATGAGCCCCAATGTGGATCAGGACCCTAGTGTGGGGGGGTGGGGGTAAGGGAGATTTTAAGTTCTGGATCAGGCCCCCTGCATCTACTCTAGAATTAAAATGTGTGGGAGAGCTGCTAGACACAGATTCAAAGTAATGTCTATTTTGGCCCAGAGTACGTGGCAGAGGAGACATTTGAATCTAGGATCTCTTGATGCGTAGTCAGTCACTTAACCACATGAAGCTGTACCAGCTCTCAGTGGATATATCTAGCTGCGACTCCACACTGATGATGCACATGGAAGGCTGTTTATGCACACAGACCTTCCTTACTAGATCGGAGCAGCTGTGTTTCCATTGCTCGTTCATATTTTCATCAAAACCATGCATGAGTTTGCTGAAGAAGATATTGTTCAGCATTTAAATAGTGCTTTAGAATATTCAGAGCAGTTCATGTTATACTGCGTTGCTCGGCAGCGTATATGAATTAAACAACCAAGAGAGCAGGACCAATCGCATGAGGCTTTTCTGGCCCAATCAACACCCTCCCACCTGGCGAGAAGGGAGAAGGCAGTGCATATGAAAGGGGGCTTTGGATGGTACAGGAGAGTGGATCATAGACAATCACTCTACTTAAGACTGCTACAGGAGCATAGGATTACACACAGTAGTTACCAGTGGACACTGGGCAAGTTGATCCTTCTTTGCTTTATAGCAACCCCGAAATAACCAGTCATTTTCACCAAGAGTTTCATGGACACTGCCTGTCTCTCTACCATTTTGACATGTGTAGCCATGTGTCCCCAGAATATACTGGTTAGGTGGAGCAACAGATTGCCCCTTTCTGAGACAAGCAGTGTGTAAGTCTGAAGTCTACCACCTAGTCCCCCCTCTCAGCATTGTCTTTCTTCTTGGTGAATGTCAAGTATTATTATTTGATTGACTGCAGCCACCTGATGCTAGGAAAATGTCCTGGGTTCATAGTAGAGATTGTTGTTGAGTCTATAAAAAGAAATGTGGACGAGGGTCTTATTTGTCACTGTGGCATTGTTTCTGCAGATGTTTCTACTGGAGAGATGTTCAGTCAGTTAGGTGTAAAGAGATGTACTTAGTAGGTCATCATCACTTAGGGTCAGGGAAAAGCTACCCCCAGACACACACAATTAGCACAGCTGACTGGTTAATTGCCCACTGGGGGGGGGGGGAATCTATCTAGCCACCCATCCATTTAAACAATTAGACGCTTTGCCTCAGAATGTGCATTCTCTTAAGAAAATATTATGCTTTTTGCGAAAAGGGAGGGGGGAGGAGAAGTAAGCTAGATCAAGCTGCGAGGAGTGCTTAATTGCTAAAATGAGAGTCTCTTGGGCTCAGACAAGCCTGCAAGTCATATCTTCTGACCTGAAAACCTTTCTGTATAATCCTAGATGTACAGGGGTGCCGGTTGTCGTCAGAGTCGGTGGTGAGGGAAAGGCATTCTGTACGGGCTCAGAGGATTTTGTTTTGTTTTTACTTCATCTAATTCCGGAAGGTTCTGTGGTATGGAAAAAAGGTCCCAGGGCTAAGCCCTGGGTGAGCCCTGGCTCATACTAAGCCCTGGCTATTGGGATAACATGCGACACAAAGGAATAAGCAAGGCTCCCTGGCATGAGGAAGCAAGCTGGATGACCAATAAAAATAGACTGAGGCAGGAATGCTGAAGTCTGTTGTAAACCCATGGAAACATTATGACCGGGCTCGCACAATCACCGCAGCCCACTGTGATGCCCGCCTTTTTGAATATTCAAGCCGCGGTGGGCACTCACTGTAGCCTATTGCGTCGTGCGAACCCGGCGAGGCTGGCTTATGTGAGGGCTAAACAACCCTCACAGAGCCCCCAAACAGTATGTGTAGCCATTCATTTTGGAATGGGATATGTGTCCTCCGACCCTAGAAGGATTCGGTAGACAAAGATGATGACAGGTTGTAAGTAAGCAAATTGTTCAGCAAATTGCCTATAAAGGCAATTTTGACTGATGCTGCACGGTTTCAGTCAAAAGAGTTAGTTGCACCTTTTCTCTTCCTGTTGATGATCCCAGGACGTCTGTCTCTTTCTCTCACACACAAATACTGTATATTTGTCACAGCCACTAGTCATTACTTGTGGCTTTTTTGTGGAGAAAGCATGCATTCATACAGCAGCATTTACTGTGGGATCTAAGAGCCACTTCACATATTACATTTTTTTGCAGGTACACGTCTCGTTACAGATATATAGGATGTGCCTACCAAAAAGGTCCCATTTAAAGCAGCCATCCTTCCTGCCCCCCCCCCCGCAACTGTGTCTAAGTGTGTGCTGCAGGGAGTCATCTTTGGTCGCAGCTAGGTTTAACCAAGGGCTAATGGCTAATACTCAGATGCCAGCCCAAAATGCTTGAATGTTGCAGAAGCTTACCAGAATTTTGCTAGACATATCTCAGATGGTAAAAGGAGGATTTGCCCCTCACCTATAGAAGCTACTTTTCACAGCTTTGTTAGCCTAGGCTAGCCTTCTCCAACTTGGTGCCCTCCAGATGTGTTGGACTACAACTCCCACAATCTCCGGCTAGCATTGGCTGTGCTGGGTGGGGTATGATAGAATAGTAGTCCAGTACATCTGGAGGGCACTGAGTTGGGCAAGGCTGGCCTAGGCCTTTTATTTCTGGTTGGTTTGGGGCCAGGGCACCTATAAACATTTCACTTTTTAGCACCTCCACATCAAAGGTTCCCAGCATGCACAAAGCTCACACCAAAGAGTACAACTTTCTCCCTGATATATTAGATTTCCACATGCAAGACACTTTCTAAGGAGTGACTCCCCTCATGAATTTTGAAAGACTGCATTATCTGCCTCCTTGTATATTTGAATCCATTCTAAGTTGTTTTTTCCTGTGTGTTTTTCAGCTCTATGATGTTCTTTTAGAGATGGAACAACCGGAGCTGCACACATTATTCTAAAATTGGGAGCACCGTAGACTTACATAATCGCTTTATGACAGCTCTCAAGATCTTTTTCTTATAGTTTTATAGGCAGTTTATAGACAGTTATAGCTCATGTCCAATGAGCATCATATAGGTTACTTTTCAATCACATTGTTAGCATGACATTTGAAGTCAAACCTAGTTTGAAGGAAAGCTGTAGGAGCTTTTCCTTATCAGTTTGGGGCTAAACTGAATAATTTGGTGTTATCTCCAAACCTGGCTACCTTATTGTTCACCCCTACTCCAGATCATTTGTTAAATAATTTTGGACCCAAAGTAGACTCTTCAGGGATCCTACAATTTACTAGCTGCTCTAATGCTTATTTTCCTCTTCCCCCTGCATTCCTTTTTCCTTTTATGCCATGCCCATGTCTACTAGATTGTGTGCCTGCAGGCAGGGAAGTCTTACCTTTTAATATCTGTACAGTGCTTAGAAAATTCTGGGCGTTTTACTAATGTTACCTAATATAATACTTTATCCTTATATTCTGTTTCCTATTATTTTACCAGTTACTGATCCATAACTGGTCCCATCTCCTTACCTCACCACCAGCCAGTGTGGCGTAGTGGTGAGAGTGTTGGACTGGGACTCGGGAGATCCGGGTTCTATTCCCCGCTCGGCCATGAAATTCACTGGGTGACTTTGGGCCAGTCACTGCCTCTCAGCCTAATCTACCTCACAGGGTTGTTGTGAGGATAAAATGGAGAGGAGGAGGAGGACTATGTAAGCTGCCTTGAGTTCCTTGCAGGAAAAAAGGCGGGGTATAAATATAATAATAAATCATTCTTTTTAGGAGCTTGTGATGATAGACTTCATCAAAAGCTTTTGAAAATACACTGTATAATCTCCACCAAACTATTCCTGTCTACCAGAGCTGAAACTCATTTGGGTAATTTAAAAACAACAACACACCTCCTAATTTAAATTTGTTTGTATAAATTATTTTTGTGTGTGTGCATTATTCTAAGTTATGGAGATTTTAGGAATTTCAGAGGAAAAAAATTGTAAAAGCATTGCATTGTGCACATGGGGCAGAATCCAACGGCCTGTTTCATTGTGCAAGCGGCCCGCACCACTTGCACAATGTCAATTTAGCATTTATGTGGTGGCAGCCCGAAACATAAGGGAGCTCTGCCGACCTGCATCCTTCCAGGAATGAGCATTTCTGCTCATTTTGTGGCTGCCCCTAGCGCTAAATCTCCCTTTCATAAGTGGTGCGTCCCGCATGCACAGTGGAATCGGCAGGACCCACCACTTGTGGAAGGGAATTGGCAGGACAGAAGGGAATCAGCAGGAGTATAAGAGTCCCATTGATTCTTAACATTATTGCCATAAGAGTTAATAGTTACGTTTAAAAGGGGTTCCTCAAAATCTAATTTCAAAAGCAAAATCTGAAAATGTTTTTAAAAAAATAAAATCACAATCAGATTGGGAAATTTGGCAGACTTGTTGATATCCTTAAAGAACTATAAAAAAGACAATGTGGGTGGAAAGACTTGCCTTTAGTGATGGGTGAGTTTACCTGGCTTGGTTCAAAATAGGCTTGGGTGAGAAAGGGAAGAGCGTGACTATCCTGGTGGTAGGGAAGGATGGATGGTGCTGGGTGAGCCGTTAAGAACTGATCCCAAACTTTGATGGGGTGAATGCTTGAGTTTGCATTTCCAACACCACCATCTCGAATGAATGCCTTTGGCATCATCACTACTTCCTCTTGCAGAGACATGCTGGTTCTTCTTCAGCAAGGCACGTTTAACATCTATATGTTAATATCAATAAAGCTTTCAGCCGGCTAAACTAGGAAATAGGTTATGCTGAATGCTCTGTAATATCCTGTATCCTGGGTGGATCACTCCTGGATCTTTAAAATAAAAAAGGATTACATTGCTTCATCTGTCATAGATGGCAGCACTGGAAATAAATGAGAGAGAGAGATTTTAGCTGATTTGGGCAAATGCCATTCGGTAACTTGTTACTTTTGTCCATTGTCATAAGAACATAAGAAGAGCCCTGCTGGATCAGACAAAGGTCCATCCAGTCCAGCATTCTCTTCACACAGTGGCCAGCCAGCTGCCCACTGGATCCCACAAGCAGGACAGGAGTGCAACAGCACCCTCCTGCCCATGTTCCCCAGCAACTGGTGTACACAGGCATACTGCCTCTGATATTGAGGTAGCATATAGCCAATCAGGGCTAGTAGCCATTGATAGCCTTCTCCTCCATGAATTTGTCCAATCCCCTTTTAAAGCCCTCCAAATTGGTGGCCATCACTCCATCTTGTGATGTAGAGATGTCACTTCTCTTTGAGATAGTTCTTCAGCTACATTGCAAGAAAACCAATGACTGGAGAGTGGTTGTCCCTCTAACTAGCTTTCCCCAATCTGATGCTATCCAGATGTTTTGGGCTTCAGTTCCCATCAGCCTCGGCCAGCATGGCCAATGGTCAGGAATGCCAGGGGGTTCCCAAATGCCCGGAGGGCACCAGCTGCTCTAGCTGCTGCTCTAGCGTCTGTAGTGGAAATTGATGCAAATAATCCATTCAGCTTTTCTATACTCCCCTCGTCTTCCTCCAGAGCTCCTTTTACACCTTTGCTTGCTTACAAGGTTCTCCTCCTCTCCATTTCATCCTCACACCAACGCCAGTGAGGTAGGTTGGGCTGAGAGTCAGTGACTGGCCCAAAGTCACCCAGTGAGCTCTATGACTGAGTGGGGACTAGAACCCGGATCTCCCAAGCCCCAGTCCAACCACTACGACACACTGGCTTGATACCTCCCTGTAACTGTGCCAGCACTTATCTGCCCTTTTCTATTCCGAAGCTCTGAAGGCTGTTGTTTTTGAACCTTCAGAGAAATATTTGACTGAATGGATCAAATATTTGTTATCTTTCCATAACATTTAGCAAATACTTCCCACCCTCCCAAACTCCTCAGTCCTACATAATTTCCACAGCATGCCCAATTTGGATGATAATAAGTGCTGTCAACTTCAAGGAAAGGGTTCCTGCAACCCTTACAAACAGCAGCATCGCATATCATTAGACAGAACACTCTGTGTTTACAGGACTAAAAACTCAAAACACAGACAGAGGTGTGTGGTTGAGATATTTTTTTTCAGTGTGAGGAAAATAATTATTTTAATCCTTGTTATTTACTCTTCCCCCCCCACCACCACCACCACCACTACTTGCATGTTACTCCTTCAGCATCATGAGTCAATATGCCTTTTTCAAAGGACATTCACTGTTTGGGTCCAAATTCCACCCTCTACTGCATGCAGGCAGCTCCTACTGACTTCAGCAGCGGCTGATCACATGTCTGCCTTATGGCAAAATCTGGCTCGCAGATTGCCAGTGTGTCATCTGTGAGAAAGCTTCCAATACTTCGTTATGGGAGGAGAAGTCTAATTTTTGCACCTTCCATGTGGGGTGGGGTGGGGGGGAAGTAGGAAGATCTCTTTAAGAGCAGTTGGTTCATAAGCCAGATCCAGGATTGCAAATAGTATGCAGAATCAGTACCGGTAGATTAAGGGTGCAGTCCTCTGCAGGTTTAGATAGGATAGCTGGCTGGGGCATGCTGGGAGTTGTATGCCTTTTTTCTGTCTCAACTTGTACAAGATTGCGCCTCAAGAGGCCTCTATGTTACTTCATGAAGTCACTTGATGTCTGCAAGGGAGAGGCAGCTTCTGAGATGAGATTCTAAAGCAGAGGTGAGGGCCTTTTGTCTGAAGGCCATGCTGCTTCTCTTGGCTGGTGTGCTACATCCAAGAACGCATGTGCCTGTGTGGTAAACATGTTGAACATGTAAAACTGAACATGTAAAACTACAGGAATACCTTGGATTGCAAGTAACTTGGTCTGAGAGCGTTTTGCAAGACAAGCAAAAAAATTTTTAAAAATTGACTTGATAAACAAGCGACGTCTTGCAAGACAAGTAACGTAGGGATGTAACCGCTCGCCTCGAGCGGGCGTAGCGGGCCGAAATCAGCCCCGCTCATACCCGCCAGAGACTTGCTTTGATATAAGAGTGTTTTGGATTACAAACACGGTTCCGGAACAAATTATGCTTGCAATCCAAGGTATTACTGTACCTTACATTGGTGCATTTCACCCAATACTGTCCACTTTTAACTGACAACAGCTCTGTAGGATCTCGGGCAGATCCCAGCACTTGCTAGCCGATTAACTGGAGATGCCTGGGGATTTAATCGGTGACTCTTGTGCAAACTATGCGCTCTACAAGGGGGGGGGGACTCCTTCCACTCATTCTCTTGTCCTATCATCAGCCTTTCCTAACTCAGCCCCCTCCAGATGTGTTGGGCTACAAGTCCCATCATCTGCAGCCAGCACAACCACACTGGCTGGAGTGATGGGAGTTGTAGTCCAACACATCTGGAGGACATGAGGTTGGGGGTGCCTGTCCTACATTAACGGTTAGGACTTCTACTGAGCAGTTGCAGGAAAGATGTTGTCACTGAGGAATGGGAATGGAAGCCACTCATTCAAACAGCTGATCTTGGGGAGCTCTGCTGACCAAGTTGCATTGTGACTGTGAGTGCCCCCACACACGGATGGGTATTATGGGCCTTAATCTGCGTGTACAGTATCCTTTTTAAAACATAAAGGCAATGAAAAGAAACTGATTTTAGGGTATACCAACTTCATTAAAAGAGCACTTTCCTCCAAATAGTTCATTGTCGAAGATGCTGAAAACAGTGCTCTGGTTTTCAATATACCGAATAAACTGGATTGCCATTGAGAAACTTAACTGGGCAGAATGAGCTTGGGCCTATGTTCACAGCATCTGCAGAGTTCCCACCCACCCACTTCCTCCTCCTCCACCACCACCACCACCACCCCAGTTGTATAAATATGATTTTTATTGGGATATTTGGGTTGAAGTGGGAACTGTAATGGCTGCGTGCAGGAAAATGTTATGGGAGCACCACACGAAGCAACTGCTGATCCAGGTTATTAGAGTATGCCTTTATTAGGTGCTCATGATAAAACTGAAAACAAACATTTGTAGTAGATACCCTGTTTCTTTGCTGGCTTTTAGCACTACCTGGGACCAAAGCTGAACACACAGAAGTGAAGGGGCTATGTTGTTTCCAGCACATGCTAAATTCTCACATGTACACTTAGAGAGTAAAGTGTGATCAGACACATACATATGTGGACAAAATATTCCACAAACCTTCAAGGCAATAGCCTTCCTCCCCCCCCCCCTTCATTCCCTTCCTCTGCTAATTATATCTTATAAATCCAGCACCCTCTAAACCCAGATGTTCATATTTTAATACCTACATTCTGTGGTTCGACTTTACAAAGCTAGCTAACACATGTTTTAAAAGTTATTGTACTATATATAACAGCCTTGCCTAAGAGAATAGAGGTCTGCCGCATTTAGAAAATGCAGGTGCTATGTAAGCTCCCTTTTGAAAGCAAGAACTTAGCTCAGTTTCCTTTGAAGACCCAGAGACTTGAAACTGAAAACTTTTATTAATGCCATTGTCTCCTTGTATCAGCAGGTTCCAGAGAGATTCCTGGAAGTGGCTCAGATCACATTACGAGAGTTTTTCAATGCCATTATCGCAGGCAAAGATGTTGATCCTTCCTGGAAGAAGGCCATATACAAGGTCATCTGTAAGCTGGACAGTGAAGTTCCTGAGATTTTCAAATCCCCAAACTGCCTCCAAGAGCTTCTCCATGAATAGAAATTTCAACCACTATTTATGAATGTATTAAAAAAAAAGTAGCAGATCCCCCTTTTTGATGCCCAAGTTGTGTGTGAGTGCGTGTGTATGTGTGTCTATATTAATTTCATTCATATATATATATATATATATATGAAATCAGATCATAATCCTTCGTGATTATTATTATTATTATTTTGTTATTTAGGTCAGTAACAAGTGGATCATTATTTTAACTCCAGCCTTTGTTTTACTTTTGCCCATGACTTTTAACATTTGGAGGGGAGGGGGAAAAATATTTGGGTTTCTTTTTCCCCCCAGGGAGAAGAATGTTTTGAAGTGTGTACAAGCCTGTTTTAGCAAGTTTAGGGCATTACTTTTATATATCTATATATATCTATATCTATATATTTTGCCAGTTATTGCTCATTACAAAGTGGCATTTTGTTCTAGAAAGACAAATGTCGCAGTGCAATTCTACAGTCAATTACGGTATGTCTCTTTGTTTATATTACTCTCTCAACTCTATGGATGCATTTCACAAGCTTAGCGTTTTCTAAATCTTTGGCTCAACTGTTTAATGAACCTATAACTTTCATGTTATAGGTTAGAAGAAATATAAACATCTCTTCTAATTATTCAAACAAGATCAAAAGTGGCATCCAAGCTTTCCCCTTACAAGAGCAATAGATGTCCTGAATCATTCACCCTAGTTTCCAGGGTCCTGTATGCTGCTGCAAGCATGTGTAGCAACATCTTGGGCCATCTACAGTGGTTCCCAGGAGTGCTTCCCATCTGCTTTCCACCATTTTGGGGAGTTTGGGGAAGCAGTGGTAGTGGGAAGTTCTCCTAGGAACCACTGTAGGCTTGAAAAAGGTCTTATATCAGATTGAGCCCAGATTCCAGAGAGGTCTGGATCCAAAGCAAACTAGATCAGGGAGGTGGGCTTGGAATCCAAAAATCTAGGGTAGGAATGCCTTCATTTTTGGAGTTCACCCCATCATTACTTACCCAGATCTCTTCACTCTTTCCCCTCTCCCCCCCATTTCAGGCAAAGCAATACTGCACAAAACAAAAGAAAATCACTTAAAGCAAGGGGTTTTGCTGTTGGCAAACACAGTGATTTAAATTTCATAATATGGCCAGCTTATTAAAACAGTAGCATTTCACTCTCCATAGAGTAAAAAAAAAATCTTGCATGATTTTTACTCATAGCAGAACATTTTAAAGTCCTATTGTTTTATTGGTAAATCATGCGGAAATACTCTCCAAGTGGAATCAATGGGACCTTATGCTTCCAAACTTATGCATACATACTTTGGGGTAAGCCCCATTGAACTTAGTAGGACTTACTTCTGACTAGATGTCCATAGGATTAATCTTCTTAATGTTTAGGTTTGGCTGGATTTTATCCTTACACTATCACACTGAATGGTCAACTTTGGCTCATGTTCTAAATGAGATTTTTTATCAAAATGTATTATTCTCCCCCCAAGCCCTTAGGTGGTTATGTATATGATATTTCATATTTTTTGCCTCAAAAACAATGTTTTAAAATACCTTTTCCTCTGAGAAGCATTGTACAATACTTTGCTTAATTCTAAAATGACTGAGGCAAAACAATGACATCTCAAAGTACAAGAACATTTTCTGTATGTTAGAAATGGAATAGAGACTTTTTAAAATAGAAAATATTGTTCAAATGAATAAACTCGGCACAATATATAGAGAGAGCACAACTTTGTAGAAAATTGGCCATACCCATTGAATCCAATGAAACTTAAGTGGTTAACTGTGCTTGCTAATTTTCTTACTGAGACTTAAGCATGTTCAGTTAGCTCTGGATTGTGCCTATAAATCATACGGAAACTTTATCCCTGTCCTGTTGACTAGGAAAGCAGAAGCTAGCCAATTTTATTATTTCCTCAAATATAAGTGATTCATTAACAATGAATAGAACTGACCAAGCAACTTCTCTTCTACAACAAAAGCTAGTGGCAAATAAAACATGAGAGTAAAGCGTAATATATGGAGCACATCAGAGTTTTTCTGTTATTTCACTCAAGATAACATTTTGCAGTCACCTTGCGAGGAACAGTCACATGGATCAATTTGAGACCTGATTATGGACAAATATAATTTCAGTCGGTCTCAGGACCAAACTCAACATGATGCTAAACACACAGCTGCTGCTGAAAATGGCAGCCATGCAAATAGATCCCTATCCCTCCATAATGTCTACTAGAACTGTGTACAGAAGTCATGATGTTCTATGTTTCCACATCAGCAGTCAGTGACATGGGGCAGGGAAGCACAAAACATCACTGCAGCCCAAACGCAGCAAGTTTTACTTGATGTGGGAGGCAGGAGGAACCAAGCACAGGGCTGCAATTTCAGCAACGGGTGGGTATTTAGCACATCTAGCTGACTCTGAATTTTGACACTTACTGAAACAGAATGCATGTTAAAGAAGTCCAAGATGGAATTTATCCTCAGGGTGACCAAAAGAAAAGTTTACCTTACAGTGGAAAATAGTAATAATACCAAGAATTGTATGAATCAAACCGAAGTGAGTTGACTCAGTGATCAGCCTAATTCAAAAAAAGTTTGTTGCTAGTTTTTATGCTTTCTTCAGTGGTCTCCTTTTTCTTTTGGCATTTTTGCAAAGGTGTAGTGTCTAGTAGTGTTTTCTGATATGCTATGGCACTATGTGTTTGTCGTTTTCTCTGTTGTCTTTTGTACAGATGCAGTAAGAATTTATTGTTAACTGGGCTAGCCTTTTTCATTATCCACCCTTCCCCCAGCAATTTGATACCAATTTGATACTAATTATCCAATGTGTTTGTTTTACAGTTTACCAAATTATGTTCTTTAGGAGCCTCCCCTTTTTAAAATCTTTCTTGACATTGTTTTTTATTTTTTAAACATACTAGATTTATTTTGACTCTGGAGAGTGAAAGTTTACCCCACATGACATTACAGTTAAAAAAAACTGACCTAGTCACTGCAATGATGCTTCATTTACAAATATTGCTTGAGAGACAGAAATGGATGAAGGTAGTTATTATCAGTGAAAAGCCTTAAAAACCTGCTAATTTTTTTAAAAAAGAAAACAAACCTAGGACACCCAGGCTGCAAACTAGTTACCCTCTTCCACATGCAAAAACCAGGTTTCTACAAGCAGAATAGTGACTTTCTTGCTGCAAGACCTTTGCACAAGCAAGAAGCATCTATACACCGTACACTACATACAGAACCCAATGAGCCTTTCCATATGTAGCATCCCTGACTTAATAAACTCTAGTTGATTAACCCAGTCACAAGTGTCAGGCCCACACACTCACTCATCCCCTTGTCTACTGACTTTTGCATCAATCCTGGTCTGATTAAATTACAGTTCCCTGTTATGTTCAAATTGGGAACTATAGTTTAATGTTAGTTTACTAATCTGGATCTTGAACCACAATTTGTTCATGGTTTAAGGTCCTAGTTAGTAAACCAACATTAAACCACAATTCCCTCTTCAGAGGTAATTGAGAACTGTAGGTTAAACAGACCAGGATCGAAGTGCTGAAGCTAGCACAAAAAATGAAGAAGCATGGGGAGAGTGTGCAAGCCCACTGCTCATTCCCAGCTTCATAAACTGTAGTTCAATAAATGTCTGAACCGGGCCTAATTGTGCCTAAGTTTACCTTATTCTTTTCCTCTTTCGCTCAGAGCTCTCTGGATTGCAGGCCCTGCCATTATTTTTGAGCACTGGTTATGTCTATGCAGTGCAGGCAATGCAGCCAATAGCAAGGAGTAAAGGGCCACAATTTGTTGCAGCATGCATTGCACTCAAAGCAAGCCATGCTGTTCCTAAACTTCCCCTGAAGTATTTAGTACAGTTTTTGCATCCATACAGTTGACACCTTTATTTTGTGCATGTAGTGCAGACTATTAGGACATATCCATATGTAGGGTTTTGCTGATGATCAGTGCTCTGAATCACCCACAATCCCATGTTCAGGATGCTTGTCCCTGTTCCAATCACTGCTGGTCTAAATGCACTATTGACACAGGAGGCAGACCTACTGTTGTGCCAAAATTATGACAGTAGCTCCACACCTCTGCACTAGTAAGTATCCCTTCATTGGAGAATGTACTGTTGTGCTTCCTGTTATGCACTATCATCACTGTTTGGAACATCTGAAAACACCCTTTCCTTGTGTAGCAGTTCCTGTTAAGAAAAGGATGAAAACTTTGGTTACACACTTATTTTCTTCCCATTACGGAAGAACATTCCAGTTCTGATTTAGGGTGTATTTCTACTGAAGCTTGCTGGAAATGTACAAGAAGCATTCAAGAGCTACTTTTCCTCGTGTTTTGGCACAGGAGCTTGCACATGAGTGTCTCCCATTGGGCTGAACACCTTGTTAAACCCTATTAAACTGAAATACACTTCTAAGGCAACCCTTCACGTAGAGTCTACTCTTTCATTGTCACCTCAGACATTAAAAACCAAACATAACAAACTAAAGCCATACTTTATTTGTAATACATTAGACACCCTTCCAGAAATATTTTCCTTATATATGTTTTTGCTTTTGTTGTTGTTGTTAGTAGTATTCGTATTAGTATTATTAGCACTACAACAATTATTATTGACTGAAATGTGAGTAATTATACGCTAGACCTTACAGCATTTATTTATTTATTTATTTACACATAGCATAGATAAAATTGTTAGTGAATGATGTACAGGAATGCTAAAAGTAAAGGGGGGGACCCAAGCAAACCTTGATTTTTTTAAAAAAAATATAACCGATAATTTAACTAGCTCTTTTATGATGACTTCATTGCATTATATAGCCATATTGCCTTTGTCTCTCCCAAAGCACATAAACTAAAATATAAAGCATTGGTCTTTGCTATATTTTAAGTAGACTTCCTCCTCCTCCAAATGATCTTGTTCATATTCCATTTTTTTTTTTAAATTAAAAACTCATCCCGATCCTATAGATGTTCTTTGCTGTGGAGTGTTTTGTGCAGATGGGAGCTTATAGCATCACACGTTGCTTGCCAATTTTGTCCAACTGTGCTGCTTGCCCATTGTAATACCATTATAAAGAAAGAAAGGTTGCTAGGTTTCAGGAACGTAGGGTTGCAGTTGACATAGATGGTTCCGTCTTGCCCAAAACAATGGTAGGTTGCAAGGTAGGTGATCTGGTCATACCCAGACTCTCCGCAGATATGTACACTACAGTTATCCACTGATTTATTGGTAATTTCCTCTCCACCAAGAATACTGGGAACTATAGTTCTGTGAAGGAAGGTTTATCTAACTGCTTCTCCTAGGAATTCTCTGTGGAGAATCGTGGCAGCCAAACCCTCTGTAAAACTGGTATAAGCTTGTAATGCAATGTGCTCTTGCCACTGAATTCTGCATTGCAGCAGCTTTGCTGGTGCTGCATCTGATGTTGGAGTAGCAGAACTGATTTGTGCTGCCAAGCTAGCTGCTGGACATCCCGGGTCAGCTTGCGATGCAAGCATGTTGCAGCAGGTGTAACATCGAATGGGCCCAGCAATAATTGTGCCCCCGTCCCCACCAACCACTTATTTCTCAGCAAAACTGTACATGGATTGGGTCATCAAAGGCAGAAGGCTGTGTTTATTGTAGTAAAGAAAAGTTTACATAGGGAAAGTAGTTCAAAAAAAAATTGAAACCCCGTAGTGACATTCATCTTCTAAATTTTTTTATTTTTTATTTATTTATTTTTATTTTATTTTTTTTGCTGTACAGAAACTGGAAGTGTGTGCCTAGATCGTAAATGCACCAGCGGAGGGATTAGGTAAAACAAATCCTTCAAATTCACAGTTTTTCTCCCCTTCACAAGTACAATTGTCCTTGTGCCTTCTGTGGCTTACGATTTTTCGTCTTTTTGGACCTTCCTCTTCCCCCCCTGCCCTGGAATGACTACTGCTGCAATAAACACAGGATTCTTTTTCTCCCCCTCCCCACTTTTTTCCAGCTGTTTGACATAATGTTGATAGCTATGCATATTTTGTGTCTTTTTAAAGAAAATTAAAAACAAAACAAAAAAGCAGGAGAATAAGTTTTTGAAGAAGAAAATTTTTAGAACAGTTTGATAATGCAAAATATTTTTTTCTCAGTCGTTCGAGCAGCATTCAATTTTGAAAATTTCTTGTAGAAGCCAACTTTTTGTAACAGTGGTGCAGATCTTGTGTGTTCTTAGCGTAATGAAAAGTAGTATAGAAGCAATATTTCATACGTATTATATATATGTGTATACATATACATACATATATACCCACATATACACATGAGAATATATAGATATATAGATATAGATATATATATGTATATATACTTATACACACACAATATGCGTGTGAAGTGAAAAGCTTACATTTTTCCAATGTAGATTAAGAACCTATTTTAGACCTTTGTTATGTTTTGTGAGAAGAATGTTCTATTTGAAACTATGAAACATTTAATTCTTACTGTATCTCTGGTTGTGTAATGGGAACGCTTCACATTCAATGGTTTTTAAAAAGTGAAAGATATTAGAATGTAGTAATTATTTAAGGGAGTGTTCGCCCATATATTCCTGAGGTTTGCTTTGTGCCTCTGAGTATTATTTAATTTAAAGTGTTTTAAGTTTGCAGAATCATTGTTACTGTACCAGGTATGTGGGTGAATATCTATAGCCGAGGGGAACTTTTATAAAGCAATGTATATATTCGGCTTGATGGCTCTTCTTGAATAAAAGGCAGATGATTTTAATAACTACATTCTGAGAACATCTGTTAAATTTATAAGAAACGCTGCAGTTAACTGTATAGATAGTTGAAATCATTCTTTAAAACCCAGCTCAGTAGTTTTAAAAAACGATCTCTCTCATCATGTGTCCAGGACATGGGTGATCCAGTTTTTGTAAAGTTACAGATTTTTTTTTTCTATCTGCACAAAGTAATTTATTGGCAAAGGGTTTCCCCCCACAACCCCAGGTTAATATTAACTAAGAAATAAAAGTGAAGATTTTGTGGCTTTAAATATAGGACTTTCACCAGCAGAACGGAAAGATATAAATATATATATAAATAAATATAAATAAATAAATATAAATATATATATAAGAAGTGGTTTGCAAACCCCCTCAAATGAGCATTGTACATGAGAAGTACGGTAATCAAAAATTGGAAAAAAAATCCTCTTCTATTTGTCATGTGTATTATATAGTAATTATTGGTGTTTTAGTGCAAAGACTTCTTTTGGGTATCTATTCTGTGTTTGGAAATTTTAATAAGCATTGTTTTCAAAAAGCTCCCCTTAAAGAATGTAACTGATTTATATGAGTAAGCAGTTACTGTATTGCACTTAAATGTTCTGTTGAAGGAAATGCAATTTTGTTTTCTGTAGAACTGTTGGTTGTAAACCATTGAAAATGCTCATTATTTTGAGCTGGGATGAAAACTGGTGTTTAACCTTTGCATCTTCTTAGGAATAGCTCTGTTTCAAAGTATGAAAGGTGGTAACTTCAGCCATTTTTGTCATTTGAGACCCTCAATTTTCTCTCTCTACCTAGCTAGCTGCCATAAAATACACTAAAATAGACAGTCAAATCCGAATAAGACTTCAGAGCTTAAAATTCTACTCCAAATCTATCGGGCCTGGACTTCCTTAAGGAATCAATATAATACTGTAAGTTTTTTTTAAAAAAAAAATCCACACACGCACTTTTAGGGCACAATCGTATGCATATTTTGATCAAAAAAAGTTCCACAAGTCCCAGCATTCTCCAGACAGCCATGCTGGCTGGGGAATGCTGGGACTTGTAGGAGTTTTTCAGTCTAAACATGCATAGGATTGCACCCTAAGTGAAAATATATTATAACCATATAGATCTGAGCTCAAAAGTAAGAGAAATATATTTATTTAACTGGAAGAGTCAAAGGTTAAGGCATAAACTGCTGTTGTCCCAGCTACTTCTCATATGTATATAGTTACAAAAGTGACAAAACACTGCCTTTATATTATTTAGCAATATGTTGTAAATAGCATTATTAAACTTTTTTTGTAATAAAGACCCTTTAATTTGAAGTTAGTACAATAACTGAATTAATAAAGTCAAATTTTGATTTTTTTTTAATTTTATTTTTTAGCTAGAGGCAATTTCAACTGTGGAATTTTTTGTTGTTGTCTATTGTTCTGAAGACTTTGCATAATTTATTGGTTTAATTTATCCTAATTTATTTGATGGTGTACAATTTTGTATTGCCAAGGATGTACTGTAATATTAATTGATGATGTGATAAAACATGAAGACTCCCCTGTCTGTATAGAGGGGAAAAAAGGTGCAGTAGACAATTGATTGAAAAAGTTACAATTCTAGCTTGGCAGCTACTAAATTGAAAAGAAATCAGGAAAAATGGTTTTTTGGGGTGGGTGGGAAGGGAGGGGATCTTATTTTGTGTGTTTTAAGCTTTTGTATACTCTCCAGACCTTTACCTTTTTGCTTTGTACCACTTAAAGGATACAGTAGTTCAATTGCCTTGTGTGCCTTCCATCTTCTCTAAACTGAATGTATGTGCAGTATATATGCAAGCTTGTGCAAAATAAAATATAAATTACAAGCTCATTGCTCATGGTTTATATTTATTTCTAAAGGGCTTTCCCATTGTGCACCAAAGGTAAGATCTGAAGGCAAGATACCCTAAGCACCTGTTCACACAACAGATTTCTTTTTCCTGTTGGGGGATCAAAGCAGGTCCACCACACATGGCACTGCCAGTTTTAGGAGCTTCAGTTAGTACAGCCCAGGCAGTCACAATTTATGACCCATCAAGGCAAACACAGCCCACCAACTGTGTAAAGTGGTCTATCGGCGGCTCAGTTTCCTATCTTTGCTGCCTGTTTGGGACTGCAAAAAGTCAGGAGAAGGGAAGGTTGATTTCATAGATTTCATAGATCATAGAGTTGAAAGGAGCCTACAAGGCTATCGAGTCCAACCCCCTGCTCAATGCAGGAAATTAGAGGAGGGGTCTCCCATCCAAGTAATAACCAGGCCTGACCCTGCTTAGCTTTCCACGCTCAGACAAGCTGAGCCAGCATGAGCCACAAGCTGAATTGAAGCAGGAGTGGGCAACTTGTGGCCATCCAGATGTTGTCGAATTACAACTCCCATAAGTCCTCACCATTGGTTGCACTTGCTAGGGCTGATCTGAGTTGCAGTCCAAGAACTTCTGAAGGGCCAAAAGTTGCCCACCCCCGGATTAAAGCACCTGTATGGTAGGCTGCACTCAATTTGGTGGATCACCTGTTCTGTGGTTCTGGTATAGAACATGGGGACTATAGTCCACCTTCTCTCAGAGGTGGATCACTGAATTTTATTTATTTAATTAAAAATATTTATATGCTGCTTCCCATTTTTAAAAAATCCCAAAGCAGTTTACCAACATTTAAAAACAACAACAACAACAATACCTCAAAGCAACCATGCATAGAACAATACATCAAAAAATTATAAAACAATACAATACATCAGTTTACAAAAAATTATAAAACAATACATCAAAAAACAATAGAGTTTACAGAAAAATATACAGTAAAGGAATACATCAAAAAATTGCAAACTATCAAAAATATACAAACAATACAAATTATAAAACAATACATCGATTATAAAACAATACAATAAAAGCATTATATTAAGACAATTTAATGGTTGGGAAAAGCCAGGATAAACAAGTCAGTTTTTAATAGTCATCAAAAGTACATAATCAGTGTGTGATGTATTACAGAGAGGAGGTCATTCCAGAGGGTGGGTGCCACCACAGAGAATGAATGAACCACAACACTTGTAGTTGTCCTTGATTGCTGTGTCTGTGCTGGCTTCTTACTAGCTTTCAGGCATTAAAGCTCAAAATATTTTGGGACTAACATCTCAAGAGGCCACCTATTGCCTTATATCCCATTGTGATTGTTAAGACTGTAACATTCCAATAGCAAGGATGCATAGAGATATGTTTTCAGAGTCAGCTTTACACTTGTGCAATTCTCTTCCAATAGAAATTTGCAGTATAGATGTGTTATTGTATTATATCTCCATGACAGACCTGTGATGTAAGTTAGGCTGAGAGACTATGATGAGTAAGGTCACCCAGTAAGCTTCATAGTTCAGCAGAGATTTGAACTCTGCTCTTTCCATTACAAATCTGTCACTAGCCATTCTGACTTCATAATCTTCTTAATTCATACAACAATCCTTCAAGGACTATTGCTAAGGTTGCTGACCTTGCCCTGTTGCTAAGGTCAAGGACTTTACTACTCCCATGTTGCAGATGTGGGGAGGCGAAGGTCTCATGCCTGAGAGAATGGAACCTTGCCCATGGCTACCCAGTGAATTCATGGCTATGGTGAGGTTTGAACCAACAACCTCAAAGCCCACAACTCAAATGCATTGATCAGTGGTGGGGAACCTGCAACCCTACAGATGTTGGACTACATTTCTCATCATCCCTGACTATTGGCCATGTTGATGGGCTGTTGTGATTTGGAGTTCAACAACATCTAGAGGGGCATAGGCTCTCCATCTCTGTCATAGATGCTCTGGTTCATCATTGCTGGCCTGCAGTCCACCTAGTCTGCCATGTGGGCATTCTGCTTGGTTTAATTTATGGAGAAATGTTAATACTATTACCTTCACTGAGTCCTTGGGAGGGGTATATTAGAAATCTGTTAAATAATAAATAACATTTCTTACAATGAAATTTCATCTGCTGTAGGAATGCAGTATACTGGAGAAATTCTGTTTCCCTCACCTCCTCTCTATTTGCCTCAGTACTGTTATCTGATTCTCTGTAGCCCATCACAAATCAATTCTGGACCTCTTCTGCTTTTCCCTGCTCTGGCTATATCCCTGTCTTGTCTAACATGGATTGTCTTCCTTAGGTATGTACCATGTCATGATCAGCATCAAGGGTAGACATGGTCAGACACCTGCCAAGTGCCCAAACCCCAGCAGGGGGCTCACCGGCATGAGCCCCCTGGACTTGCTCCTCTTCACCATTGCAACCTGCTTGTTCACCTGCCTCTCGCTCAGGCTCAGACAATGGTGGTGGTGATAAGGAGGAACAATAGATGCCACTGCCTACTTGCTCACTGGTTCTCTGCCTGTCAAGCAAGCAAGTGGTAGGAATGATGAGGAAGAGGAGGAGCAATAGTAACTGGTAACAATGACCGTGAGAAGGTAGACTCACTGAGGGAGGGGGCCCATTGAGGGTGTCTTGCCCAAGGGCCCTCAAACTCCTGGAGCCATCACCGTTTGATATCATTGTTCCATACAACACCTTACTCAGAAATCAGTCTAAAGAAGTGTTAGGAATAGCAGAAAGAATCCTGGTGTGCAGTTCCTCTGCCTGCAGAATCCCACAACTCATTTTTCATAAAGATCCATCATGATCATTGTTGCAGGAACAATCACCAATGGGGAAAACTTTGTGTTGACAATGAGACCTGATTTGACCTCCATTTCTTTCTCTCTCTCTTTTTTTCCTTTTTTGTTTACATTATGGGTTGGATGCAGACTTGCACTGAGTGGAGTTCTGCTTCTGGAGGAAGGGGGTGAAGCAGCAATTTTTTCTAATTCTCCCTTCCACTGGCAACTCCCAGCACCACCTCCCATGCTGTTCCATAAGGTTGGGGGGACCCCCCCAGAACAGCATGGGAGGTAGTTCAGGGGGGATTGGAAGCTTCAGGGTGGGAAGCTTCCGCTGGATCACAATTGTCTCCCCAAATGGAAGGAGTCCTTCTGTCCTTCTTAGAGGGGCAAATCTGGATCCAGCTCAATGTGATTATTCCTGTTTTCCTTTTTTCATGTGTTTAGCAGGAAACACCTTACTGATCCAAAATGTATAGGTAAATGCCAGATTCAAATACACAGAATGTGAAATTCACAGAGTCTGTTCTTTGTGCAATTTAATTCACATTTTGCCCCATTGGTCACTCACTTTTAGGAACATAGGAAGCTGTCGTATACCAAGTTGGGTGGAACAGCTAATACTCTGGAATACAGAAACAAAATTCAAAGAGATCTAGATAGGCTGGAGCGCTGGGCCGAAAACAACAGACTGAAATTTAATAGGGATAAATGCCAAGTGCTGCATCTAGGGAAAGGAAACCAAATGCAGAGTTACAGAATGGGGGACACTTGGCTCCACAATACCACAAGTGAGATCTTGGAATTGTGGTAGATCACAAACTGAATATGAGCCAGCAATGGGATGTGGCTGCAAAGAAGGCAAATGCTATTTTGGGCTGCATTAATAGAAGTATAGCTTCCAAATCGCGTGAAGTGATAATTCCCCTTTACTCGGCACTGGTTAGGCCTCATCTTGAGTATTGCGTCCAGTTCTGGGCACCACACTTTCAGAAGGATATAGACAAACTGGAGAGGGTTCAGAGGAGGGCAACAAGGATGATAAAGGGACTGGAAACAAGGCCCTATGAGGAGAGACTGAGAGAGCTGGGCATGTTTAGCCTTCAGAAGAGGAGACTGAGGGGAGATATGATAGCATTCTTCCAGTACTTAAAGGGTTGTCACACAGAGGAGGGCCAGAATCCTGTCTCGATCATCCCAGTTTGCAGGACACGGAATAATGGGCTCAAGTTACAGGAACCCAGATTCCACCTAAACATCAGGAAAAATTTCCTGACTGTCAGAGCAATAAGACAATGGAACCAACTACCTAGGGAGGTGGTGAGCTCTCCCACTCTGGAGGCATTCAAGGTGAAGCTGGACAGCCATCTGTTGGGGATGCTTTGACCTGGATTCCTGCATTGAGCAGGGGGTTGGACTCGATGGCCTTGTAGGCCCCTTCCAACTCTACTTTTCTATGATTCTATGATTCTAAGTCAGACCATGGGTCTATCTAGACCAGTATTGTCGACACTGACTGGCAGCGGCTCTCCAGGGATTCAGGCAGACATCTTTCCTAGCCCTACCTGGAGAGGCCGGGAATTGAACCTGGGACCTTCTGCATGCAAAGCATGTGCTCTATCACACGGAGCTATGGTCCCTCCCTACAGCACCTAGTATTCCAAGGCTGTCATCCATCCAAGTGCTAACCAGGCTTGACCCTGCTTAGCTTCTGAGATCAGACGAGATCGGGCATGTTCAGGGTGGTATGGCTTGAACAATCCATTGTTTGGTTCTTTGAATCCTTGGTTTTTCATACATAAACATTTCGGGGTTGATGGGTAATGCCCTTCTCAATGGGGAATTTCAGTGGAATACCCAGGTGGTGTATACCGTCTGTAGAGCTTTGTGTTTAAATGCCAATCTTGGCAGATCCTTGATATAATGTAAAAGCATTTGTTATGATATTTTTAGTTACTTGAATCTTATAATTTATGGAATCCATCTTGTTCCAAAGTGCTAAGGGATTGGCACATGAGTGGTATGATCGCTTGGTGGCTTTATGATACGTCAGTCTTCCTAGCCAATGAACACTCACGGTGGATCCATATTGATTAAAATGGTCTATCACAGCAGCAATGGAACTAATGGCTACTCACTGCTGGTAGGCAGAACGCTGAGCTTGGCAGATCACTGGTAAGACCAAACATGGCCATTTTTATGTTGTTGAAAAACCTTAGGATCCGTTTTTCTAGAATTGAAGACTAGAGGTACACATGGACTCCTACCGAATCAATAAGGTAGCTTTTTAAATCACCAGTGGATTAATCCTAACGGTACCTCAACATAGGCCCACCAGACAGCAACAATAGGAGATGCTGAGCTGTTCCCTGAATGGTGTGAGAAACAGCTCCTGGAGATGTTGCCCAGCACGGTTTGACTTGCACTGAAAGAGCCATGTCACACATTGCAGTATTACGGTGTTTCCCTTTAATTTTTTGATATATCTACCTGAAAATATAATGGGTTGGACCCAGACATCCAGAACAACATGGGATGTGGTGCTGGGGGCTGCAGGGGCAAGAAGGAATCAGAGAACATTGCCACCCCATCCTCTTCCTCCTGCAGGAAACCTGGAAATGCTTTTTGAACATGAGAATGGTTTGGGGCGTGTGATTAACTTCTTTTGAAAGGGTATTATTGGGAAGAGGAATCAGGTATATACCTGGAATATATACATGTGGTCTTCGAAAACCTGGCCTAAGAATTGCTATGCAGTACCCAAAGGCTTAGGGTGTGGTCTCTTCTTGGAGAGGTGTGCTGAGCAAGATCACATCCCACGACAATGCTGCACAACTCTGGGGAATCATCCTCAGTGGTGTAATGGAGGCAGTGCTCACAGGGAGGGATGAAGCACCAGCACTTTTTCATGAGCAGGGCTGCTGACATCATCTGCCATCCCCCATCCCCTCAGAATTTCCCGTCCACTCTGAGCTTAGCTGCAATCTTCACAGCAGCTGGGGGAAATGGATTTTCCCAGTGATCATGTAATTGTTGTGAGCGATCCCTGTTGTGATAGGAAGTATTTTGGGGTGGCCTGGTCTTGAATGGGCAGTTAAGACCCATTCACTTTACCAAACACCTGCTCCTACCTAGTGGAGATGAAAACTGCTAGAACTGGTTTTTTGATATGGATCAACACAGCTCTCTGGATTTTTGGACTGTCCTTGGGGGCGTGGCTAGAGGGAACATCATGATGAGCACCTGCACTTGGAATTTTACCATCACACCACTGATAATTCCTATGCAATTGTTAGGGTTAAAGTCCCAGTCCTAGGGCATATAGCAACATGAGATCTTCCTATATGCCTGATTCATGTAGTAAGCAACCAGAAGTGCAGGGAAAATTGTGTGGTGAGGAAGAGAAGAGAGATACCATCATACACATGTGTATTTCTTCATTTGTATTCATTTATTTAAAATTATTTATATACTACTCTTCATAGTTTACTACAAAAGAAAATAAAACAACGCGTCTCTAAAATGAGAGAGAGAAAGAGAACATAGCAGAATAGCTGTAAAGCATGGGATACAGAAGTCAATTTCAGTTTTCAAAGACCAATTGGAATAAAGAGGGTTCCATAGCATCAGGGCTGCAACAGAAAAGGCCCTGCTTCTGGTAGAGGCCAACCTAGAGACCTTTAAGAATGGAATCAGAAGCAGGACCTCATTAGAAAAAAAAAAACTTGTGCTGGGAAGGTTATTAGGCACTTTACATAACACTTTAGACTGTTTTAAGCATTTCCGACCCCCATTTGCCATGCGGATTAGCATTTGGACAGCATGGCTGCTATACAGCTTGTGTGTGTGTGTGCGTGTGCGTGTGTGTGCATGCACGCTGCAATCAATGTGCTGATGAATTAGTGCATTAAAAGGGGCATGAGGAGGATAGACATCAATACAGTTTACTTTAAATGCTGTTCAAGGAGAGCCCCATTTGCACTGACCGTTAATTTTTAGAAATGAAAGCTTCTTGCCCTCGGAAAACATTCACATTGAAAAAGAGAGCCCTTAATAAAGAGACGCTGCTGGATCCAATGCAAATACCCTGTTTTCCTTTGTAATAGGCACAGCAGACAGGCAGCTGGGGGAGGCGACAAGGGAGAACACTTGATGGGGAAAATCTTGTGGCAACAGTGGCCAGTTTCATTATGTCCACTGCCAGACTATGAAGCAACTCTTGGGGACTGAAATCCTATTGCCTATTAAAACTGGGCATGACAGCTCTTTTTTATGCTTCACCAACCAGAGATGGAACCGGGTCCTGAGGGAAATAAGGAAAAATATTTATTACAAGTGTTTAACACCTTTTAGTACAAAACAGCCCTCGTTGTCGGCAATTTGTGCCAGCACAATATAAAACCAAAGGGAATCTTTCATAAATCTAATAATTGTCTGGAAGAAGAGAGGCGGGTCCTATCCCCAAATCCTAAATCAAGCCGGACCTGCATCATTTGGCCTGAGATATTTGGGCTGTGGTTTTTCTTCTTCTTTTTTTGTACATCTCTTGCTCTCACGCGTTCTCTCTCTCTCTCTCTCTCTCTCTCTCTCTCTCTCTCAAAAAAAAAAAAAAAAAAAAAGAATTGCAAAGCATGCTACCCCAAGGCACAGAATAGGTTAAAGAAGGAAGGCTTGAGAAATACAGTTCCAATTTTTCAGGGCCGGCCCAAGGCCTTTTGCTGCCTGAGGCAAAGCAAGGACAAGATGGAGCCTCACCAACCAATTCCACACTCCGCATACAGAAACTGATTGGACTGGCAACTGAATCTTACTTCAACACTGATGATTGGAAGTCCTCCACCATACTTGAGAGAGAGGTCTAATTTAGAAGGGCCAGGTCAAGCCGTGTGACATACAGAACTTTGTCCTCCAGCAGAGGAGAATGGCCAGGGGGCTGAGGAGGAAGAGCTGAGAGGCTGCCACTGCTACTCCCCAGCATCTGCCACCTGAAATGGTTGCCTCGCTCTGCCTAATGGTAGGGCCAGCCTTGCTACTTCTGAAGGGGTCAAACAACGACCACTCCAGGTTTTGAAGGCTTGTTGGGCCAGATACCTTCAGTGGGACCCACTCCCTGCATGGATCACATCCACCCCCTACTCACCAGTGGCACTGCTTCCCAGTTGTTTGACCTCTTCCTCTGGGCCCAGAGGGGAGAGGACAAGTCAAGTGGAGGCTGCTGCTCCTTCTCCTTACTTGTGTCTGTGAGGAAACGTAGCAGGGCCCAAGGGGTTCTGGGGGTTGGCAGGGGGCTCCCTGCCAGCAGGCTGTGAGCCTCAGCAGGTGCTCAATGATGCCAGCCCTGGGGTCAAAAACCTAAGTCACATCGGTACTATAAGTTACAAGTTATTTCTTAGACAGAGAGCGCATATATCAGATGCCCCAACAGCCACCCTGGAGTGAATGCTCTTGTCCTTGGGGCACCTGGTCACCTGCATCATCTTGTCAGGCAGTTAGGGAAGATTACTTACCACACCTCATATAACTGAAATGTATTTTTAAGGAATTTGATACTCGTCATTTGCACGGTGCATGTTATGTCCCATGTACTGTGCTATTTCCCAAAATGGGGACTACCGCTTGGTTTGGAGAAAGACAAGGAAACAAGGGCAATAAAGAACAAGACCGTTCACTCACAGAGGATTATAGCCGCAGGGCCTTCAAAGACAGGGCTAGCTCAAGATATTTTGCTGCCTGAAGCAAGGGACAAGATGATGCCCCCACCCCAGACACACACACACACACACACACACACACGTACCAAAGCTGACCAGGCTGGCAGTTGGATGTTACTTCAGCACTGGTGGTGGGGACACCTTCCACCGTACTTCAAGGCAGCGAGCTAGCTTGGGGGACGCCGGGCAGGACGCAGGGCATGCCAAAGACAACAACTCTGTCCTCCCAGTACCTGGCTGCAGCTCCCTGCCTCCCAGAATCTGCTGCCTGGGCAGCTGCCTCACTCTGCCTAAGGGCAGGGTGCCCTGATCAAAGAGCTCGAAGGTCCCCCTACCTCTCCCTGACGTCTTCTGGGTTGCTTCAAGTACAAAAAGATGATGATGATGATGATGATGATGATGATGATGATGATGATGATGATGATGATGATGATTTGGATGAGCTTTGCTTGCACCATAAAAGCCTTTCCTTGCCACACACACACACACACACACACACACACATTTGCTTTACCATCAGATTTTTGCTTCACCATCCGATCTAAGGGTCAGGAATTCCTGTTAACAAGGGGTTTGGATCAGATGCGCTGGCAGAAGTGGACCTCCCTGCCACTGCCTTCCTGCAGCAGCCCCTGAAAATGCCACATAAAAGAGTCAGGAGACCCTGATAAATGGGGTGAACTGTGGTGTGTGGGTGGGTGGGTCCAGGGGGATCCCCCAAAATTGGGTGAAGGGATCTTCCACAAGCAGAGTCCTTCCTCTCACGGAAGGTCCCTTCCTCTCATGGATGGCAGATCCTGGATCCAACCACTGAGATAGAGGAATATTAGGACACCTTCCAATGCTAGCAGGACACCTTTTTTCTATATGGAGGAGCTACAAAGCAGCAGCTTCGACATTATGACAAGAACATATAGCAGAGGGACTGATTGCACAGCACAGTAGAACTACGTAAAACCATGGGCTGCTCAAGCTGGAACTCCTGATGCTTCGCCCACACTGCCCTGCTGCCAGTTCACATTCTTGGACTTGGGGAATGGGAACATGGCACAGCATTTCCAGGAACTGCATTAGTGTCAGAGTGAGCGAGGCAGGCAAACAGGTTGATTGTCCAGAACCAGCGCCTCATACTAGCACAGCTAGAAGTGGGATGTAGTGGGGAGGGGTGCATTGGTGAGAAGCAATCGTTTTGTAATGTTAATACAAGGCGCAATCCTATGCAAGTTTTGGCGGGAAAAAGGCCTATAACTTCCAGCAACGCTGGGGCATGCTGGGAGTTGTAGGCCTTTCCCCCCCCTGTCTAAACTTGGATAGAATTAGAACAGATATCTTATTCCCTCCTCAAGCTTTGCTAACCTTTAACCACTTTGAACACCTTGGCACCCTTATCCTAAGCACGTTCAGTTGGCTGTTGGGTCCCACTGACTTCAGTGGGATTTATTTTCAAGTAAGTCTGCTTAGGACTGCTGTTAAAAAATGCCATTGCACAGGATACACCCAGGTTTGGCATGGAGGGTACACTTGACAGAGAGCTGCAGCCAGTCACAGCTCCTTGACAAGCATGATACACGTGTCTGTTGCCTGCACACATGATTTTAGGTGCACTCTAAAAAAAATATCTTAGGTGTACACTTAGACGTAATGTGTGAAGGGGCTTTGTCTCAATCATCATTCGGTATCCATACGAATCTATCCCTTTCCCCAGTTAAATAGACAATGATAATAGGTAAATTGAGAAAGAGAAACAAATGACTGTTGATAGATATAGATATAGATATAGATATAGATATAGATATAGATATAGATATAGATATAGATATAGATATAGAGAGAGCTAGGTATACAAATCTAAGGAACATATTTTTTTCAAATTTATATAGTGTGATGTAGTTCTGACTTACAAAGAGACAAGATGCTTCTATAACCGAAAGAGGAATAATAAGAGACATGGCAGGGAATGGTGGGAGGGAAGAGAATCGCTTATATAAAAATAAATTATCCTGATTTCGAACACTGCTGGAAAAAAATGTTAAAAGTTATTGCCACACAAAGAACCTCTTGAACTGCTCTGGCTTCCAAAATTTCTACCGCACTCTCTGCAGTTACTTGTGTATGGCAGAAGCAGCATCTTTGTATTATATGAACAGTCTGCTTCATAATCAAATACCATCTGTCGCTACATCTGAACTTGTTTTCAACATCTGTGCGTTCTGGTCTTAACAAAGCTTTAAAAACTAATTCAAAAACTTTCACAGATCACTGGCTAAATATGTACATTTACCATCTTTCGCATTGCTTTAAAATATTTCTTCGCTTTCCACAACCCCTTGGCTGGGAATAGTGAACGCACGCACACTTAAGAGGCTTTATTAAGCTTATTTTCTAACGGCCTTGGGTAGCCAAGTGCAAAAGAGGGACACTTGCTCAGGCACCGAAAGGACCCATCATATCCTTTCTTGGTGCCAATACAGTCCCTTTCTGCCAATGAGAAACCTGAAAGTTGATCAGCTACCATACCCCAATTACTCAAAATGACACTACAGATAAAACGGCAACCAAGGGGAGAATCAACTGTATGGCTTATATGCTTCTAAAGTGTGTCTGAACAAATGGCGAAGTAAAATCATGAGAGCTCTCCGGAGAATTAGGACGTTGTTACTTTGCACATGCTTCAGAAATGTGAAGTACATCTTTTCCGAACTTTGGGCCAACCCACTAGCAGATGTTGACCAGTTTTGCTTATGTATACATCAGTTGCAGAACACTAAAACAGAGATTAGAAATTTTAATTTAGTCAAGGCAGTTGGGCTAAAATGATGGCTTTTGTTGAAACCATTAAATAGAGCTGCCTAATGAAGTACAGTACAGAGCTGGCAGAAGGATTCCTGATGGGAACACGGCTGCCGGTTCCAAACGGCAGCCTTGGAAAGGGGGAAGGAGGAAGTGTTGGAGTCTTTCGCTAAAGTGGAGCTGCACAACAGCTTTTGTCAAAGCTGCATCTGATTTCATCTCGGAGGGCAGGACGGCACTTGTGCATTATTACCCTGACATTTTAACCATTAGCTGGAGATATACCATTACGATGGGGTTTCCACCCACACACACACTTCTCAGTCCCCACCCTATATTTCTTATTCCTATTTGTTAGGAAAGGGAGCATGATACAGAGGGTGATGAAATGGTCATAAATTCACCTTTCAAAGGTCATTTGGGTTCAGAGCCTAAAGATTGAATATGGCAAATTCTTGAGGCATAAGGAAGGCGGTGGGGCCAGGGAGCGGGGTCATTCTCACTGATGGGTTCAATGACTGATTTCACTACACAATGGCATTTGCCATTTAGTCCAGAATAGCTATTACCAGCTCCTGGTCCATTATTCCTCCACTTCCTAGGGTCAGTACATGCCGCTGCGGGGAAAATATCACCGTGGTGGCAATAAAATAAGCATTAACATTACCGGGTGTTGGGCAATTGGAAAGTGTCTTCTGTATGAAGGATATCTATGTTTAATATCTATATCAATATATTTGTGTAAAGTCCTTTTGACATGTTTCAGTTCGTCTCACGGCACTCTGCTGAAGGAGACCCCCATGGTTTCATTGCCGCTCTCGCTGTCACTGCATTTCTAAAGTCAGTCTTTCATTGGCCTGTTGGACCCTTTCATAATGTGTGCACTGACGCCATCTAGCAATGCCCATAAACATCAATGTTTCTAATAATTCCCTGTGTCTAATAAGCCACCTGATATGTTTTTTTGTGTTATTGTTCTGCCGAAGACTTGCCCTAGACCAAATGGAGCCCAGGGCAAAGAGCATTCCTGGATCCCCTCCCTCGATTTGTTCAACTTTTGAATACCTTTAAAAATATGCATTACATTCATACCTTTTTTAAAAAAAAAACCCAACCCCTATTATATTCATTTCATAGATTTCGTGCATGACTTACATACGCGATTTATCCCCTTGTGACTATGATCTATGTCAGGAGTAGGCCCGGCCGCGTGGTGCCCATGGGCACTAATGCACCCTCAGACACTTTTCTCGGCACCCGCCATGGTGCCTTACCCCTCCCACCTAAAAAACAAACAAACAAACAAAATTTCCTTACCAGCAGCTTGGATTGCTGTGAAATAGGTTTCTCTTTGTGATGGAAACTGTGGATTCAAAGGAGCTGTTTAATGTGTTGGCAGTCAGACCCCACCTCTGCCTTGTACCCAGTCTTTTGGGCAGGTTACTTATCCTCTGCCACGCCTCCCATGACAGCCATTTTGTGCTGGTGCCCAGGACTGGTTCTCAAATGGCAAAATGTGCCCATGGGCCAAAAGGGTTGCCTACTCCTGATCTTTGTCTGTGGAATAGATCAGGACGCTGCTGAATATTCCCTGAACTCAGCTGAGAAAGTCAGTCTGGCAGGCCCAGAATCCTTGCATCACAACGCATAACAGGCAGGGGGACTCCAGGGCGTCCTTCTCTAGCTTAGATTTTAAGGCTCCCCTCCCTGCCTGCCACTCTGCCTCGCAGTCATTGGTGTCGATGGGAGCTTTCCTCCTGATGCAAATTGGGGGGGGAGGGAGGGATCCATTGGGAACTGGCGCAGGAAGAAAGGGTTCAGCTCCCCACTCCCCTCATGCCACGGTCCCTCTCCCTATCGGGGCTCTCTGAGGCTGCAAGTATTTACAGTGAAACACAGAGATACACACGACGGTTAGCATCACATGTCGTTAAGTTTGGGCCTTGGCTCAACAGGAGCAGCGGGCAGGTTTCATTCCACCCCAACAGTACTGATGAACACAAGCCCCTTTATTTTCTCCCAGATAAACAAATGGTGCCATCCGTTCCAATGGGCGGAAATACCCAGTGCTACACTCGGGGAGGGGAGAGGAATACTGCTGTGAGGGCTAACCTTCCTACCACTCCTGGCAGTGGGTGATGTGGCCTCCATCAAACAGGACCCCCATGTAGGCGAGGGAGTAGTGGCAAAGCGATCTGAGACTTGTTGCCGCTCGTTCCCACAGGGGGTCGCTGCTGAAATATACAGGCCCTCCCTCCAAATATTCCCCTCCCATCATAATAACAGGCATTGCCAGGCCTGGGGCCTAGCTTCTGTCAGGCTTCCACAGGGTCTGGGCCCAACACAGGTCAAGCAATGGGCAGGCGGGCCAGAGGCAGAAGGCCAGGTGCCCGGCGCAGGTTCAAGGCAAAAGAGAGATAGACGGTGTTATCCAATGTGACAAGTTGTTCAGACTTCCAGACTTGCCTAGAAGAAAGGGTTTTATACAGCCTGGCGCCTCTCCATTGGGTTGGAAGGTCATCCAACCACCTTGAGGCTGTGAGGTCAGACACATACTGCAGCCTAGAGGGTGCCCTTGACCTACTGAGCCTAGTCTGATTGGCTGATTGGAGTCCCCAGAGCCTTAGTGACATTGGTGGTGAGGCATCAAAGACTTGGCCATGTGAAGCCCCAGTTTGAGACTCCCCCTTGGTCTCTTACAGGCATTTACCTGGGTAAACCCTGTCCCACACCCTTTTATTTTGACTCATACAAGTCAGTGCCAGGCAGTGTCATCTCTAGTTTTTTTAGGCTCTTGGGCAAGACACCTTCTGTGGCTCCCCCTCCCTCACTGACTCCACCTTCTCACCTCCACTGTTACCAAGAGCTATTGCTCCTTCTCCATCATTGCTACCACTTGCTTGCTTGACAGGCTGAGAGCCAGGGAACAAGTAGGCAGTGGCATCTACTGCTCCTCACCACCACCACCATTGTCTGGGACAGAGCGAGAGGCAGGCAAACACGCAGCTTGCAGTAATGAAGAGGAGGAGCAACTCTGGGGACCCTTGCCTGTCCTTGATGCCAGCACTGTGGCTACTATTCACTCCTTAGGCAAACAATAAGGTGCTGTATTTGTGGACAAGACCTGTCCACAGTCACACGTGACACTGACAGGGTAGCCCAGCAACTCCTCATAGGGACCCCACTGGTGGTGCAGTGTGTCTCAGTACACAGAGGTCCTGGCAATAGATAGGCCTTGTGTCTGTACACATCCTGCCTGTCATAATGATGTTTGTTTCACTATTTAGCAATAAATGGGGAACTTTGCAACCCAAGAGTGTCTGCATGAAGAATGATATTTATTTGATGTGTACCAAGGGTATAGGGAGAATACAACATTTAAAGCCCTAAATGGTTTGGACTAGGATATCTGAAGGACCGCCTTCTCCCATATGAGCCTGCCCTGCCCACATATTAAGATCGTCAGCTGAGGCCCTTTTTTGTGCAAAAGTGCAGCTAGGTGATTTTACACCCTGGACATAATGATCTAATGTGGCCATGTGTATTATTTCAGTTGCGAAGCACATAATGGACATATTCCCACCTCCACTGAAATTCCATGATTTACAACTGCTTCTACATTCCTGATATGTTAGATTCTAGCACAGAAAAACACCAACAGTACTGTTTGCCAACTACTCTGACTCTCTCTTTTTTAAAATTTAAATGATACTCTGACGGTTTTACATTTTATACTCACTTGAATCATAGCACCTTCATGACGACAGGAATAAAATGGAGTTTGGTCTCTGGCCTGTGGGGCCCTAGACTTGGCCCCCAAGGTCCAGTCCTAGTTGCACCACTGCTTGTGTGTCCCACCAATATCTGAGGTGTGGTTGGACTAGGGAGAGGACTTTCTTGGTTGCTTCACCCAGGCTCTGGAACTCCCTTCCCAGGGAGACCCACCTTGCTCCCTCTCCGATGGCTTTCCTAAAAAAAAGAAAGGCATTTGGCCCTGTGGGAATCCGCATTTAAATTTCCTCCTGATGGTATGTTTGGTCTGATCCCTTGTGATATTTTCAGCCGCTGTTTTCAGATTTTATCTGCAGTGTCATTTTAATGTCTGTTTTTATGTTGTTATTTATTACCATTGTTTTACTGATTGTTAAAGGTTTCATAGCCACTTTGAACATATTTTGGAAACGCAGTGTTATGCTTCCAATAGATAGACAGACAGACAGACAGATAGGGGAGGCATGGATGGATCAGTCTATTTCTGGGCAGTGTTACTTTTGCATCTCGTTCCTGTGAGCTGTTTAATCTGCATGAAAATTCACATTCACACTATTAAAATAGTATTTTAAAACACACTTTCAAAATACATATTTCTATACATATTTACCCTTAAAACATGCATTTCCAAATGTATATCTGCTCAAAATATACATTTTAATGCATTCTCATGTGTTTTTTGAGCCAAGAACTGCATCGCAACATGCAGAGAAGTGGCAAAACTCCAGAGCCAATGGATGGCTACGTTCTCTTTTGCACCTTAATCCAGAAGATACAGATCAGGTCAGTTCAAGCTGGAATTCGCAACGATCAAATTCCTCAAACACCCCTGATCGTGGGAGGGTGGTAGACAGTGTCAGGCTCCTGTCTCCTGTTCCCAAGGTCAAGAGTTTGAGACTCCTGGTGTATGACAGGAGCGAGCCTCTTCATTTCCTTTGGGCTCTGGCAGAACTAGTAAAGTCATTAAGGCTGCAACCCTATGCACACTCACTTGGGAGTAAGTCTCGCTGAACACCATGGGTCTTATTACTGAGAGTAAACATGCCAGCACCAGGTTTTGGAGGACCCTTGGGCAAGGCTCACTCAATGGCCCCCCTCCTTTTCGCCTCCATTGTCACCAACTGCTCTTGCTCCTCATCCTCTTTCTCACCGTTGGTACTGCTTGCTGTCTTGGCAGGCAGGCAGGCAGCCAGTGAGCAAGTAGGCAGTGGCCTCCGCTGCTCCTCCTCCTCACCACCACCGTTGTCTGGGCTGGAGCAAGAGGCAGGTGAACAAGCAGGTCACAAGGATGAAGAGACTATGGGAATGCTGTGGACATTATATATCTGGACTTCAGCAAAGCTTTCGACAAAGTGCCTCATGATATCCTGATTAGCAAGCTAGCTAAAAGTGGGCTAGATGGAACAACTATCAGGTGGATCCACAATTGGCTACAGAATCGGACTCAAAGAGTGCTTATCAATGGTTCCTTCTCAAACTGGGGAGAGGTAACGAGTGGGGTACCACAGGGCTCGGTCCTGGGCCCAGTGCTCTTCAACATTTTTATTAATAACTTAGATGAGGAGGTGCAGGAAATGCTTATCAAATTTGCAGATGACACAAAGTTGGGTGGAACAGCTAATACTCTGGAAGACAGAAACAAAATTCAAAGCAATCTTGATAGACTGGAGCGCTGGGCCGAAAACAACAGAATGAAATTTAATAGGGGTAAATGCCAAGTGCTGCACCTAGGGAAAGGAAACCAAATGCAGAGTTACAGAATGGGGGACACTTGGCTCAACAATACTACAAGTGAGAAGGATCTTGGAATTGTGGTGGATCACAAACTGAATATGAGCCAGCAATGCGATGTGGCTGCAAAGAAGACAAATGCTATTTTGGGTTGCATTAATAGAAGTATAGCTTCCAAATCGCGGGAAGTGATAATTCCCCTTTACTCAGCACTGGTTAGGCCCCATCTTGAGTACTGCGTCCAGTTCTGGGCACCACACTTTAAGAAGGACCTAGACAAACTGGAGAGGGTTCAGAGGCGGGCAACAAGGATGATAAAGGGACTGGAAACAAGGCCCTATGAGGAGAGACTGAAAGAACTGGGCATGTTTAGCCTTCAGAAGAGGAGACTGAGGGGAGATATGATCGCACTCTTCCAGTACTTGAAGGGATGTCACACAGAGGAGGGCCAGGATCTCTTCTCGATCATCCCAGTTTGCAGAACACGGAATAATGGGCTCAAGTTACAGGAACCCAGATTCCACCTAAACATCAGGAAAAATTTCCTGACTGTCAGAGCAATAAGACAATGGAACCAACTACCTAGGGAGGTGGTGGGCTCTCCCACTCTGGAGGCATTCAAGGTGCAGCTGGACAGCCATCTGTTGGGGATGCTTTGACCTGGATTCCTGCATTGAGCAGGGGGTTGGACTCGATGGCCTTGTAGGCCCCTTCCAACTCTACTTTTCTATGATTCTAAGTCAGACCATGGGTCTATCTAGACCAGTATTGTCGACACTGACTGGCAGCGGCTCTCCAGGTGCTCGAGATCCTGGAACGTGGGTGCAAGATGAACACTTCAGAAATGGATCCTTCTTCGAGTCTACACTCAAGGCCCACAGAAAGCCTTGGTGGGGGAGGGATATCATGACTGATATCTACCACAAGGCCCAGTGCTGACACAGACAGGGGTGGTGGTGCAGTGAGTGAGGGGGGGGGAGGAAATGGGACTTCACCATTTGAATAGATGTAAAATGTGGGTGGAATGTATAAGCCATACATTTTACACGTATCTTCTAGAAGCTGAGCCTTTTATGGAAAGTCAGCAGCACGTGTGAAATTCAAGCCATGGTTTCTGAGAGCCGCATTTGCCTGCCATCCTCTTATGCCTGACATTGCAATACTGCCCACTTTTCTTCTGATGCTCTCTGTCTTAACCCCCGGAGAATCAGTTTCAGCCCCTGCCAGAATGCCCCAAGATTAGCCCACACAAACTGGACCATAGGGCAGTATCCAACGGGGCTCTCATTCCCTCGCCAATTCTCCTGTGCCCCGCAGATTCCCTTCTGCAAGCGGCACCCACCGCCTATGCAAGGAAGATTTAGTGCTTCCAGGGGCAACCCAAAATGAGTGGAAACATTAGTTTCTGGAAGGAGATAGGTAGGCGGAGCTCACGCAAGGGGTCCCTGTTGACCTGCTTCCTTCCAGAAATGAGTGCCTCTGCTTGTCTAGGAAGCGCCAAATCTCCCTTGCGTAAGTGGTGGGCCCCACTTGTGCAAGGGAATCGGCGGGACCCATTGCTTGCAGAAGGGAATCGGCAGAGCGGAAGGGAATCAGTGGGGGCAGAAGTGCCCCATTGCATTCTGCCCATAGTGTTCCACAAACAGAGAAGGAAGGCACTATGGAACGGTACATACATCAGAGAGCTGGGACACACTCATTGGCCCCACTGCGCTTCCATCTTGGCTCCATCTCCAGCTTCATTGACTTCCACAAGTTGGGAAGGGCAGTGTGTGCACCAGCTAGCCTTCTCTACTAGTGGTGGGGGCTACCTGCACAGTTTAGAAACCCGGAGGATCAGGATTCTAAATCATGTGGAGAGCATCAGTGAGTAGCAAAGGTTCCCCATTGCAGATGTTTGGCTTCCCAACACATGGAGAGCAGCAGGGATAGGCCAGGTGATGTGACGGGTGGTGGCGGAGCTAGTGCACTCATCCCCATGCTCCCCTTCATTGCATGAGAGGCATTACACCTAGAGAGGACTCCTGTAGAGCTTGGTAAAGGCATGGGTGGAGTGTGCTGGGTGTTATGATTTTGTGGGGGGCATGTTCCTCAGGGCTGACTGTTAGCGACCTACAGAAGCTAAATTAGCTGGCTGGACAGGGCCAGCCCTACCATTAAGCAGGGTGGAGCAGTCGCCTCAGGTGGTAGATGATGAATGGGGTGGCAAGGGCAACAATGGCAGCCCCCTCACAGTTCCCTTCTCTTGGAGGACACAATTGTGTATTCCACACAGCCTAGGAATTATGGGAATTATAGTCCAATACATCTGGAGGGCACCAGGTTGAGGAATGCTGGTGTAAACCAAACTGTTGTATGGAAGCCCCAGTGGAACAGTTCAGTCTACATTTGACAAATCCCAAATATTGCCAGCAGGCAGAGCTGAGTTAGCCCAAGGGAAATATTACTGGACTTCAAATGTCCCATTTATAGTTATTTGTCTCTAACATTCTGATAGAGGACCAGGAACTGAACTATGCCGTACGCACTGGCAGGTATCTTTTGGGCACCCTCTTTACCTCAGTGCTCCCAAACCTAGTGCCTTCCAGATAGTTTGGGCAACAACTCCCATCAGCCACAGCCAGTATGGCCGATGGTCAGGGGTGATGGGAGTTGTAGTCCAAAACATTTCAAAGGCACCGGTTTGGGGAAGGCTTCTTTACCCTATTAATTTAATTTCCTATGTTGCCATATCAAACATTAATATTTTTTTCAGGAAGAAAATAATAATAACTGGCAGCAGATGTAGCCAGGCATACCTTTTCACCTCCCATGACTTTCAGACTGGAAGCTGCATCCCCAATATATTTAGATATCATTGATTGCTTATAAGATTAAGTAAGAAATCTTTCAGAGCAGACCTTGTAGTAGCTTTTATTTGAATTTAATCCACTGAATCCTGGATTTAACTCATAACCGGACTCCTACAAAGCCTACCATGGCAAAATATCAAATTTTGACATAGCATTATTGTTATGCATGTCCACATATTCTTTCATTTATAACCCTACAAAAGTAAAATTAGGACAGTGCAGTCCTATATGTGTCTGCTCAGAAGTAAACCCCATTAAGTTCAATGGGGCTTACTCTCATGTATGTGTACATAAGATCAAGTAAAATTATATTTAAAAAAATACAAAATAATCAACCTAAGAATATCTGTATTCATGTTCCTAATTTATTAAATGTAAATGCTTACTTAAGGGGAAAGAAAATCCATATATTCTGCTTGGTCTGCTGGTATTTGTTTCATTAAAGATACATCCTTCAGTTCAACCTGTTATATAGCAAAGATACATAAGCAGAAGGAAAGAAACAGGAGGAAAACAAATTAGAGCTTGAAAAGATGCAGGATTAATTGGTTCACTGCAGGTAATATTTTCTAAACTTGTAGTCTTATGATCTAATATATCTGAAAAATGAGATGTATTAGATCCTAACCCCTTTGCAGAGGGAACTGGTTTTCTATTTGCTACCAGGCTAGGTTTAAGGTTTTGCGACTGGTGTAAAAAGCCCTAAACAAGTTGGGACCAGGATATTTAAGAGGTGCTTATTCCCTTATCAACCTGCCTGGTCACTGAAGCCACCGGAGGAGACACTCATGGTGCTGGTTCCACATGGACCTGAGGTCCATTAGAGCCCACTTGCCATAGAGCTTTTCATGTATTGCTCCCTCTCTTTGAAATTCCCTGCCAGTTGATGTCAGGCAGCTGTCACAGCATTGCTTTGCTTTCGGCATCTGCCAAACACATTTTTATTTAGTTTATTTAAACTTTTCCTGAATGACCAGCTATAATTTTATTGGTATAACTTGATTTTAAATATTTTTATTCTTTTGTATTTTTTTTCTTCCTTCACTGTTCACTACTCTGGAATCTTTTTTGAAAGGAGAGTGGTTTATAGTTTTTGTCAAATAAACAGATAAATAAAGGGAGTAATTTAATTTAATTAATTAATTAATTAATTATATTTATACCGCATCTTTTTTCCTGCAAGGAACCGGAGGCGGCTTACATAATCCTCCTCCTCCTCCTCTCCATTTTATCCTCACAACAACCCTGTGAGGTAGGTTAGGCTGAGAGTCAGTGACTGGCCCAAAGTTACCCAGTAAGTTTCATGCCGAGCGGGGACTAGAACCCGGATCTCCCGAGTCCCAGTCCAACACTCTCACCACTATGCTACACTGGCTCTCTTAATGCATTCATATAGGATTAATAGGGCTGTGGTTCTCTTTGCTAAAGCAAAGAGATACACACAAGCCTCTTTGCTCTATTGACTGGGGAGTGTAGGTGTTGGCCCTGATCCAGCTCTAGTTGGTTGTGTTGCATTGCATGTGATCAGGATACTCATCCATATAAACAGACTCATGCATCAAGTTCAATCAGGCCCAGATGAGATGCACAGTGTGGATGCTCAGTCACAGCTCCCTTGCCGGACTGATATATATATATATATATATATATATATGAACAAACTGTGGGTCCAATCCAGATTTAGTCATACGTAGAGTGGACCCACTGAAATCTATGGGCCTTCAGTTAGTCATGACTAAGAGACGGTCCACTGATTTCAGTGGGTCTCCTCTAAGTATGTCTAAATCTGGATTCAACCATGCATGCTGTGTGAAATTTTGAATGTGCTAAATGTTGGCCTTAACCTGCGTATTAAATCTTCAGTAATGAATTAATTTCATTTTACTTGGACCCTTCCACTGAGGAGCTCAGAGCACATGGCCTCCCCACAGCCATTTTATCCTCACAGCAACCCTGTGAGGTAGGCTAGGCTGAGAGAGAGAGAGAGAGAGAGAGAGGAGAGAGACTGGCCCAACATCACCCCAATGGATTCACAGTTTATTAATTATTTATTTAAATCATTTGTATCCTGCTGCTCAGCCAAAAAGGCTCTCAGCCATTACACAATCAAGAAAACCAGGAGGATTTCAACTGGTGTGTTCCCTAGGCACAGTCGTATGCTCTATGGTTGTCAGCCACTGTGTTCAGTGTAACTGGATTACAAATGTATGAACAAACAAATAGCTCCCTCATCTTAGATCACGGGTGGGCAACATGCAGCTCCCAGGCTGTATGCACACACACACACCCCGGCCTTTTGGGCGGTGCCCACTGCCGAATTTCAGAAATTGCCCCTTGATCCCCAAAAGTTGTCCCCCACCCCCACCCCGGTCTTTGATATTTGAAATGCCTAGTGTCAAAATACTCATGCTCTAATCCAGCAAACTCTTCCAGGCACAGAGCCTCCATTGCACACATGAAGTTTTCTTACTGCCAAGTTCTTCCTTGTTCATTTTTATTGAAGCTCCACAACAGTAAAAAAGAAAAAAGAAAAGAAAAGAAACAAAGAAAAGGAAGGAAGGAAGAAAGAAAGAAGATCAGCAGATGACTGTGTGTGTTCTGGATGAGATGTATGGAGCTCTGAAATACCATCTAAAAGATGGCCTTTAATATCAAAGACATCCTTTTTCATCCGTTAATATCAAGCCATGGGCCTAGAAACCCCAAGACTGTAACTGGACTGTGACTGTCCAGCTCAGTCACACCAAAGATTGACAATGTCCCCGCGTCTTTCATTCTTTTGTTTTCGAGCCCCTCAGTCCTTGCACAACACCACCTCCCTCCCCTTCAGCCCTTCATTCTGGAGTCCTCAGTTTCTCCATCTGCACGCTAGAACAGTGACAGTTTTCTTTCTTCGTAAAGGCCATCCAGGCCCTCATATTTAAATAAAGGCTCCTTGTGTGACTGCTGAATATTCTCATCCAAAAATACTCCCTTGGCTTTAATCCTAGGCACAGGAGCACCCACCCACCAGGCTTCCGACTGTTGCAACAACCGCACTGCTATCGCAGTAATTTGAGAACCACTTGCCTTCAATTCCCCAGTATTTAATTTTTCATGGCGTTCTCAGAACCTTTCACATATTTGTTTTGATTTATTCAATATTGATCCCTTCTCTGACTTTCGACGAGCTATCACCTTCCCCGCCTGTTCTCAAATAAACTGCCAAGCCAGCAGTTTGCGATTTTGTCATAATACATGTGTTTAGATCTCTGAGTGGCTGTCAGAAGCTTCTGGATCTCGCAAATGTCACACACTCTCTCTCTCTTTCTTCGCACATTTTATTCATACTATGCGATGGCTGCCTGTGGAAGACGACGAGGGCTTTCCCTCGCGAAGGGAGACTTAATCCTTCTTTACAACTGTTCAATATCCGTGCAGATTGGAGCATCATATGGAGAGGGGGGATGAGTGCGGGGATCGGAATGGATCTTGTTAAAGGCTACTTCTCCTGTGCTTTGTGTGTGGGGTTGTAAAATGAGAATCACTGCACCTGAAGGAAGGGAAGAACTTCTCGATCATCCCAGTTTGCAGGACACCGAATAATGGGCTCAAGTTACAGGAACCCAGATTCCACCTAAACATCAGGAAAAATTTCCTGACTGTCAGAGCAATAAGACAATGGAACCATTGGGAGGTGGTGGGCTCTCCCACTCTGGAGGCATTCAAGGTGCAGCTGGACGGCCATCTGTCGGGGATGCTTTGACCTGGATTCCTGCTTTGAGCAGGGGGTTGGACTCGATGGCCTTGTAGGACCCTTCCAACTCTACCTTTCTATGATTCTATGATTCTATGAACTACACATCACGTCTTGTTCTATTATTCTTTTTAGGGGTCCTTTTCTTTCCTTGCTTTCCTTTTCTTCGCTTTTGCTTTATGCCAGTCTTCTCCAGCCTGGTGTCTTCCGAGCTGTTCTGGACTTCAACTCCCATCAGCCTCAGCCAGCATGGCCAATGTTCAGGAATGCTGGGAGTTGTAGGCTGGAGGGCTCCAAGTTGGGGAAGGCTGCTTGGAGGAGGGTTTCCTAAGAGCAGCAGGAGGAGGGCTCTTTAACACTTTCCCTTCGCTCCAGGGGCGTATCTACACGACAGCCCCTTTCGTTGATCAGGGAGCCCTGTCTCGGTATTTATGCAAAACGCATTCATAGATTTCATAGATCATTATTGCCTGGAGTGCTGCTGCTGCTTGAAGTCAAGTAAGTCCACAAGGGCCAATTGGTGGAGGAGGGGTCCTACCAGAGGACACTTCCCCCAGGGCCCCCACAAACCTGGAACTGGCCTGAGAAAAGATACATGTACTTGTGTTTTATCTCATGGGGTTAAAACCTCACCCACCACCACCACTCTAGTCTTCCATATTGGATAATAGCATTCGTGCTGTGCCTGGCTTTGAATTGTATTTCTGCTTCCATGCCCGCGATGTGTCCCTGTTGGTGTGGGTTAATGACATGTACTGAATTCTCTGTTTAACCAGAGCTATCAGGTTACGATATGATTTATTTGGGAACTTGATCTCACAACTTTGCCCAGCATGCATTGAACTTTGAACTTCTGCTGCATTTCTGACACCTGGCCTGGGCAGCCCGATTTGTAAATTATTGCTGTGTTTATTCCTCTTAAAACACACAGGGGGAAATAAACAGTGCAGCTTCCCTACGACAAGAGCAGAAGCATTTGGGGCCTTTTGGCTTAAACCAGGGATGGGAAGCCTGTGGCCCTCCAGCATTCAACAACCCCAGCCAGCATGACCAGTGGGCAGGGATGATGGGAACTGGAGTCCCAACATCTGCAGGGCCCACAGGATGCCCACCTCTGGCTTAAGGGCGGGAAGCTAAAAGGGAGATATGACACAAGTGTATAGGGTTGGTGTGGTGCAGTGGTTAGGGTGTTGGACTGGGACTCAGGAGATCTCTGTTTTAGTCCCCACTCCCCCATGAAGCTCACTGGGTGACTTTGGGCCAGTCACTGACTCTCAGCCTAACCTACCTCGCAGGGTTGTTGTGAGGATAAAATGGAGAGGAGGAGGAGGATCATGTAAGCCACATTGGGTTCCTTGCAGGAAAAAAGGCGGGATATAAATGTAATCATCATCGTCGTCATCGTCAAACTATGACCTGTGATTTGCTCAGTTAAAGGACAATGTACATCTTGAAGTTAATATTTTAAAAATTCCTTGGTGAAGCATACGGCCCACTATGGAAGTGTCTTACATATTAGACTTCTTCCTTATTATAACATAAGATAACTGTTCCTATTTTCTTCTGGGACAGATCAGAAGATGCATCATCCCCAGTCTGGGCCAAATGGGTGGAGGGGAAGGTGGTGCCCCACCCGCATGGAGTACGGCCCTTGCTTGCACACACAGGGGTGGGACATCCGAATGCTCCCGATGCACCTACTGTATAATTCAATGCGCATCGGAGAAAATCTTGTGGTTTGCTACATTAAAGTGGTAAACCAGCCATGTGATTTTTGTCTACGAACATTGATTGTACTCAGGTAGGCACCCGTGAAACATTTTATTTTTTATTTTTTAAATTTCTCTCCTTATCCCCCCCCCCCAGCAAATGGTGTTCAAGCCAGCTAATAATAAAATCCAGATTAAAAACAAAATCTTAATTAAAACTTAGCATAAAAACAAATAAACACAATTAAAAGCACAACAATAAAAGAAGTAAACAGCACCAACCAATAAAAAAAATATCTGCGACTGACCAGATTATGTGCCAAAGCCCCCCCCCCCCGAATAAAAATGTTCTGTCCCCATGCGTGCAATGTGGGGATGGCAGCCTAGGTGGGTGTGGAGGAACTGAGGACACTTGTTCCCCTCCATGCACTGGGGCAGATTGGGGGAGATGTATTTGTCATGGCCCCAGCCCCAATCTCAGAGTTAAGGGAGGATGGGCTGGCTAAGTCCAGGGCTCCTGTACCATCAGCTGAGCAATTGCACGGGGTTCCTAATAATGAACCTGAGGTTAGTGATTAAGAATCTGTGGAACCCAATCCAGGCCTCTTGCAGACACCTTCCTCTGAGTCCAATTCACCTGAGGAGTCAAATACCTCCTACTCCATCCCACCTGCCCAGTGGTGCAGGGAGCCGGCCTGTGGCTGGAGGCCACAGCAAGAAGGAGAAGTGCTTGCCTTCAGGTCAAGGGGTTGGCCCTTTAAGGTTTCATGGGTCTTCAAAGGAGGGTGGAGCTTGGGAAGGTTGACTGGATGGTAGGGTGGTCAGTCACTTATGAATCACCAAAAGAGAGGAAATGCATCACCAAAAAAAGATGACACTAATTGGCATAAAATGTGTGTGATGCAAATTTAGAAATAATCATTATAATTTAAATAGATTATAAGTCTATGAGAATGGGATGAGGAAAAATTTGTATTGTACATCCATGTGTTTATGAAGCAAAGCAAACCAGCTTGCACACGTGTGTGTCCATGACAGAGTGAATGCCTGCATCAATATTACATGTTGTGAGCAAATTGTGTTGAGATATGCAGGGAGGGGGAAATGAGTTTGGAATGCTCTCATATTAGAGCTGCTCGTAAGTATGGACTGTGCAGATGCAAACAATAATAATTGCTATTGTCATTATTCATTTGTTCATATAGCACCTAAAAACGGCACTTTAGAAGAATAAAATGCAGAATGTAAATTGTGATGGCACAAGTAATGCATCATTGATTTGCAATTAACAGAATTTGCCCTTTCACTGGCATTCCATCTCAATTATTAGCTTTGAAAAGAAGCCCATCCACTAAAAGGATCGACAATGCAATCCTAGGTCTGTCTACTCAGATGTAAGTCCTATTGTGTGCCAAAGGATCCATTGCCAGGTAAGCCTGTGCTAAGAGAATCCGCAGCCTAAGAGAATTTCTCTTGACCCACACGGGGACAAGGGCTGTGGATGATTTGGTCTGGATCTGTTCAAATATTGCAAGAAATATTCCGATGCACTGCCATTTTTGCTCCTCCGGGTCCGGCAGGATTGCTGGAGAACTGTTCAGCATAAACACCTCCTGAGGAACCGTTCCAGAGGGAAATGCCAACCTGGGACACAGCTGCTGATTATGAACAAGATTGTCGAGTGTCTGCTGTCCCTTCCTGCCACTCCCCCTTCTTCAACCGCAGTGAAAGAATTCTGAAAAAAGACTAAGAGCTGTTGGGGGGCAGCCAACAAGAACTAGAGATCTTGCAGCTGGTGGTACCACCTGGGCCTTGTGGTCTTGCAGCCAAAAGAACTTCCCCTCCCGCTTTCAGGGATACTGCCCTTTCTCCACACACACGTGTCAGAGGAAGGCAGGAAAGATGGATAATTTCAGAGTCAGGGACCCAGAGTGAGAGAGCTGGATCCGAATCAAAAACGCCGTGATCTCTAGAAGGAGCCTGATGGTCGTAATAATGAGGCCACCTTATGCAGACAACTGTCCGTCTTATGGAATGGGCCCACAGATGAGCGGGCAATGCACAGAAGTCTGCCCAGCTAAATCTATTCTACAATAATCATCAGATGCTTTAAAAAAAAACCAAATATGCTTTTTAAAACAAAAATCTGGCACTGTGCCGAATTTTTTGATCTATTTATTTTTCGACCGTTCGTTGGGGGGGGCAGCGAAAAGAAATTGCACCTGAAATTTCTCAGGGTGCAGGGCTTCGGTGCTTACCTTACTGTAAGGAAGTGGCTGCGGGGTTCGTGTGTGCTTCCTTTTACCATTTTTATCCCGTTCTGTCCTTCCAGCCTCTCCGGTTGCTTAAGCTTTCTGAAAAGCTTCCTACAGCGCAATCCTATGAGGCTGTCCGTAACCCTCTGACCGCAGAGGATTATGGGCATCCTAGGCAGGGTGGAAGGACTGTGGCGGATAGGATATCCGCTGCGCTCCCCACACCCTCAAAAACATCTAGACGGCCGATTTCGGCTGTCTAGATCTTTTACCTCTCCTCGTGAGCAGGAGAGGGTGAGGCGGTGCCTGGATTCCTCAGAATCCAGCGGAAACTGGCTACTCCCCGCCCCGCCCCCAGGAACGCCCTATTGAGGGAAGGAGGAGTGCAGTGGATAGGATATCCGCCGCACTCCCCTTGCCCTCAAAAACATCTAGACGGCCAATCTCGGCCATCTAGATGTTTTACCTCTCCTCGTGAATCCAGCAGAGCCTCGCTCCTCCCCTCCCCGCCCTCAGGGATGCCCCCCGCCTGAGGGGGGAACCGAACACGGTCTTCCGTATTCAGTTCCCTGCCAGTGCAGAAAGAACTGTGCCGGCTACAAGGTGGGGGGTGGGCGCTCCACAGCACGGCAACCTCAGAAAAGATTTCAAGGTCACAGTGCCTTCCAGCCCCCAATCCTATGTGTCCCCAGACGAGGTCACAGGGACATAGGATAGTGCCTCTAGAGGACATGTCCAGGACTTCCTCCCTTGGGGTTTTCCAGTGCTGCTGCCTGCTGAGGGCCTGAAAGCCAAGCAAGGAGTTCTTCTTCTTGTTGTTGTTTCTGTTTTTAAAAGGACAACAACAAATCGACACCAAAGATGCCTCGCTGGGCTTTCAGGCCCTCAGCAGGCAGCCGCACTGGAAAGCCCCAGGCGAGGAAGTCCTCCTGGCTAAGTCCTCTAGGGCAATGTTCTCCAACCTTGGGTCCACAGATGTTTTTGGCCTATGACTCCCACTGGCTGGGGCATGCTGGGAGTTGTAGGCCAAAAACATCTGGGGACCCAAGGTTGGAGAACATTGCCCTAGCGGGCATTCCAAGAAGCTCAAGCAGCCGGAGAGGCTGCATGGACAGAATGGGGGAGGGATGGCAAAAAACAAAGCACACACATGCCTCCGCCACCTCCTTAGAGTAAGGTAAGCACTGAAGCCCTGCACAACGGGAAATGTTGTCTCCAAAATTCTCAATATGCCAATGAAAGAGGGAGAAAAACGACTGCCTCTTTCGCAGGGAAACAAAGAGGTTGCAAAAGGGCTAGTGGGGTTTTTGACACAGCACTACAAATAAACAATACTCTACCAAATAGTCTTTTGAAGAGGACTCGCCCGATCTGGATTCTTTGTTCAGTCTTCTCCGTGATACCGCTAGTTTCCATCAAGTTTGCAAAATGACCGAAATAGGGGATAATTCATGCTGAAATGTGGTAGATCAAAATCAAGACTTTTTTCTTATCATTTCCACAGATTATTTGGGTTTCCACACAATTTTATTCATTAATAGTGAAGCAAAATGATAATAATGCAACAACTGATGAATGAAACATCTGGGTTGGCTTAATCTAATGAATCAATGAATGCAGGACCGTGTGTTTTTGAGTCAGGATGTGCCACACCATTTTAATCATGTCATGTCCTTGTTTAGAGAGATATATTTTATTTTATTTTCAAATTTGAAAGTGTTTTAATCCTCATTGTCAGCTGTTCCTGGTGGGTGATGACATATCTAATTTGAGTGAAACATGGGGATGATATATAGAGTGTTGGAATCAAATGTCATAAGCATAAATATTTAAGCAATAAGACATGACAGGTAGAGCATTTCTTGGCCATTAGAGCACACTTCAGATGCTGTTATGATGAGGCACTCATCCAAGAGCCACGTTACTTTAACCATCCTCCAGCATAATTGCCTGATAAATGCACTTTGCAAACTGGTTTATTAACATACTTTCTTCCTGTTGATGAGTCCTCTATCCAGGAGCTACAGGTCTTAAAGTTCACCATTTCTTTCTACTTTTTCATCATTCCTTCCTAATTTTTCATTTGCTTCAGTCATTGAAATGATCATCACCGTGTATAGCATAGCATAAGTTTCGGGGGAGAAACCCTTCTTGGCTTTAGACTAGACCAGACATCCTCAAGTGATGTCAAAATTTTCTCAAGCTGCCTGGAGTGAAATATTGAACCAATCTACCCTTTCCAAAGAGGCATATTTGTTACACTTACATCCCACCTTTCCTCCAAGGAACTCATGATGGCATACATGGTTCTCAATAAATGCACACAATTTTATCCTCAGAACAATCCTGTGAGGTAGGCTAGGCTGAGAGACAGTAACTAGCTTAAGGAAACTTGGTGAGCTTCATATCTGAGTGGCGATTTGAACTCAGTTCTCCCTAGGGTAACCCTTCCTGGGATCTAAAAGCAGTACTCTTATGTTATGTTATGTTATGTTTTATGTTATGTTAAGCATTTTTTATCCTGCTCTTCAGAGGACAAGGCTCCCAGATCGGCTTACATAAGCTCAATAAGATGTCATCAAAATAGTAGACTGCTTATTGCCTGGATCTCCAACATAGTGCCTGTGGGCACCAATGTGCCCCATAGACACCTCTCTTAGAGCCCACCAGTCTCCCTGGCCCTCCTGATTTTTATTTTATTTGTTAATATATATTTTTAAAAAGAAAAATAATTACCTGGGTAGTTGGTATACTGTAAAATGAAGTGAAGTGCTGCCCTCCAGTCCCATCTTTGGGTTCAAAAATGTGGTTTTGTGTTTTGAAGCTCAGCCCCCGCCTCTGCCTTCTACTTAGGTTCATGGGCGAATTTACTCTCCTTTCAGTCTAACCCAGTTTGCCTTCTGGGAAATGAGTGTCTTGTGACTGGCCACGCCCACCATGGCAGCCATTTTATGAAAGGGTAAGCCCCTCCCCCATGACAGCCATTCTGTCGGAGCGCTCATGACATTGCAAGTGTGTCCACCAGCCCCAAACGGTTGGGGACCCCTGACTTAGAGAGATGGTAAGGATGGCAGTTGGCTTCTTCTTTCTCTCCTACTCACACGGCAGTTGTTTCTAATCACTTCTGTGAGGGGAGGGGAATCCTAGAATAATAGAAAAGTAGAGTTGGAAGGGGCCTACAAAGCCATCGAGTCCAACCCCCAGCTCAATGCAGGAATCCAGGTCAAAGCATCCCTGAAAGATGGTCATCCAGCTGCACCTTGAATGCCTCCAGAGTGGGAGAGCTCACCACCTCCCTAGGTAGTTGGTTCCATTGTCTTATTGCTCTAACAGTCAGGAATTTTTTTCCTGATGTTTAGGTGGAATCTGGGTTCCTGTAGTCTATCATTCCGTGTCCTGCAAACTGCGATGATTGAGAAGAGATCCTGGTCCTCCTCTGTGTGACAACCCTTCAAGTACTGGAAGAGTGCGATCATATCTCCCCTCAGTCTCCTCTTCTGAAGGCTAAACATGCCCAGTTCTTTCAGTCTCTCCTCATAGGGCCTTGTTTCCAGTCCCTTTATCATCCTTGTTGCTCTCCTCTGAACCCTCTCCAGTTTGTCTATATCCTTCTTAAAGTGTGGGGCCCAGAACTGGACACAGTACTCAAGATGAGGCCTAACCAGTGCTGAGTAAAGGGGAATTACCACTTCCCGCGATTTGGAAGCTATACTTCTATTAATGCAGCCCAAAATAGCATTTGCCTTCTTTGCAGCCACATCCCATTGCTGGCTCATATTCAGTTTGTGATCTACCACAATTCCAAGATCCTTCTCACTTGTAGTATTGTTGAGCCAAGTTTCCCCCATTATGTAACTCTGCATTTGGTTTCCTCTCCCTAGGTGCAGCACTTGGCATTTATCCCTATTAAATTTCATTCTGTTGTTTTCGGCCCAGAGCTCCAGCCTATCGAGATCGCTTTGAATTTTGTTTCTGTCTTCCAGAGTATTAGCTGTTCCACCCAACTTTGTGTCGTCTGCAAATTTGATAAGCATTCCCTGCACCTCCTCTTCCAAGTCATTAATAAAAATGTTGAAGAGCACTGGGCCCAGGACCGAGCCTTGTGGTACCCCACTCATTACCTCTCCCCAGTTTGAGAAGGTACCATTGATAAGCACTTTGTTTGAGTCCGATTCTGTAGCCAATTGTGGATCCACCTGATAGTTGTTCCATCCAGCCCACTTTTAGCTAGCTTGCTAATCAGGATATTACCAAACCAGTCCCAGTTTGGTGAAGTAATAGTAGGTAGAGAAGGTATACCTTTTGGGGTGGGATGTTATCCTTGGTGTGTTACCAGAAACAACAAGAAATTTGTGTTTTGGTTGTGCATTTGTACATGTGCTAGGGGAGCATCAAGTCTACACACACTTGTCCCGAGTCTTCTGTGGTTAAACACATGCTTGCAGCCAGCCACCTATGAAAGAATAACAGCATCCTGTACTAAATGGAACATCCTTTTCTTTCAGCCCTCTCTCTCCCTTTTCCCTCTTTATAGACCCTGGCTGGCATCACTTCAGCAATTTGTGAATTAAGTGGATGCAGAGAACATGGTGATGAGAAGCTGGTAAATTTCTCCAGCTGGACCCAGCACGTGAGCAGGATTCAAGTTATAATACATTAAAAGCAACCACTTATCTACATATAGAATTGCCCTCCGCCACTTATTGCCCTTTTCAATAGCTCCGCGTTGGCTGTGAAGCTGCCTGGAACTGGGAAGCTTTATCTATAGCATCATTCTCAGCAATCTGGGTCAAGCTCAGTGCGCCATGTGCTGACTACTGCAGGAGATACTTAGCAAGGGCTCCCGGAGCAACTTGGTCCATTGACCTTTAAATCTCGGCGAGGTGGACCTGGGCGAAGAAAAGTCCACCCAGGCAATTCCCAAAGACCCTAACCTCCAGGCAGTGCCACAACATAGCGCTGGCCAATTGTGCAGGCTGGGCAGGGCCACACAATGGCCAGGCTCCCGTTCCCCCCAGTCTGCCCAGCACAAAGCCAGAGTCCGTTTCAAGGCAGGCATCTCTGCTGTTCCCAAGAGTGACAACATACAGTGGCTGCTGGGCAGTTGTGCAGCAAGACTGGGAATGATGGGAGTTGCAGTCCAACACATCTGGAGCACACCAACTTGAGGAAGGCTGCGCTAGCCACTATATATGCCAGGGGTCCCCAACATGGTCCCTGCAGGCACCCAATTTTTAAACATTTTTCCTGGTTTCTTTTAATATACGTACATGGATTTGTCTAGCAACTATACATCGGCTTCAGCAAAAGCAGACCAAATACCCAAATAAGTATCCGTTGAAGTTGCCATCTGTATGCCACAAATTCATATATCGAAAGTGTTGTAAGGTCCCCAATCATTGCATTATAGGAGGTGAGTGTTCTTTCTGTGTAATAACCTCCTCCCAAAAAGAAGCAAATACTGGACATTGCCAAAAGATGTGTTTAAAAGAAGCATTAGCTGTATTGCACTGCCAGCAATGAGCTGAATTAGACCATCCCTTATTAAAGAGACATTGTGGTGTCCCATAGAAACGAAACAAAAGTTTTTGCTGAATAAGATCCATAGACACGACAGGTAGATGCCAAAGTGACAATCCACTGATTAGGCATTTTTTGGTGGTGCTCACGGGTCCAAAAAGTTTGGGGACCCCGATATATGCCTTGTGTATGCAACTGTCCTAAAAAGACTCAACTTGCTTAGCTAACGATTCAGCAGGAAAAAATGGATCCAGTCTCCTAATACTTTGCAGAGATGGAAGCCACTGGCCCTTCTTGGGAAGGGCATGCCATAGTAAGCGTTAGCACTGGCGGACGGTGCACCTATAAGTATTTCTTTCTGCTTTCTTCCACTCAGGAGCAAATCTGTAAATACATTTCACTGCATCACCTTGGAAGCATCTTCATTGTAAAGAACTCCATTACGTCAACTAATAAACAATAGACTGTAGTTTGGAGAAAGCATCTTCGGGTTCTGGCTGTCTCTCTGGAGATCTGATGTCAGAGCAATGGACTTTGCCCTGGAGTGCTTGAGCTATGCCTCCACCTGTGCTCAACATGTAAATAAATGCAAATATTACAAAATGCCAAGAAGACTCCAGTGATTTCCTTCTAAAGGAAACCAAACTTGGAGAAGCGCTGCATCCCTGAAACTTCTCACCCCTTGCAGAAGTGTTGGGAGGGGGAGCGTAACAGTCCTAGTGCCAGTTCCAGGTTTTTGAGGGCCCTTGGGCAAGACATCCTCAATATGCCCCCTCCCTCAGTGGGTCCAGCTTCTTACCACCATTGTCACCATCTGCTATTGCTCCTCATCCTCTTTCTCATCATTTCTACCACTTGCCTGCTTGGCAGGCAGAGAGCCAGGGAGCAAGTAGGGCGTGGCATCTCCTGCTCCTCCTTCTCACCACCACCGTTGTCTGGGCCAGAGTGAGAGGCAGGGATGTTGAAGAGTCCTTGGTTTCGAGTCACGAGTCGAGTCACGAGTCTTTGGACCCAAGTCTCGAGTCTGAGTTCGAGTCCTTGGTCCAAAATGGTGACTCACGAGTCACGAGTCACTCCCAAAGCTGACTCCACGAGTCCCTATTAAAATCAATGGGGGGTTTCCCCAACAAAATAAGGCTATTTCAGATGTGTGGCTTAAATAAATTCTAGGCACAAGTGTGCCTTTTTATTTCAAAACTCTGCCACTGATTTTGGCAAGAACAGACCAGGCAGAAAAACCCAAAATAACCAGACAGGCAGAGGAGGCAGGGAGCCCCAAAGCAGGCAGGCAGAGGCCTTTGTCTTGGACAATTCAAACTGTGGAACTGGTTAAGAAGAGACCAGGCAGGCAGAGGAGGCTGGGAACCCCAAACAGGCAGGCAGAGGCAGCCAAACCCAAAATGTCTGAAAGGTTGCATTTTAGGAAAATGATTTTAAAAAATAAACTTGCTGTACTTCCTAAAACCTATTCTTGTTGCATTTGAGGAACACGATTTTGGAACACGAGTCCTTGGTCTCGAGTCCTGAGTCGAGTCTCGAGTCTCATTAAAAATATTGGGACTCGAGTCTGACTCGAGTCAGAGGGGGGACTCAGTCTGACTCACGAGTCGAGTCCTGGAGTCTGAGTCCCCATCCCTGGTGAGAGGCAGGTGAACAAGCAGGTTGCCATGGTGAGGAGGAGGAGGAATAACTGGTCTTGCCAGTGGGCCACTGCTGGGGTGTGGGCCCTTGGCAGGAGCCCCACCATGCCTACCCTTGACGCTGGCCCCGAACAGCCCAGTCTCTGATCTTTCAGGTTCTTGCATTTCACTTTTTGCATTTCACATCCAGAAGTGACGGCCAACATGGATGTTGAAGAGTCCTTTGTCTCGAGTCACGAGTCGAGTCACGAGTCTTTGGACTCGAGTCCGAGTCCAAGTCCTTGGTCCAAAATGGTGACTCACGAGTCACGAGTCACTCCCAAAGCTGACTCCACGAGTCCCTATTAAAATCAATGGGGGTTTTCCCCAACAAAATAAGGCTACTTCAGATGTGTGGTTTAAATAAATTCTAGGCACAAGTGTGCCTTTTTATTTCAAAACTCTGCAACAGATTTTGGCAAGAACAGACCAGGCAGAAAAACCCAAAATAACCAGGCAGGCAGAGAGGCAGGGAACCCCAAAGCAGGCAGGCAGAGGCCTTTGTCTTGGACAATTCAACTGTTGAACTGGTCAAGAAGAGACCAGGCAGGCAGAGGAGGCTGGGAACCCCAGACAGGCAGGCAGAGGCAGCCAAACCCAAAATGTCTGAAAGGTTGCATTTTAGAAAAATGATTTTAAAAAATAAACTTGCTGTACTTCCTAAAACTTATCCATGTTGCATTTGAGGAACATGATTTTTTCTAAATGTTTGGCCCCCATTCTGGAACGGTGAGATCTCATCACAATCCCACCCTCACTGAACACCCGCTCCACTGGTGATGAACTTGCTGGAACCAGAAACACACTCAGAGCAGCCACACAGAGTAATCTCAGGTCCTTCTTCTGCCTCTCCCAAGTACGCAACACATCCATCAAAATAAATCTTGACACACTGTTGGGGCTGCACTCCTGGTAGCCGTCCATAGTGGCCGAGCAGCGGCACACCTCGCTTCCATGCGCTCTTCGCCGGCAATCACGCTCCTCTCCGCTCCTTCTGGCACAGCCCAGGGATGTTGAAGAGTCCTTGGTCTCGAGTCCCGAGTCGAGTCTCGAGTCCCATTAAAAATATTGGGACTCGAGTCAGACTCGAGTCAGAGGGGGGACTCAGTCCGACTCACGAGTCGAGTCCTCGAGTCCGAGTCCCCATCCCTGACGGCCAAATAAGTGGAAATTTAGGCCTTTGAGGCAAGCAGGGGCCTGAAAAGCCAAGAACAAGGAAGTATAATAACAAGCCTGATTTACCGTCCCTAAGGCAGGTAACCATATTTCATTATCTCAAAGTATCTAATGTAACAAGCTGCCAAAAAATGCCAAGATGGGGAGAAACTGTGGCAAAGTTTTCTTTTTTTGTGATCACTGCTTAACAGTGTAAGAATTAAATATTAATGAAAGTATGCTCCTTTCATTTTGCGAGCAATTTAATTCAATTAAAAATAAATGGCTCTTCGTGGCTCAGTGGATATACTGATATTCTGCGCTGTGCTTAACTTTGCTTCAACTGCATTTAACCACAAAGTGTCATTGTAGAACTATAGCCTCTGGCTAACACCAGTAACTCTTTACATCCCGGCGGCGTGATTTCTCTTGCCCTTGTCAAACCGATGAGACCTCGCTTGGGGAATATCAGTTGTGCGGCTTTAACCCACAGTGATGGCCATTTGCACCCAGTGTGTTATCTAAGATATCTTGCACTGGGTCCATTCTTTGAAATGAGGCCATTTTGGAATGATAGAAAGAGTCCAGTGCGGACCTCAATCTCTCCTAGCAAGCAGGGATCTGGAGAAAGAAGCAATAATATGCTATCTTGGCACTTCAGAACATTTCAAGAGCTGTTTTAGATTCCCTTTGAGCTCATTGATTGGGCATATCTTCCTTAAAATAAACAGTATCTAGGCTTTAGTACTGAACCCGGCTCTCTGTATGGGATCTTTGCCTACCAGCTCATTTACTCACCACAAAAACAAAACCAGGCACCCTTGCAACGGGGGAAAGGAAGGAGTAGGATGACACTATTGTCAGAGTATAAAATACTGAATAAATGGTGGCTCCATGTGCAGCAGCTTCATGTTGATTCCCGTTTTTTATTTCTGGTTGGAGCTCATGTGGATCTTGATATTTTTTAATGGCCCTTACTGCTATAGCTATCAATGGAAGGGTTACATACGGTACATATGAACTGTGGATACCTCAATCAGTGTGGTGTAGTGGTGAGAGTGTTGGACTTGGACTCGGGAGAACCGGGTTCTAGTCCCTCCTTGGCCGGAAGCTCACTGGGTGACTTTGGGCCAGTCATTGACTCTCCACCTAACCTACTTCACAGGATTGTTGTGAGGATAAAATGGGGAAGAGGAGGAGGACTACGTAAGCTGCCTCGGGTTCCTTGCAAGAGGAAAGAACTGTGGGATACAAATGTAACAATTTGTTCCAGGAATATTTTAATATGGAAAGCATTCAGAAGTTCCCCCCTTTTTTTGCCATGTCACAGCTATGCTGCCAGCTGGTTAAAAAATAAATAAACCCCTCTTAATGCTGCACCATCACTTCTGACAGCCAATACAGGCCTCTCTTCAAATGTATGGGGCAGTCCTGACAGAGTTCTCTGAAGGCTTTTTAAAGAATTCCCCTGAGGAAGGCCACAAATAATTATACTGGGCTGAAATAGGTTGGGCTTCTTAACGAACAGAACTATTTTTCCAGCATCTCGAGAGTAGTTCTCTCTTTGTGGATCTATTGTGGATGCCTTCTAGTGTTCTCATACTAGCCAATACAGGCAGCCATGCATAGAGATTCCCCCTCCAGGCCTCTCTTTTCCGTACATCCCTAACAAGGATGCCCCTGCTCAGTCTATTTCCCTTGCTTGTTCTCTCTGTTGTTGGGAACATTTCTAGGCTGTTAATCCACTGTATCTGCTTTCAGTTTCATCGCAGAATTGAGATCTGAGTGCTACATGAAGCGTGTTTCCTTTCCTGCTTTTCCACTACATAACCTCTAGGTGGCACTGTGGTATAGCAGAATAGTGCAATTACACAAGTGGAAAAAGTGTAATTTCTTTCACTTTCACAAATAATACTGCATTTTCTCCAGCTTCTCTAAAAAAAAACCTCGTAGAAAGTACTGTTTAAAAACAGAAGCAAAACTGGAGGATCACGATGTCTGAAGAACCCATAAACAACTGTGAGTAGGGAGTGACGAGCGCACAATAAATGTCTCGTGTAGAAAAGCTCTGACTGCTCTTGACTAGAATTTGGAGAAGTAAGAGCAAGAAAAAGCCGACAACGTCAGATAGAACAACAAGGGCAACCAAGATGGGGTAGTGTGTAATAATCTGACAAGTTTGAAGTTACATTGGGTATCTCTTATTATTATGGGCTGGAGGAAGAACTCCATCCTTAGATTTTTTTTCTTTCCACTTACTTTCAGTTTCTGTCCAAAAATTCCCCAGCAATAAACAGTTTGTTAAGCTAGCCTGTGCATGAAAACGAGGTGTTTTATTTATACGTAAAAGGGTGTTCCTTTACAAAATGTAATGCTTTCCTTGTTTGCTCTGCCAAAAGGAAAATAATTCAGTGCCATGAAGTCTGAAGATGAGTGAGTGGCTGCACTGGCAAATCTCTGACTGATGGAAGCATGGTGCAAGGTGAGGGGGCTGAAAGGAAGAAATCAGAGCCTGTCGTTGCTTTTAGGACCAGTAACTACTACAGGTGCTGGAGGACATCTTTGTACGTCATCGTAGGTAATTAAGAAAAAGAGTGAATGGTGGAGTAAGCGGCATCTGTGGCTGTCGTCTCTCTCAATTTATTTACGGTATTTATTTATTTATTTGTTGTATTTATGAATTGCCCATCTGGCTGGCAAACCGGCCACTCTGGGCGATGTACAACATGATAAAATAAAAAATATATTTAAAACAGTATAAAATTTTAAAATCTTAACCCACCCCATATTCCCGCCTGAATAGCCATGTTTTTAGTGAGCGGAAAGCCAAGGTTTATTAAAGGTAGTGGGCAGAAAAGAGTTTTGGTATTTTGAGTGTGTGCAGTTGAGATCTTTATGTCACAAATTTTGAACACCCACAAGGGCTGATTATGGCAGAGAAATGATTAAAAGATGAACAATCTGACCAGCGCTAAGTGGGAATTTCTTTTTTAATATATATTTTTTTTAACCTAAAAGCCCACGTGTTTGGAGACTTCCCAGCTTGTTTTAATCTCTCCAAGCAAATGAGAGCCCTCAAGGCTCATTAGGGCTATTTACACAGTTCTTAACTGGAAAAAATTAGATCTACACAAAAAATGAATAAATAAGTAAACTAATGTGAAATATGAATGAGCTAATCATGTTTGAAATGGAGTTCCAAGTCTGAGAGATGACATGCTGCAAAACTCAGGCCAGCTGAGACCATTTCTTTGACTTGACTTCACCTTGCTTATGACTACTGCAGAGACAAATCTGTGGGGAGAAAGTGTAGAGGAATGGAAACAAATAAAAAGCAATTATGCTCAGCAGTTGGCAAAAGGGTCGAAACAAGGGATGGGCACAGAACAAAGCCCCAGGGCCCCGAACCCAAGTCTATGCCCCAAAGGTAGGAACTTTTGGTTAAATGCCAGCCTGAGACAGAAGAAATGCATGCCTCTTTCTTCCATTTTCCATTCTCTCTGGCTGTAACGATGACGTGATTCAGAACACTGAAAAAGGTGCAGAATGTAATATCAGACAGAGAATTCAGCTTTCATATCATTTGTTTTATAAAGCCAAGTTTCTAGGCTCCTGGGTGGAGAGAGCCCTGGTGAAGTGCCCTTTGGTGGGTCTTTGCCTACATCAGTGGGCTCCCTCTGGCTTACCTGACATCAATGGGCAGCTTGTTCCCACCATTTTAATTTCCCACAATGCCCTATTCCTAGTATCACTCCAGGACATTGTGGAAAATTAAAATGGTAGCTCCCCATAGGAAGGTGTCTTATACTGTCTCCAACTATTCGACCATCTAGCCCAGTATTATTTTTATTATCTTCTATCTATCTATCTATCATCCATCTATCTATCCATCTTTATATTACACAGAGTAGACTGTCCGCTCTGACAGGCAGCAGCTCCCCAGGATCTCAAGCTGATTGATTTTCTATCGCCTGCTATTGGAGATGACGTGGACCTCCTGCATGCAAAGCATGTGCTCTGCCACTGAGTTACGGTCCCTGCCCAGAACCAGACACCCAGCAGTAAGAGGGGCCCAGGGCAGCCACGAGTCCTGCCCAACTTAGACCCTGGCCACTGTCTGAGAAAGATGCGTGGTGACACTAGACTTGTGCGGGGACAATCCCTGTGGAAATCTCAGAAGCCTGACAGATAGCTGGATGAGCTTTCCACTGACTGATATTGTAGGTGGGGCTTCAGGTTTGGGGTCTTGACAAGAGGTGACCACCAGTAGCACTCCCAAGCACAGGCCTCTCCTACTCTCAATCCCGTACCCGGAGGTTTGGGGCAGGCAGACTGCTGCAGTGGCTGCTGCTCTTTTCTGCTGTTGCCAGCTGGTCGCCCAGCCAAGCACACGGGTGGGACAAGCAGCAGCGGAGTATCCACTCCGGGTTTTAGTCCGAACTTTCCCTAAAACTGGTTCAGCACCATGGATAGCTCCTTAAAAGTTCAGGCTGGCACACGGAGTGGCTACTCTGACATTGGGGCCACCAGCCACTGGTGACGAACAGTGACAGCAGCAAGGAGCAGACCACCATCTGGAGGAAGCCCCCTTATTTCTAGAGAAAAATTCTTCCCCCTCAGTAAGGATGAGTCTAAGAGCCAAACTACATTGATCAGCAGCAGCACGTCACGAATCTGTTGCTGAACTGGACCTCTGAGGGATACATTTTGTCCCTGTGCGGGTGAGAGTGTTGTACATAAGGGAGCATTCAACCGCACTCTCCCTCACTTGCAGCTTGAAGTGGTATGGTCAAGCAACAGATGCATCACACAAGGCTGCTGGTTATGTTTCGTACCTGTGATTTTATCAGATGATCAGAGAAGCAGGTATGGGGTGAGGAGGATGAGCAGGAGACAGAAGAGACAGAACTGACTGCAACTTGAATGGGCAGTCTAAGCAGAACTGAGTAACTGAAATTATGGGGCTTAGAAACATTAACATTGTGACAATAACAACCCATTTTCTTTCCTTTTAAAATCTATATGAACATACGAATATTATTGTAGAATGGCTTGAGCCCTGAAAATAGCATGGCAGCCATCCTAAGATTCTTAAGAGTGCGGGGAGGGCAGGGGTAGGGACACAGAAATCTGATTCGTGTTTTCTTACAATAAAATGTAGCCTTTTATTATTTCAGTGTCATTGACTGTTTCTAACCATTGTTATTTAAGAGATTCCACTTGGTAATGATACCGGCGGCAGCAGCAGCTTGGCTGCTATTCAGGGATGGAAGAGCAGGTGGTCACCGATCAGTTGCTCACCCCTATGGGCAGAGCAGGCAAGTAAACCATGCGCTACAGCAGGGGTGCAGAACTCTGTTGAAGTGGGGGAGGGCCAGATTGCCCCCTCCCCAGGCCAGAGCCACCAATGTCATCGCCCTGCCCGCCGCCCCGGCCTTTTTGCCCTTCTTCATGCTGAGAGGGGCACAGAATTTCGAGCCTTTCCCAGCATGAGGAAAGGGACTTGGCTACCACTAGGGAGAGGTGCTCCTCCTCCTGGCGATGGCCATGGTCCCTGGCTTCACTCAGCATGTGCCATCCCCATGGAGCACCACGTGCCACACAAAGCCCCACCGACGGTGCCAGGAATGGCGCCAGCTTTGCACAGTGTGTGCTGTCCCCGTGGGGGTGACACATGCCACATGGAGCCACTCAGCTGCCGTGGGGAAGAGCAATGCATAGCCCACTACTGGCCAAGTCCCTGGTGTTATCTCTGAGCTGAGATCGGAGTGAACCGCAATTATTCCCTTGCGTACCACTCCCCCTTCTAATTGGGAGGAGGAGGGAATCTCAGGGAAATCCCTGCTGTTATCTCTGACCTGAGATTGGAAATAACAGCAGGGATCCCTCCAGGGGATGGGGCCTGAAGGGTTGAGCCCCACCCCCCAGAGGAACCGAAGGAGGCTCCATGGGCCTAATGCAGACATTAGGCCTGTGGGCTGGAGGTTCCACATCCCTGGAGTGGCAGCAGATTCTGCTTGCCCTTTCCTTCTGTGTGGTTGATGGGGAGGTGGAGGAGCAGAGGGGGGCAGTCCATCAGAGGACACCACTGGCCAGAGACAGAAGGCAGGTAGTAGTGACTGCTGCTGCTGTTCCTAGGGTCAGACGTCAGCAGTAGGCCTCCTGGGGTGCTGGGGCTTTGGCGGCTGATATCACTAACACCAGCCCTTCAGTGCAACTCCTTGCCCCACAGCGATCAAAAGCAGAATAAAGAATGCCTGTGTGTGTGTGTGTGTGTGTGTGTGTGTGTAACAAAATAAATTATCAAAAAGAGAGAGAAAGAAATGGAAATCTGTTCAATTTGCATAATTTAAACTGGTTGCAAAGTTCAGGTTTTCTTTGCACAGTGTTCAGTTTGTCAGGGTGATACACACACGTGTGCGCACGCACACACACACACGTAGAGCCAGGACTATTTGCTTATAGTCAGGGCCTACCCAAGGCATTCATTTTCCTGCCTGAGGCAAAGGCCAAAAGGGTGCGCAACCACATTTCACGTACAGAAGCCAAAAACAGACTGGCAGTCGAATCTCACTTCAACGCACTTGAGGGCAGCTGACTAGCTTAGGGGGTGATGTGCAGGTCAGGCCATGTGGCACATGCAACTCTGTCCTCCACCCTCTTGCCACCTCTCCCTGTGCCCCAGGATCTGCCATCTGAGGGGGCTGCCCCACTCTGCCTCATGGTAAGACCAGCCCTGCATCACGTTTATGGCTTGCAGAGAAGCTGCTCCCCAACATTTTAAACTGGAGGGGACTGAATTTGGTCAGAATCTTTATACTGTAATTCACATGTTTATTGATGGGTTTATAAGTAGTTTCCCCTGAGGAAGAAATGTTTATGTCCAAAGCTTGTTGGAAAACGGGGAGACCGGCTTGTTAAACAACTCGTCCTTGCATCCCCTCCTATTTCCCTTCGCCATGTGGCATGCATGGCCTCCTTTCAGGTTGCCGAGCTTCCTCGCCTAATAGGGCAGTGATGGCGAACCTATGGCATGGTTGCCACAGCTGACACGCAGGGACCTTTCTGTGGGCACTCGAGCCATTGGTCACCAGATCGCGAAAAGACTGTCCCCTTCTGCAAAACACTAATGATCTTGTTCTTTCTCACAGTGTGGAACAGAATGATTTTATTCTAGAATTCCTGTTACAGAATTCTTTTCTACATTGTTATCACATTTAAAAGATTTTGAAGAATGATGCAGAGAGCATGGCTTGGATGTAAAGCTCTAACAGTTGACCTGAGGTCTGCATGTGTTGCTCTCAAACTAACGGAGTATGAGCCAAGGTTTGACAAATTATCAGCATGAATGCAATAGCAAAAATCACATTAATTGTGCAAAAGCATTCCCAATGCAAACTTTTACCTAATGCAGTGTTTGCAGTCCAAGACATAAAGTGTTTAAAATGTGTTAAGCACATTTAGTTTTCTTTTTTATCTTGCTCATCCTAGTACAGGTTGACTTTTACTTTTACTAATCCGACACCTGTAGAAGCAGGGAAAGGACCCGGGGTAAAGCTTGCCCCATACAATTTCAGTCTGGCATATAATCATATTACAAGTTGAGAATCCCTTATCCAAAAATACATGTGCCTAAAAATTTAAAAAGTTTGTATAAATTCCCTTCAGGCTATGTGTACAATGTAGTACTATAATAATTTTTTGAGTTGATTTTTTTTCAACAAAAAAACTGTTTGTATCATTGAAAGCTCTGTTATTGTGTTTTTCTTTTAAGACAAAATATGTTAATTAGTTCGGACAAATGTATGAGTTGTTTTTCTAAATCTAAAACCTCGGTATTCAGGTTTAATTGCAGCGTTGGCACTTTGAAATAAATAAGTTGGTTTTGTGTTGCAGTTTGGGCACTCGGGCTCAAAAAGGTTCGCCATCACTGGTATAGGGGATGACGATATCTCTTGGCACCGTGCTGTTCAAAGTCCTTTTGTCAGAACATCACCTCGTAGGATGGTCTCGTGAAAGAGTGCTGGCTCGAGGCGCTTCTGCGCATGTAATGACTGTGCGCTCCACCCGCTGCCTGCAGATTGCACCATGGGACCCAAAACACTCCCCAGAAGAAAGTATATCCTTAGGCTTCCTCCTATTGTACAGAGCTTTCATTAGAAATATTTGCAAATTTTCAGTGTCATTAGTATAATAAGATACAAATATCGCAACATAATGCAGGCATTAACTATGAAACATGGCCTGGGGCGATACCACCTGGGGCTGTGATCTATGCATCTCTCCTAAGCAAGAGGAAAGCTGGTGGACCACATTCGCATTTCGATGAGAAACCTCAAAGCAAAGCCTAAGCACTGCAGGAAGCAATGCCGGCCATTTAGTCACTGACACTTTCTTTGAGATGTTTATTTCTGACCCATTTGATGCCATGTGATGCTCGGGATGCCTTTTGGTACAATTCCACACCCGTTAATGATCCCGGAAGGCCTGTGAAGGAAAATGAAGGATGCTGCTCCTGTCTATGCTCCCTTGCAAAATACTTCCAGCTTACTTAAATTATTAATTGTATTTATAAATGTATGAATCGTCTTTCAGCCCAAATAGGGGCCCCCAAGGTGACTTACAGCTAGAACGTGCAACAATTTAAAAATGTTTAAAAGAAACATTTTAAAACTTGAAAATGATTTGAAAACTTTAAAAAAAAATTCAAAACATTAAGAACCATGATGTATGAAATGGAGCACCTATGCACATACAGCTGTATGTGCATAGGCACACTACACATCTGGGAAACTATGATTGCCCAGGGATCACCATTGTATGGAGCACGTGTGCACATACAACTGTACATGCCTATGTGTCCCTTTCCATATATTACACCAAACATGCTTATTCCCCCAGCAGGCTTCCTACAATACTTGTAGACTAGGGGCTTTTCCACATGAGGGGATTAACCTGCCACTTTACTGAGGCTTCTTCTTCTGTTATCATTGCGGGAGGAAAAGTGCATCCTTTACACAGAGCTTTTCCCCAAGGTTTGTATTTCTCTGCTTCTCTATATATTCTATTAACCAACCACAAGGTGGTGCTGTAGTATAGCTGCAGTATAGAGGAATTGCAACTTTACACCAGGCTTTCTTTCCAGTTTGTTCCAGTTTGAAATTTAATACCTGACTTTCCTCGCTCTAAAAAAACCCCTGTGAAAATGGCTGGAAAACACAGGAGAGGCCCTGGAGGATGACGACGTCATGAAAAGGCCCCGGAAACTTCCATGAGTGAGGAATCACGAGCACGCAATAAATGCTTCATGTAGAGAAACCCTAAATATGTGGGGATGAACAGGAGTGCAGGCCTAGTGACTCAGGGTGGAAGCAACACCTTGGCCGGAGATCAAGGTTGTCCTGAGGAATAATCACATGCGGTTTAAAATGTGGGGGCAACCGCTGCTCCCTGTTCTCCCTACATGGCACACCTGCTTCCTTCGAATGGTATGTATTTAATTGTTGCATCTCTATCCCGCCTTTATTCCATGATGGGAATCAAGGGAGATACACAAGGTTCCTGGGGATCTCCCAGGTGGTCCGACTAGACCCAGACCCACATAACTTCAGCAAGCTTGCTGTATCATGTGCCTTCAGGGCTGTGTCAGTCCCCATGCTAGTCCAAATTGCAGACCGAATCAGCATTCAAAAGAGCAACTACTGTGCAAGACCAGTGGTGTAGTGGTACCAGGGCTCACAGGGTCAAAGTGCCAGGATGTTTTTATTAGCAGGGACAATGATGTCATCTGCCACCCCCTCAGGCTTCCATATTCCCTCTGAGCTTAACTGCAATCCTCACAGTAGCTGTGGGGGGAGGGGAGGGAATGGCTTTTCCTAGCAACAATATATTATGATGAACTATCCCTGTTGCAATGCAAAGTATTTTGGGGTGGCTTGGTCTTGAATGGGCAACTATTTATTTATTACATTTTTATACAACCATTAAAACCATAAAATACAACATAAGGTACGATATAAAAGTTTAAAAGTACAGTATAAAACCAAAACGAAACCTAGCAGCAATACAAAGATTTCAAATACAGCCACAGATTTAAAACAACAGAAACTGAAAGACTCAAATAAGACCCATTAGCTTCACAAATGACATTTCCCTGCTGCTGTCAACAGCAGGGAAGCAGCAATCTTGGCTGCATCAAGATCACTGGCAGCAGGTGGGGAGGTTAAAGACCCACCCTCCACCTCCATGATCCTGATCTAGACCACTGTCCTGGCACAGCAGTCTTTTTTCCTGCTGCCCAGCTGATGGCTGATCAGCTGCGCTGCCGGGGAAATGTGGGCGGGGCCCACCAGGGCTTTGTGGGCAGTATGGAGATGGGCAGTGGGCCACATGTACGACATGGGCCGCAGCAGGTGGCCCACCTATGTTGTAAGGGACCCAGCATTTGCAAGAGATGATAATTAGAAACAATCTAAAAATATAACAAGAAAAATATATAATAGGACAGAGCCTAAGAAACATGTGGCCTTTTCTTGTGTTCACTGCCAGAGGTAAGGGCCTCCTGGTACAAAGATTTAGTTGCTAAGCAGGAGGAAGCGAATGAATGATAAGATACTGTTGTCAGCCTTGACTAAGCATCTGCTAAAATGGTAGATAACCGCCACTTCTGTGCATTCTCCTTTGCTGGCCTTTATACAGGGAAGTAGATTCCCATAAGCATCTCCAAGACTTCCTCGTTGTCCTTGCCAGTCTCTGCACATTAACTCTGTCTTTGCAATGTTCCCTGCAAAAAAAGCTTGGCAAGACACAGGCTGTTGGCACACAAAGATCATTGTCTTCAAGTAAGCAACGTTTGCATGCTTGCGCTACGCCATCTGTGCTGTTTTTGACATATAGACAATACTTAGGCCCAATCCCTAAAGGTATCGTTGGGAGGCAGCTATTATTTCCATGTTCACAACAATGCCAGGAAATCACAGCCATTGCCCTCCTAACATAAAATGCCAAAAGGGGGGGGGGGAGTTGGAGGGGGCCACTGAAGAATTTGCAGGGTTGCTGAAAGGGGCCATGAAGCAGTGGGCTTCTGGGCCAATGAAACACAGGCATTTACTATCAGACTGACTACATCATCCACCCAACATACCTGAGAGACTAGGATCATTGCAAGACTCAATTAGGGGGACGCAAAATGACTGCTGGCCCTGTCTCCTTCCAGCCATGTTCTGCTGGGAGGAGCAGATAATTCTGCCATGCCTCTGCAGCTGATGTGGTTGGATCATTCAGTTACTCCTGGCACAGTGAGCTGAACATTTCTGCGCATAAAGGAGGCTGCCCACTGCATCTCTGCATGAGTCCCTGCTCTGGTTTTGTTGCCTCCTTTGAAGCATTATTTACTAGGGGCAGCTAATTCTGCCATGTCTGTGTATTTGGTGTGACTGGATCATTTAATGACTCCTGAGGCACAGAACCCACAGTACCCACTCCCAAAGGAGGCTGCCCACTGCATCACTGCATGATTCCCTGTTCTTGTTCTGTTCGAAGCAAGGGCCACAGAACTATGATGTTTCTGGCCCAGGTTGGGAAGGGAGTGTGTAATGCTTGCTTCTAAGGGCCTCTGAATGTGGGCTATATAAAATGGGATGGGCACTGATTGGAGATAAGAGAAAGATGAGAGTTTAAAAAGGGATGTTGGTGTTGTGTGTGGGGGAGGAGGAGGAGGAGGAGGAGGAGGAGGAGGAGGAGGAGGAGGAGGAGGAGGAGGAGGAGAAGAAAATGAGAGGAGGGGGAGGCGGAGGGGTGGAGAATAGAATGGCTGGAGGAGAAGATAGGAGCAGCTGAGGAGGAAGACAAAAGAAGGCAGCAGCAGTGACTTTGAGCCACTGAGAAGGAAGTTCAGGGAAAGCAGAAGAGTGGGGAAGAGAAAGAGGAACAGACAGACACAGAGCAACCTTTAACCACTTGGGAGTGGAATGCCTCAAGAGCTGAGGACAGCAACAGGCGTCCGAGAGACTGTGAAAGCGAGTGCCACTGTCCCATCAACAGCAGCATCCTGTTTGTAATTAACTGTGGTTTAGAGTTAGGATGGCTTGCATTTGGCTGAGATGGTTCTTTTTGGCCTTAGTTAAGATTGCTACTTTATTGAAAACCCCAACGTTAAGTAAATGTTATATATTTGTTCGACTCTTGAGCAACTGCAATCTGCCCCTCCTCATCCTGAGTATAGAGACCCCGAGGTATTACCAATTCACAGCATGAGTTCAGGGCCCAGCAAAGTAGAGTCTGGTGGGCGAAGCAGGGCCAAGTCCTGGTTTCAACAAGGCAGAGCAGGACCAATCAGGCAAGGTCAATCAAAGCAAGGGAAGTCCAAGTAAAGCAGATAGCACCCTGGACAGCTCCACACATGCACATGAGCCGGCAACTCAATGCTCAAATGTTGCTTCAGCAACAGGCAACCCCAGATGAGCTTTGAAGAGACCAGCAGCTCCATCTGTGTGGCTAGCTCTGCCTCCGCTGAGAGAAGCCTATTTTCTTCAAGGGGCATTAGCCTGCTTTCATAGCTGTTGAGTCCAACATCCAAGAGGAGACTGTGGTTTTGCTGGGGCTTCTTGGCTGGAATTTTCAGAGGATGAAAATATGACCTCCTTGGGCCAGAGAAGTGCTGGCAAAATAGGTTCCTCTTCTGTGAGGAACTTCCAAGACAGGGTGTGTGTGTGTCTGAGGCTGGTTCTGAGAGCCATTCCCTCTCCCAGTCCTATACCTACTGTTCTGCCCTAATTAGGGATTATGTTATTTTGTTATGTTGCCCCCTAAAGCTTTGTATTTGTATTTTGTAATTGCTCTAGTTCACTCTCTATGTATCTTTTAGCAACTGATCAGGCCTTATTGCCATGCATTGATTAGTTATCCCTAGGGAGAATTTCTATCTAGTTTGCACCAGCTCTTCCTCAGTTTGGAAGAAACTTCCCTCGGGCTTGGTCCTCCACTGCTGCTCTGGATTGCAGCCTGAAGGCCTGGCCTTGCATTGTTTTTTCACCTCATCAGTCCATTTCAGCTCATCCATCTCATCCATTCATCTGATCTCATCCAGCCATCTCATCCATCCCTCATCCTTCTACTACTAATTATTGATCCTGTATTTATTAGTAGCTTATTGTTTATGTTATGTTAAATAAAGATAATGATTTGAGTTGTACAGAAGTGGATTGGATGTGTGTTTAACTGCCTGGATAGACACACAGCTGAGACACACATGTTGAGGCTAGAACACTTACTCTAACTGTCGTCCCCTATATATACCAAATCAACCCCTGAAATCTTCTGAGGAGGTCTTGATGGTTGTCTCACAACCAACAGTGTCATCAAGTAACGGCACATGAGCAACCCTTCTCAGTAGTAGCACCCACCCTCTGGAGTGCTCTCCCACATGTGGTCTGAGATGTGGAAACTGTAGCAACATTTTAGATGCTATCTTTCCACTGGCAGCCAAATACATTTTTATTCATTAATTTTATTCAAAATTATGTAGGACTTGTCAGCCTACATAAGGCTTCAATTGCCTTTAGCTCTCTGCTGAGACAACGTTCTCCTATTGTTCTAGTAGGAGGGAGTTCCAGCTAGCAGGACCCACTTGGAGTTGTCCATGGTCCTATTTTCTTCTTGCTTTGCTCTGACTGCCATTGATTACTACCTGCTTCCCCTGCAGGCATCAAGGGACCACAGAACAGAACAGAACAGTGGTCACCACAATCTTGTATACATTTGAGCTTTGCATATAAATATACACAACCACAATAGGATGTCTTGTTGAGTAGCTTCTGTGGCGTTGGGTGGTCCTGTAGCTGCTTCAAAATATGCAGAACTTTCCCTTGTGCATGAATTGTTGATGGGACCACTAGTGGGTTAGTGGGGGTATGCAATTCTGCAATGAAGGCTCTTCATTTCTGTAAGTGGATGTGACATGTTTAACACGAATGTGCACAGCTGCAGTCCCCCCAGTACCAGAGACTGCACTGCAGACAGTCCCACTTAATCACTGCTCCTTCACACATTATGCCCAGCCTCGACAGGCTTCCCCATTTGGTTGATAATTACAGCCTACTGTAGACTAAAGAACTGAATGACAGGAGAAGGCAGGAGAAAAGGACCTGCCCCCATCTCTGGCTAATGCATCATTATATGTCACTGACGACAGGTGTGGCATTGCAAACCATGATAATAAGAATAGTCATCTAAATGCTCTAAAAACACAATTACACATTAAGAAATAAAACACAGATGCTAAGTGCAGCACACAATAATCACATACACATATAGGGATGAAAGGCAAGAGATACAGTCTATGAGTGGAAGCACACATATAATTGAGAACACACTTGATGAATCTGATGAAGTGGGATCTATCTAAACAAAAAAAGTTGATGCCACAATAAATCTGTAAGACTTTAAGGGATCATAAGACTCTTGTTTTTGTGTGCGCGCTGAAAATACGGAGAGAGTAAAGCCTATTTCTCCCCACTCACCCACTACCAAATCAAAGGTAGTTTCAGGAGAGGGAAAATACCCCCAGATCAATCCAACTGTAAGAACGGTTTCAACACAGCTTTCCCTTTCCATTGCACTACATGTGCTGTGGGAAGAGTTCTGTGCCACTCAAAATATTGCCCTCTTAGTCCATTCAGTCAAATAATTGCATCCTAAATTTGTACCTTAGTTATGCCGCTAGTAATGATGCTTGAGGAATCCATCATTTGTGAATTCCTGAATGACCTGACCTGAGCCTCCTGGAGTAATATGAGATTGGAATGTAGTCATTCCTTGGACTTTGGATGTCTCTGAATCTTGTAATACAGTTCTCAGCTCAAAAAGTATCAAAATGCATTTAAAATGCATATTTTTTTAAAGATAAAATATGTTTACAAAGTGTATAAAGTACATTTAAGGAATGAATATTCTGAGAGAAAATACATTTGAAGATACCTATTTAAATATGTCTTTAGATGTGAATTTGTGTGTGTGTGTGTGTGTGTGTTTTAAAAAGAAATTGCAGATGAATGCAGAAAACGATGGAATGGATGTATGAATGAACACATGTGGAAGTGACATGGACCGGAAATAGAGGAATCTGGCTCTCCTTAACCTAGGGATGTACGGATTTTGTTAAATCCATTCCTCCGTGTTTCGCGGATTGTCAGGCATCTTTCATTCCGTGTCATCCGCTCATTGATGGAATCAGATTTTTTGTAAGAAAAATTTGTTCATTTGTAAATGCACACTTGGGCCAATGTGCACTGACGCAAATGCATGTTAGCGCAAGTTTGCATTAGTGCATTTGCGCAAGTGCACATTTGCTGCAAATCCCCCCCCCCTCCGCAAAGTTAAAAAAAATGGTCTGCAAGTCTGCAGAATCTATGTGACTTGAAAAAGTTGGTCCACTGCAGAATCCACAGGCTGGATTACATACAAATCCAAGCCCATTTGAATCCAGTGTGGATTTCTCCAACATCCCTACTACACCTAAGATGTTCTAACTTGAGTAGACACCTGAATGTAAAGTAGAGATGCAACAAAGACATTTGCCTTTTCCAGGCATTGCCTCCATGCATACAGTGAATGTGTTGAGGGTGAAAAAGGACTGCACCCGCTGTCCATCTGCCCCCTCCCCACCCCACTCCCTACAGACCTCCACACATTCGCTGGAAGGGCTGCAAGAAACACCCCTGGGCCAACAGCTGTACATGCGTAGATGCTCCATATGATTTGGAACCCTGCCTAATTGGTGGAGTGCTTACATGCACACTCCCACAGGCAACCCTTTCAGATCTTCTGAATATGTGGTGATCTAAGGTGGTCCTCCTCCTCCTCCTCCTCCTCCTCCTCCTCCTCCTCCTCCTCCTCCTCCTCCTCCTCCTCCTCCTCCTCCTCCTCCTCCATGCATTCACTGTATGTGAGGACACAATGTCTAAAAAAAAGGCTAGGGTTTCAAACACATGTATAATACAGGGACATTTGTCCAGAATTTGTGACTGGCTGCCGTTCCCAGAGGAGTGAAGACTTGGTGACAAATGTGCCATGTGTGAAAACGTCCCTGGGTGGTCATGTAAATACTTCCCCAAATGGGAGCTAATAGCTCCAGTTTACTCTATAACCCAGGAAGGTTAAAGCTCCTATAAAAAATAATTATGCATAGGAGGCAAAATTATCCTTAGAACAACTATCCCCCCCGCCCCCGGCCACCTCCTATTCCTCATTTATCAGGGAAAAGCTAGTAGGACTACTCTGGGGGGGAATTATGTGCTGACATTTACCAGGTGCCAACAAGGTCATGTCAGGTATTTTGTACCAAGTGCGTGCATGTAATTATCAGGTAGAATTACAGGTAACTGAGGCTCAGCACATTTCAAGGGGTTATGATGAAGCAGCTCTCTTTCTTCACGTAGCTTTCCCCTCTTATCTGCTTTAAAGGGGCAAGGGGAATTTAGTGCAAATGCAAAGTGTGTGTGCATGAGAGAGAGGGGGTATATGTATTTGCCGTGGGAAAAGCAAAATAACAGATACAGAAACAGTTTTTGCACTGGGGGGGGGGAAATGATGCTCACTAACATCTGGAGCTGCCAGATTCAAAGCCAGAGAAAAGCATATACTTTTAAATGTCCTGATATGGTAGAAGATAAGGCAGTCCTCCTGGTTTCTTTTGCCTATCCTCCAACATTACACACACACACACACACACACACACACACACACACAGAGCCCTGCAATCCACCACCTCCCAAGCTTGCTGTGTGGCATACCTGGAGCCCTGATCAATGACATTAGGTTGGGGAGCCGGGGGTGGATGATAGAGCCAGGAAGGGGAGGAGGAGCAGAGAATGCTGTGTCTACTTTATCTCTTGCTGCATCAGGAGATTTAAAGCTATATGAAAATTCTCTGGCTTTGAATCTCGCAACCCTGCTAACATCTAAAATCCACTGGAAAAAAATAATAATAGCCTGAGTTTTTGGTGTGTGTTTTTCTTAATACTTGCAACTAGATTTTCTTTTCTGATGTCAGCCAATCAATCCATACTCTTCATATCTTCTTCAAACCTCAAAAGACTTCTGCTTTCTGTTGCTGAAAGGGGGGGGGGATCTACCCATTTTCTGGCTTCTTTTCTTCTGAGCCTAGAAGAGAGTCTGACAGAAGTTACTTAAATCAACGAGAGAAGCTTCGCTTGGGATTAGAGTATCAGTGAGTATCAGGATCTGAGGAGAGTGGAGTTAAATTACATTTCAAAACAACATTTAAAATAGAACAATCACCATTCCTGAGTCTGCGGTGCCTGGGTTGGAGTTTATTTGGTTTTCTTTAAAGTGCAAACCCTTCCCATCGCTCCGTCTTAAGTGTAAATCCAATCCAAACATCTTCTGGTGAAGAAGAAAAACATTTTCTCCCCCCCTTCCCAAATTGCACTTGAAGCTTTAAAAGAAACACAGCGGGCCAACTTTGCACCCATATTTTGCATTTCCCTGTCTATTAATGGATAATGAAAATCATCAGATGACTCACTGACACCTAGTGGTTTCTGGAAAGAGTGCAGCAAACTCTAGGGAGACAATATTTAGAATGCATTGCAAACAAGCCTCTGTCATTTTCCATAACTGTGAAATGCAGCAAGACAGTACCAAAAGCAATCTTTCCCAGCATAGGATTATGACAATCAAATTGCCTCAGGAATGTCAGGACAGAGCGCATGCTTTGCTTGCAGAAGGTCCCAAATTTGGTCCTTGGCATCTCCAGGTAGGGCTGAGAACGTCTTCTGTCTGAAACCCTGGAGAGTTGCTGCCCATCAGTGTAGACCAGCGTTCCCCACCCTGGTCCCCTCCAGATGTGTTGGACTACAACTCCCACTATCCACAAAACTGGCTGGGAATGATGATAGCTGCAGTCCAGCACATCTGGAAGACAGTAGGGTGGGGAAGGCTGATGTAGGCAAAACTCATCTACATGAACCCATTGGTTTGACCCATCTCAAGCAGCTTCCTAGGTTCCTACATGGTATACAAACCATTACATTTGCACATGTAAGGCTCTTCTTTTTAGAACTGTAAACCACTTTTCAGCAAGATGCCAACCTGACTATCTTTCAAGTATGGCCAAGGCATACTGGCCAGTCAACAAGCACAGGACTCAAGTGTAAGTCCCACTCCCCACCCCAATATCATATATGAGAAGCACATTTCCTTCTGCTTTCACAGTGTACTAGTCAAATAGCCAAGGACCAGTATCAGCACCTTGGCCAGCGGCCAGGACTCCAATGCATTGCTGATGCCTTCCTTGGGACCTCCTTCTATTTGTTACTTTCTGATCAGGCGCTCTGAGCAGACAGCTGGATCCAGCCATGTTTTGATTTCCCACAATGCACGAAATGTAGCATATCCCATAATGCACCCAATGCAGTGTCAAGAGGGTGGCTGGACCCAGCTCCCCAACACTGCTCAGAGTGGTGCCAGTGCTGACAGGTAAGCCCATTGACAAAAGAGGGGATCCACCAGGTGGCACTTTGCCAGGACCACCTAAAACCTAGAGATGACCCTGAAATAGCTGCTAAGTAAGACATACAAACTAAACTCCCATGAAACTTACAACTAGCCAGACACTCTTTAAACTTTCATTGAATCAGTGACTTATTTAAAGTTGGGTGGACTTGGGGTAGCCATTCAGACCAAAGCTCTACAATGTTTGAATCTGCTGCAATCTTTAGGAACAGAGCCAAGTGCCCTAATAATCACATCTCGGCTAAATATTTTTGATATGATGTTATCATTAGGAACAAGTGAGCCATGTTAAGACCAGAGATGAGGGTTAAATCAGGAATGAGAAGTATGTATAGGAAGGACAGCTGTATGATTTAACTATAAGGTTCTTCCTTGATCTAATTTAGTGGTCATGCTCTCTGTTATTATAAACCTCTAATTCCAGTTCTCGAGAGTCTGGCTTCATATTGCCCTCAGTGAGATCAGTTTCAACCTCAATCACATTGACTTATCTTTGTGGGATTGACATATCTGAGTATTAAAAATCTGTATACTGTCCTTCTATAGCAGTACACAGGGCAGTGCTGAAATTAATATAGCACAGTGAAATGATAAAAATCAGTGCGATGAAATCCCCCAAATTAAAAAGGGAAATTTCAAAAACAATAATGGAAAAACTATAAAATCAGAGACTTAATTAAAAGAAAAAAAATACAAAACTACTGTGTGAAATAACATGCATGCTTATATATAGAAGATCCTAATTTTAGGGCAAATTTGGGTTGAATTAAAAGATCTTCAAGTCTTTCTGAGTTCTGCAGTTCCATACTCCTACAAACCAGGATGTTTGATCAGTGGAATGAAGCAAGGATCAATCTAGCAAGTACTTTCCACAACATTTTAAAGTAAAATTTAAAGTTGTTCAAGCACACTTTTATGATTTAACTTGAGTTTGTTTGGGATGTTAATTTTACTGACTGAGACTCTATTTACTTTTTTTTTTACTGTAAGTTGATATTAACAGTTATGTCATTTATGCATAACAGAAGAGAGTAGTCCCGGTCCCATATTTCAAGCTTTACAAATGCCTACATCTCTGTTCTAGACACTTGTTCTAAACATTTGTGTGTCTCTTTCACACACAAACTTACATAAGAACATAAGAAGAGCCATACTGAATCAGACCAAAGGCCTATCTGCTCCAGCATTCTGTTCACGCAGTGGCCTGAAGATGGAAATGGCAGTTCTGCAGAAACTACTGCAGAAAGCCCCATCATTTCAATGAGGTTTGGACAGCAAAACATCCTAGTAAATTGTGCCTCTATGTCAGCCATCTTGACAGCACAATCCTCTGCATGTTTACTCAGCAGTAAGTCCCATTTAATTCAATGGGACATACTCCAAGGTGTGTATAAGACCGCAGCCTGAGTCTCTTTGTGAAGAGAAAAGCAAGACAGAATTCTGATATGTTTTTGAACAGACCCAGTGATGACCTTGGGCTGATCTGTGCAACCTTTAGGCATGTGGTTGGATGCTTTGGAATAGCCGAACTGACGCTGTACTTGTGGCAAAGTAGGCTGAGTACTAAAGTGGAGTATTTATTTGTTGAGGACTGAATGATCATCCTTGTTTATTTTACAAAAGTATCAAGTAACTTAGCCACTGTTTTTCAATTAAAGATTGTAGCCATTCACCATAACTCAGCTCTGGTTGCATGCCACTAATAATGTATAACAACTAGTGGCCCTGGATGGGATAGATAGATAGATAGATAGATAGATAGATAGATAGATAGATAGATGATAGATAGATAGATAGATAGATGAATCCAGCTAGTTCTGTGGGGCCTAGATGGAAATTCTGATACAGACATGGTTGACTTGCAGCAACTCGTTTCCATGGGCAGATCTCCTTTGAGGGATCATGCTGATTGTCCTTATTGGGGACACAATGTAGCTCAAAGTCATACTATGAGTTTCCCATACCAAAGACTGCACACTTTGGCTGAAATTGATGTGCCATGCAGAGTTAGGGAAATTAAAGAGGCACTGGAGTGCCCCTTTAGTTTAGGTGAGTCACCAAAAACAAAACAACAAAAAACCCAAGTTCCAGCATTATAAGCCAAGAATGCTGCCAGTATGCCAATGTTTTCTGAGATTCCATTGTTACATAGGAAATATGCTGTATTCTATAGCCCTGTTCAGGCATTATAAAAAGTGGTGAAACTCACCACGTGAATAGAAATTGTGCTTGCTTACAATGTATCTCCATGCACCCACTTTCCTTGGTCTTTCGGGCCAGATGGAGAAGATGAAGGGCCTGGGACCAGAAAAGATGACCCAGCAGTCCTGTATTCCCTTATGAAGCATCTGATCCTTACTGTATTGCTAGAGGAATCCTCCTGTGAGTTGAACCATGCCTGTTTGTTGCTTCTAAGCAAGCACAATTTGTGATATTGCACATCATTACTGATAATGGGACATGTGAGTTAGCTTCTAGTTTCCTGGCTTTGTGGAGCTTCAGCCAGCATGAGATATTTATTTATTTATTTATTATATTTATATCCTGCCTTTTTTTTCCTGCAAGGAACCCAAGGCAGCTTACATTATCCTCATCCTCCTCTCCATTTTATCCTCACAACAACCCTGTGAGGTAGGTTAGGCTGAGAGTAAGTGACTGACCCAAAGTCACCCACTGAGTTTCATGGCCAATCGGGGACTAGAACCCGGATCTCCTGAGTCCCAGTCCAACACCCTAACCACTATGCCACACTGGTCTTAACTCTGGGACTAGATCCGGACTAGAACCCGGATCTCCTGAGTCCCAGTCCAACACCCTAACCACCTACGCCACACCAGTCTTAACTCTGGTCTTAAACTGGCAGGTTTTTTGATAATTGAATGTAGCATTAAGTTGGGTGAATTAAATGTAATCCCTGTTAAGTTTGCATCCGCCTGGTCTAAGTGACTTCCATTTCTAATGGGCCAGATTGCACATACTGTTTGCTGGAATTACCCAGGCACTAGCAAATCATCCCAAAGTTATATTATTCCACTTGCTGGTTTGGGATAACTTCAGACCCTCATAAACCATCCCAGATACGTATTTTCCTTCTAGGATGAGCCTGAAGTTGCCCTGATCTGCCTTCCTGATCACACTGTAGCCCAAGGCTAATTTCTCAATTAACTTTTCCTATAAGAATACAACTACCTAAGCCTTTGTTAATTGGGTCTTCAGTTATGAAACTAGTGAAAACTATGCTGCACTTTTCTGCCAAGGAAGCAAAAAGGGAATTGAATTTCTGCTCTCAGTAACAAAGTATGGTATACATGACTGCCGATGTCATCCATGGGAATTCTAGTGAGAAACACTGTAGGGTTTTTAAACATGTCTTTGACTGCAACTTTATGTTGTTTGTGTATGTTAAATAAACTAATCTTTTGATTAAGTAAATCTGTGTTCTGACTGGCGGAGTAGGGGATGGATGGACAGATTCTAATAGCCTTATTGCATGTTAATGCCTTCATCAGGTTGGTCAAATTATCAAGATAGAGTGCATTAATATGGATGTTTAGGTATTTTGTAGTTTATATGTTATTAATTCCCCCCCCCCTTTTTTATGTATGTTATGTATTTGTATTTTATGTATTGTTTGGAAAAATTTAAATAAAAAACATATTAGAGTGCATTAATATTTTGAAAGAGTGACTAAGATAGCAATCCTATGTCTTGGGAGCCATAGGATACTTCATATTCCCAGATCCGAGATCAGAAACAAAGCTCTGACCTCAGATATGGAAATCCGTGCTCTTATCCCCCTTCCCCCAACATAGCCAGCGTGGAAAGAACCATGCCAACTGCCTCCCCAAGGTGGGGAACTCAACCTCGGAGAGGGGGTAAAGGGGGCTTGGGGAGGGGAGGAGACTGGAGAGGCCAGGATACGATGCATCCTATGTCCTCTGCAGCCTCTTTCCCTCCCACTCCAAAGTGCCCCAGGTAGATGGCTAAAAACTGCCATCTAGCAGAAATGCGGAGCAGGAGGTGCAGGGCAGTGGAGATCACCTCCGCCGCTCCTCCCACTCTGCATAGGGTGCTTGAAAGCCTCCGAGTTCAGGGGCTTATGGGCATCGATGGTGCAACCCATAGGATTGAGCCCTAAAGCAGGGGTAGCAATTTGTGGCCCTCCAAATGTTTTGGATTACAACTCCCATCAGCCCTAGGCTGCATAGCTAATGGTGAAAGATGATGGGAGTTGTATGCCATGAACGATTTAACTGGAGGTTGGCCTTTCGCAAAGGTTCTATGGACTGTGAAGAAACCCAAGTGCAAGGTGAAAGGGAGAAACGTGCTAAGCGAAAAGCACGTCAAACGAATCCTTTACAGGACCATCTTCCATCTGGTAACCTGTGTCCTCACTGTGGGAAGCTGTGTGGATCTAGAATTGGCCTCCACAGTCACTTACGGACCCATCGCTAGAGTCTACACAATTTTTCTTTAGAATTTCCTCCTTTTAAAATTCCCTTTTTGTAAATTTTTATCCTGGAAGACAATCTTACTTGGTCATGAGTGATCGCATGATGATGATGATGATGATGATGATGATGATGATGATGATGTATGCCAAAGCTTCTGGAGGCTACAAATTGCCCGACCATGGGTTAAAGAGTGGAAGCTAGGAATTATAACTTGATAAGCCAGACAGATCTCTAAATGGGAGTACAGTAATACCTTGGATTGCAAGTAACTTGGTTTGAGAGCGTTTTGCAAGACAAGCAGATTTTTAAATATTTATTTAATTTTTTTTTACTTGATATACAAGCGACGTCTTACAATACAAGTACTGTAGTACGGCTTAAATTAAAAATCTCTGTACAAATTTTTTTGGGGGGAATTCGTTTTGATATAAGAGTGTTTTGGATTACAAGCACGTTTCCGGAACGAATTATGCTCTCAATCCAAGGCATGACTGTAACTATTCCTTAGAGCAATTAGCAGCACAATCTTATGCATGTGTACTCAGAAGTAAGTCCTACTGATTTCAATAGGACTTACTCCCAAGTAAGATGGTGGCAGACTACTCAATGTATAGTGTGGTTCAGGATGAATTTAGCCCCAGCAGTAAAGCTAGAGTAATTAGACCTCCATCCAGCCAATTTGCCAAATAACCCCTTGGTTGCTGGAGTAAGGAGGGTGGTAGAGATTCTCCAGAAGACCCAGAGATGTGCACTATGTTTATAACTCTTTGCAGGATGCCTTGAACAACGATGATGGTGTCCCAACTCACCAGCATCCTGGAAATATGAATGGAACAATGCAGTGGCAGAACTAGGTGATGACTCAGTGAAAAAATAATATCAGTCTTAATCCAGCATTCCTTTTCTTTGATCTGTAATGTAGTTGTAGATAGCAAAAAGTTTGTTTTACAACAGACCCTTAAAGAGTGGAGCAGTCCTTGATGCTGAAAATATTTTAATTCATATTTGTGCACCAGAAATAATCTAGAAAGTAAAGTAAGAAATAGCTGTTTTCCTGTATATACTTGCCTATCAAAATCTAGGGGGCCAACTACACATTCTTCTAATCATGCATAGCAGAGCTCTGCGTGATTGGTTTCTTTACTTCAGAGTAAGTACACATGGCTCCAATTCAGATTGGGACCATGGCACTCTGGGGGGGGGGCAGGATTAAGCTGAAGTTCCACCTCCCATGGGGGGTTAGAAAGCAAAATAAAAGTCAGTGTGGCATAGTGGTTAGAGTGTTTGACTGGAAATTGGGATACCCAGCTTCAAGTCCCCGCTCGGCCATGAAGCTCACTGGGTGACTTTGGGCCAGTCATGGACTCTCAGCCTAACCTACCTCACCGGGTTGTTGTGAGGATAAGATGGAGAGGAGGATTATGTAAGCCACCTTGGGTTCCTTGCAGGAAAAAAGGCAGGATATAAATATAATAAATTTAAAAATGCTCCATTGGAATCAGTGGAGGCATTCCCCCCCCTTTTAATGCCCCACCCCGTTCAGAGAGAGCAGGTGAACAGGCAGCAGAGTTCAGGGGGCTCTGGGAGTTGGCAGTGGGCCCTCTGCTGGGGTGTGGGTCTTGCCAGATACGCAATAATGCTGGCCACTGATACTGGCCCTGAGTTACTTGCTGACATGGGCCTGGTTACCTCAGGCTGCAAGTGAAATGGCCCAGGATGAGAGTGTGTGTGGGCTTAGTAGCATATTTCCTGAGAAGGAGGATGAACCCCAGAGAGATATCAGGGCTGGAAGGGTAAGGAAGAAGGGGTGAGAGATTGCTAAGGAGACCCATTGAAATTTCTGGGACAGAACGTGGAGGACCTGCTCATTTTAGAAGGGAACGTGATCGCATAACATTTGAGAAACGTCACAGCGAGGAGGATTATAAGCACGTCAGCTCCCGAGAAAGACAGATGGGACCTACAGCTGCTTCTGAATTCTGGAGACATGAATGTCTCACAAACAGGGAGGTGCCTTTATAAATCTTTCCCATATCACCATTTTCATTACACAAATCAACTGTGGCGGGTCACTCCCGATAGCTACAATGAGCCTGTTGCTGGATGTGGTCCTTCGCGAATTCACAGGCTGGCCGCAAAAACTGTGACATGCCAGTTGCTCTTCTCATGATGGGTTGGGAGGAGAAACTATTAAGAGAGAGAAAGTGCTGAGTACAGAACCATTTCCCCCCCTTCCTTTTGCTCTCCTTTTATCTCATCATCTTCTTAAGGCTCCCCCCCCTCCCTCCTCTTCCTTCATCCTATAGCAGTGGTGCTGAATGCTGATGAGATGATAAATAGTCCAACCCTAGGCGATCATTTTCGGGTAATTAGTTCAGCTACTGAACTTAGAAGAGTCATTTGCTTCCAGCCAAGAAACTTGGATTACAGTACCTGGTTCTTGTCCGAATCCAATGGGGCTGTAGTTTTCCTAAGCACAGATGATTCACCTTGCCTTGAGGGCCTGTTTTGACCAGAAGGATGGGATATAAATTTAAGGTGGGGGACTCCAGGATATCAGCATGCACCACAGAATTGAATAGAGCCCTTGTCTACCTCTTCCCACCCAACCCAACCAGGCCGAAAAACATGCTATAAAAACTCCCTTTGGAATAAAATGCATGCCAACTACAGGGAGTTTAACAGCCTAGAATGGATTGTAACCATTTGCAAACTGTAACTTCCCAGCCCCACAAGAAAGGCCGCAGCTCTCACTCTTCCAACGTTGCAGGGGGCAGGGGATCGGGGGGCAGCATGGGTGAAGCAGGAGAGGTTTTGGATCCCTCCAAGGCCCGCGGGGCAGCATGGGTGAAGCAGGAGAGGTTTTGGATCCCTCCAAGGCCCGCAGCCTTGGAAGAAAGAACCACAGAAGAAGAAAAACAGAAGAACCACAATAATCCCAAACGTACATATTTAGAATTTCTAGTCTGCCATGTGAAACAGTAACCAACACTCCCCTGTTTACTCATCTGGTTCCAGGACCAGTGCATTACAGTGCAACTGGATATTTATTTATTTATTTAGACATTTCTCTCCTACCTTTCTAGGCACTTGAATTCATGTACTTAATGCCATGTCTCTTTAGCCTCTAGTTTTCTACATGCAAGGGGCTTTGTGTTGTGTGTGAGGACACACAACACAAAGCCCCTTGCACGTAGAAAACTAGAGACTAAAGAGACATGGCATTAAGTACATGAATGCATTTAACTGCAGTGGTGCAGTTAGGTGACTTCAGACTCTGGACTTAAAACTGTGATATCCCCCCCCCATCTCCCCCCTGCCCCATTAGGGATTCATCCTCCCCCTGAGGATTCGCCCCCTGACTGCCAATATAGCCAATTCCCTACTGTTGCATGCCTCAGTCTAGTACCAGCACCAGGTTTTGGAGGGCCCTTCGGCAGTCTTATCGGGGGGGGGGAGCGAGAGGGCAGGGAGGCTTCCGCAGCCATGAGTATTACACAACTAACGTTTCTCTTCTCCCAACTCCCACTCACCTAACTGTCATTCCTTGCTTTACACCTGCTTCTACATTCCTGAGATATGTTAGAATGACGAAACTGTTTGCCAACCCTGATTTTAAAATAATAATAATAATAATAATAATAATAATAATAATAATAATAATCCAAACATGTGCAGTTTTGCATTTTAAGCTCACTTCAGTCATAGCACCATCATGACTATAGGAATAAAATGGAGCTTGCTTCTGTTGCCCTGATGCAGCCGCCACTCGCCTGCCACTCGCCGGGTGGTCATTTCCCCTCCCCCCGGGCTGCGGGGCCCTGGACTTTGGCCCCAAGGGCCAGCTCTAGTGCACTACTATGGGCAACCAACCACATCCCTCCCTGGGTGTGCTCTCCTCCTCCTCCTCCTCCTCCTCCTCCTCCTCTTCCTCCTCCTCCTCACGTCCATTGCCCATTCATGAGGAGAAAAAGTAATAGGTTCCAAGTGCCTCATACTTTCCCTCCGGGAGGTGGCTTCAATTGGGCCAAGGTGTGTGGATGTTACTGGTCCTCCTCGCTCTTCTCACTGCCGGCCCATTCAGAGAGGGCAGGTGAACAGCAGCAACAGCAAGGGCCAGGAGACCCCAGAGACTGCCAGAGGTCCCCCTACTGGAGCAGGTGCCCAGCAATGGCGACCACTGGTGCCGGCCCTGCCTCATTCATGACACAAGCAAAAGGCTTTTCAGCCCCTCCTCTTCCCCCCCCGCCCAGTGTGAATGATAACGGATGCTCTGCCAATTCTTTCCGCCTGAGTCAGATGCATGAACCAAGATGTTGCCAAATGAGAGCGGGCAGCAGAGGTACATAAGGGGGGAGGGGGAGTTCTGCCCCAACACCATAGCTGCTGTCCACTTGGGAGAAAGGGGGGTTAAGCGATCCTTTGCCCCTGCCTCAGTTCACACAGGAGGCAGTGGACTCAGCCAATGGCTCAGTTCAAATGACGGCCTTAACGTTTTTAAAAAAAAAAGAAAAATAGTTCCTGACCAGGACTCGTAGGTATTATGAACCAAAGTCTGGTGTGCATGTATGTGAAACACAAAACAATTAAATGGGAACTATTTTTTTAAAAAAAATTGTCTGAACATCTAATTTATCTGTTATAAACATGCTTCAGGGAACACTTTTGTAGATAAATGTTCTGATTGGATGACTTCCATGTTTATTTAAAGACACACACACACACACGTGATTTAAGTGTGACCCATGGCATATTATAAATAACTGATTAGAAGGAGTACATTTTAAAGCAAATATCTGAACTAATCTTTTGCAAATCATATGATGGAATATTTTTGCTCAAACCTTCTGTTCAATGATTTGGATGAAAGTAACTCTAAGTCCTACAGGTTTGATCTAGTCTACTGCGGGAGCAGAATCCACATGTGGAAGGATCACATCGCCTTCTTTTCCTGGGCACTGGATGTGTACATATGCTCATCCCCTTTGCTGAGGGCGAGGTGAGACACAGGGCCGGGTTACATGCCAGGGATGTTGAATCCTTGGTTTCGAGTCACGAGTCGAGTCACGAGTCTTTGGACCCGAGTCTCGAGTCCGAGTCTTTGGTCCAAAATGGTGACTCACGAGTTACGAGTCATGAGTCACTCACAAAGTTGATTCCACGAGTCCCTATTAAAATCAATGGGGGCTTTTCCCAACAAAATAAGGCTACTTCAGATGTGTGGCTTAAATAAATTCTAGGCACGTGTGCCTTTTTATTTCAAAACTTTGCAACTGATTTTGGCAAGAACAGACCAGGCAGACAAACTCAAAATAACCAGGCAGGCAGAGGAGGCAGGGAACCCCAAAGCAGGCAGGCAGAGGCAGCCAAACCCAAAATGTCTGAAAGGTTGCATTTTAGGAAAATGATTTAAAAAAATAAACTTCCTAAAACTTGCTGTACTTCCTAAAAACTATCCATGTTGCATTTGAGGAACATGATTTTGGAACATGAGTCCTTGGTCTCGAGTCCCATTAAAAATATTGGGACTCGAGTCTGACTCGAGTCAGAGTGGGGACTCAGTCTGACTCAGGAGTCGAGTCCTGGAGTATGAGTCCCCATCCCTGTTAACATGCCCTCTGGCGATTTCTCTGCGCATAAGTGCTACACCTGTGGCAGATTAAATTGAACCTACTTATTTTATATTTTCCACTAAGGGCCAGACTAGACATGAGGCCAGGGGATCCATGATCCTGATTTTTTTTTCCTCTTCAAGTGTGTGTATCCGGGGTGTCAGATTGGGCCTATGGAACAGGGTTTAACCTGTTCCCCCTCACTGTTGTCCTGACCTACATTGTTCCCCCTCTAAAGCTGGCATTTGCCCTGCATGGGAAAACATACTGGAATCATAGACATACCTGCATGTTTTATCCTAGAGGGGAGTTCAGACTGGGAAAACCGTGTGACAGGAAAGAGGAAAGACTGTCTCCTACCCAGCAGCACCACGGCCCTGATCTGATTAGGACCTCTGTGACCCATGCTAACCTTTAAAACAGTGTTCTCCAACCTTGGGTCCCCAGATGTTTTTGGCCTACAACTCCGCTGGCTGGGGCATGCTGGGAGTTGTAGGCCAAAAACATCTGGGGACCCAAGGTTGGAGAACACTGCTTTAAAAACTGCATGGGAGATCCTATCACAGATATCCCAATGTGATGTCTGCTGCGGTCCTTAGCTTTTCCTTTCTACAATGAGAAAGAAAATCCCCATATCCAGATCTGATTGTGCTAAAAAATAAAAAAAAGAAATAGCATAAACTTTTGTGCCTCAGAATTTAAGATGGACAGAGAAGATAAGTAGAAAATAAGAAGTTCCAGTTGCCTTTGGAGATTTTGCTGAATTTCTGCATTGTACCTACGCAACGTGCGATACAAGAGGTCTGATTCCACACACACCCCAATCTTTCAGCCTAGCTAATTTTACTGACTTGACCAGATGACTGTTCCAGATGAGGGGAATCACATTCCTCTGATCTATTACGACTTTTCTTGCATGAATTTGTATACCAGATTCTGAACATTGCCTGCTTCTTTTTAATATTCCACAGCCAAATCATAATAAAGACATTGAATAAAAGCTGTTTGTGTTGTTGATTTAATGGGGTCCTGTTGATTTAATTGGGTCTGCAAGGCCTGGATCCATCATCATCTACTGACAGGCCTAGCCTCAGGAAATTCAAGCAGTGACTGTGGTGCCCCAGGAAAGCTAACTATTGGCGCCTGCTAAAGGACAAGTTCTCCTTCTATTCCCCCCCCCCCAGCACCAGGAAGCTGAGTCTAGGAGCTGCCACCTTAATGTCCCATAATGCCCTGGAGCAACACTACATTTGGAGCATTGTGGAAAATTAAAATGGCAGCTCCCATCCAGCTGGTGCTGCTCAGAGCAGTGTTGCTGCCTGGCACTGCCTGCTGCCAGATGAGCCAACCAGGATTCACCCACTTAAGAGGGTGTCTTCTGATGTAGGAAGAGTCCCACCCAGTGGTGTTGTGAAGCCAGGGCTTGCAGGGACACAGCACCGGCACTTGTTTTGTTAGCTGGGACACTGGCTTCATCTGCCACCCCCCTGCGTATTCCGTTACCAAATATACATGGAATAAAGCATGGACATCTGGTGGGAAGGTTTTACAGACAATATGCAACAGCCTTCCCCCAACCTGGGGCCCTCTGGATGTTTTTGGACTTCAACTCCCATCAGCCCCATCCAGAATGGTCAGTGGTGAGGAATGCTGGGAATTGTAGTCCAAAACATCTGGAGGGCACCAGGTTGGAGGAAGGCTGATATATAACATATTAGATTGTTTGTTTGTTTGTTTGTTTGTTTACCCAGGCAGCTTACATAATCCTCCTTCTCCTCCTCACAACAACCCTGTGAGGTAGGTTAGGCTAAGAGTCAGTGACTGGCCCAAAGTCACCCAGTGAACTGCATGGCCGAGTGTGGACTAGAACTGAGATCTCCTGAGTCCCAGTCCAACATTCTCACGACTACGCCACCCTGGCTCTCACTATTCTGCACTATTTCCTTTGCAATCCATCATGTGTCTAAGGGATGAGCTGGTCAGCCGTGTGGCTCCTACTGCTGAACATCCAGCAGCTATTTCAGAATGAACGGGACAACCCTGCGCATCAGGTTGCTCAGTTAGAGCAGGTTATAAGGCCATGCCATATGCAGGGATGGGGACTCGGACTCGAGGACTCGACTTGTGAGTCGGACTGAGTCCCCCCTCTGACTCGAGTCTGACTCGAGTCCCAATATTTTTAATGGGACTCGAGACCAAGGACTCGTCAACATCCCTGGGCTGTGCCAGAAGGAGTGGAGAGGAGCGTGATTGCCGGCGAAGAGCGCATGGAAGCGAGGTGTGCCACTGCTCGGCCACTATGGACTGCTACCAGGAGCACAGCCCCAACAATGTGTTGAGATTTATTTTGATTGATGTGTTGTGGGGGGGTTAGGGTTAGGGTCAGACGTTTTGGGTTTGGCTGCCTCTGCCTACCTGTTTTGGTTTCCCAGCCTCCTCTGCCTGCCTGGTCTCTTCTTAACCAGTTCCACAGTTGAATTGTCCAAGACAAAGGGCACTGCCTGCCTGCTTTGGGGCTCCCTGCCTCCTCTGCCTGCCTGGTTATTTTGGGTTTGTCTGCCTGGTCTGTTCTTGCCAAAATCAGTTGCAGAGTTTTGAAATAAAAAGGCACACTTGTGCCTAGAATTTATTTAAGCCACACATCTGAAGTAGCCTTATTTTGTTGGGGGGAAACCCCATTGATTTTAATAGGGACTCGTGGAGTCGGTTTTGGGAGTGACTCGGGACTCGTGAGTCACCATTTTGGATCAAGGACTCGGACTCGAGACTCGGGCCCAAAGACTCGTAACTCGACTCGTGACTCGAGACCAAGGACTCTTCAACATCCCTGGCCATACGTTAGTTGTTCCTTACACTGTCCGTCTAATGTAACGGATGGACATGACCAATTTGCATTCACACAAACATTTGATACGGTGGTGATGAAACCTTGCTGGAAACAGTGTGCATGATGCTAAGGAGGAGGAAAAGAGAGGGAGAGGGAGAGCTGGTGTCAGTGGAGGACCGAGGGGGTGAGACGTGCTGTTTCCTAGAGTGGCAGCAGGAGCAGCTGCCCTCCTTCCCCTCCAACGTGTGGCCTGGAGGTCTTCCCCTAAGAGAAGCTAACCAAGCTCAAGTTATTTTCCTAACGTTATTTCTCTCAGGGTAGGGAGTATACATGCTAGCACAGTGTTCTCCAACCTTGGGTCCCCAGATGTTTTTGGCCTACAACTCCCAGCATGCCCCAGCCAGCTACGCTGGCTGGGGCATGCTGGGAGTTGTAGGCCAAAAACATCTGGGGACCCAAGGTTGGAGAACACTGTGCTAGACCTTTCTATAATTGGCAGCCTCATCGAATGTCAGGCTCCCATGATCTTTCAAGTGCTCAGTGGAGGAGACCTTATATTAGAGGCGTTGAACCTCAGGCCCTGGGGATCAGATCTGACCCACCAGGAGTCCCAATGTGGTCCTCCATGGTTCCCCAGATAACCACACCCCTTCCCCACATCACCAGGTGGTTCCTGCTTTCTCCCCCCCCCCATCCGCCTATCATTTTGTGGTTTCCCAATTTGGGGGCAACTTCTTCCCCATTCTAAAGGTGGACATGCCCCTCCTGAGGCTTAGTTACTGGCAGCGAGAGCTTTAAGCTAAAACAGGCTGGTATGTTTGGTGTATTTTGGCCCCGCCCTTTGGCCTTCAGCCCCACCCACCACTGGAATCTGGCCCCCGAGAGCTTCTCCAACACTGAATTTGGCCCTCGAGCTGAAAGAGGTTAGACAGCCCTGCACTATATACTATTAACAAACTCATTCCCATCCACACACAAGAGGGAGGTCGTCGACTCAGGGGAACTTCAAAGTTTGAAGAAGCACCACACACACACACGCTATAGGGAAAAAACCTACGGAGGGGGAACCCCAAAAGGACTGAGGATGCTCAATGGGCATGGAATGTTGGTTGACTGTCAGGGAGGGTCAGGAAATGGAGAAGTGGGGGAAGGGGGAATGGAATGGAGTATCCTGAAAGAAGGCTGGCTGCCTAGAACTCTGAACTGGAGCACTCTACACTGCAACATCTTGTTGTAGCTCTCACTTGTTTATAAATGTTATGTATTTATTAAATTGATGTCCCACTGTTCCTACAAGGAACTCAAGGTTCTTCCCTCTTCCGGTTTATCATCACAAGAACTCAGTGTGGTAGGGTTTGAATGAGAGAGTGACTAAACCAAGAGAGGATTTGAACCTGGGTCTTCCCAGTCCTAGTTTGACACTCTGAACACAATTGTACGACACTGGCTGCCATTCACTCCTCCACTGCACAAGGGCCCCCGCTTCTAAAGTATGGACCTGGGCAGACATGGCCAAGAATGTGGGAAGAAGAGTGAAAACGGCGGGGATAGAGAGACAGAGTGCAGGAGGAGGTTCTTGCCTACAGGCCTCTAGTGTACATCATGCAGGCGCCTGTGCCAAGAAGCTAGGATTTGCCCATGTCTCCCTGCCTTTGTCCGTGTTGCCACAAACTCACGTATGCTGCTGTGAAGCCTGCAAAGATTTGGAGCTCTTCAGACACTGCCGTGCACAGAGGGCAGCCCTAGTGAGCACAGACATCTCCTTGTGCTAGAACGAGGGTGCAGAACCTCAGGTCCCAGGCCCAATCCAGCCTGCCTTGGGTCCAAATCTGCTATGCTGGGCTTCCCCAGATAGCCCCACCCCTTCCCCTGGCACCACCCCCTTCCCCCTAACCACCAATGGTTTGGTAGTTTCTCCACTTTTCTGCAGTTTATCCCCCATTCTAAAAGTGTGGCGTAGTGGTGAGAGTGTTGGACTGGGACTCGGGAGATCCGGGTTCTAGTCCCCACTTGGCCATGAAACTCACTTGGTGACTTTGGGCCAGTCACTGACTCTCAGCCTAACCTACCTCACAGGGTTGTTGTGAGGATAAAATGGAGAGAAGGATTATGTAAGCTGCCTTGGGTTCCTTGTGGGGAAAAAGGCGGGGTATAAATATAATCAATCAATAAATAAATAAAATAAAATAAAGGTCGAAATGCCTCTCCTAAGGCTTAGTTACTTACTGGCAGTAGGAGTGTTAAGCTAAAACATGCTGGTATTTTTGCTACTTTGGCCCTTTCCCCTTTGCCTTTGTCCTGATCCACCCCTAGAATGTGGCCCCCAAGAGCTCCTCTGAAATGGAATCTGGTCCCTTGGGATGAAAGACGTTCAACACCCCTGCGCTAGAATGTCAGGACAGCTAGGCATTAGGGGAGAATCGTAGATTGTTTCATTGGGACAAAGCATCTGCAGAGATCAGGTTCAAGCAAACGTCTTCTATTGTGCTATCTTGCTGCATCAGCCATTAGCGTGCGGCAAGAACGTAGGGGCTTCCTGGTCCTTTTCCAAACTGTTTCCCCCACTGGAACCCAAGGGCCAAACTAGATGATTGAAGATCATGTATCTGTATATTTTTTTTCAAGATAGCATTGGGGGGGGGATTGGGATCAGGACCACTGATGTGCGGGAGTTTAGCCCTTTCCTCCCCCAATTATTCCCTCCCCCCAAAAAAACCCTGCTCTTTGCTTCAAGAGGAACGCTGCCATTGGCACCAAACCCATTACATTTTCAGTCTCCTTACTTACTACTCATTACTCCAGGTGCATACAAGTGAAGCTCTGTGAGCACATTGCAACTCCTGTGCCCCAATAATCCTTTAGACTTGAGACGCAGAATAAAAGTGCAGCTGAAACAGAATTTTGCAGACGTTCAAAATCCAGTTGCTAGCGCTCCAAATAGAACAGATTTTTTTTTTTAAAAAAAATGTAGTTTTCCCGTGCCAACTGGAACTCAAGAGTAAGCATTTTCCTGGGGATTTCAGCAGCCTTACATGTCAGCTGGTTTGCAACCCACATCTGGAATCTTGCTTACTCCCTGGTCATAGGGATGTACAAGATTTTCATTTTTATTCACATATAATCAGAATTTGCCCCATTCTCAACCCCAAACATGAACATGAGTGCATTTTTCCGAAAAAGCATGTGCATTCCCGAACTTTAAGCCACACACTTTAAATCGCACATTTTCCAGAAAAGTATGCATTTTCATGCTTTAGTCAATGAGGGGAACGTGCACACTTTTGAAAAAATGTGCACAGAAATGAGCACAGAAATGCACACTTCACTCATCTGAAATGCGCAGTCTTCCTGTTCAAACGGAAAGTAAAGCAGTTCACGAATGAAAACAGGAGCGCGCTTCGAAGCAGAGTACAGAGAATCTCAGCAGGCTTGTACATCCCTGCTTCTCCCATGCCTACCTCCGATGCATTTTGGCTCTAGCTCAAGAGAGCAACACAAAAAAGATGGCCAGCAACTTCAGCTGGTGCAGAAAGCACCCACCCAAGTGTTGGTGGGGGAGAGGCGATTCGATCATATAATGTCTATACTGCACCAGCTGCACTGGTTACCAGTGCGTTTCTGAGCCCAATTTAAAGTGCTAGTTTTGACCTTGAAAGTCTTAAATAGCTTGGGACCAAATTACTTGAAGGACCACCTTCACCACCGTATCATCCATCCGCACTTTCAGATCAACAAGAGAGGCCCTTCTCACTTGCCTGCCTGTGAGAGCAGTTAGATGGGTGGACACACACGAGAGGGCCTTTTCCGCAGTGGCCCCACACCTCTGGACTAAGTTGCCATCAGGGGTCCGCCAGGCCCCATCATTGCAGGCTTTTAAGAAGGCCTTGAAAACATATTATTTTCCTCTGGCCTTCTCCTGATATGATTGCTTTTGTTGTTGTAAAATTGCTGGACTTGCTGTTAGTTTCTTATTGCTGTGTTTATTGCATGTTCTTACTGTTTGTATTGTGTTTTTAATCGCTCTTAATATCGTACTGGTTTGATGTGCTTTATGACTGTGCACCACCTTGGGAGGGCTTCTGCACTGAAAGGCAGCAGCCATGCATTCATTTTACATGAATAAAGGTGCAATCCTATTGTGTGATGATCGTAAGCCCCCAAACTTGGAGGCTTATGATCATCCTATGCAGGGCGGGAGGAGCAGCGGAGGCGATCTTCGCCTCCCCATCCTCCCGCCCTGCATTTTCGCTAGGCGGGCTTTTTTTGTGTGTGCCAGTCTAGCAACAGTGTTCAGAAGGGAAGGGAAGGAGGCTGGAGAGGCCTCAGGGTTACTCTCCAGCAGTGCCTCCTCTCCCCGCCCACCAAAACGCCCCCTTTCCCTGCTCTCTGAGGTCGCGTTCCTGACCTCGGAGAGCCGCCTGCAGGGTTCTTTCCATGCCAGCTGTGAGGGGGAGGGGGTTTCAGATCTCCGGTTCCCAGCTCGGAGCGCTGTCTCTGACCACAGAATCCGAAGTATCCGATGGCCTGCAGAGGCAGCCATAGGATTGCTCCTTACATTAAAAAAAATGAATAAAAATTGCTCAGAGAACTTTCCGCTGGCCCCTGTGACACCCGGTATCGACTCTGTGGCAGGCCGCTTTCATTACTGGGTCAGAGAGAGCCCCTTCAGCCGACCACACAGACAGACATCGAATGATCCCACCACCGTCAGCACCACAAACTCTCAATGCATAGAGGAGAGAGATCAGTAACAGAAGAGCTGCCAATGCCAGTGGTTTCAGGCTCGCAACGGGACTGCGCGACAACCTTGCTCATCACATTAATATCTCATCAAGGGAATTTAGCACAACCAGACCCTCATGCTACAGTCGAATTAGCATTGGGTTTGGTCCAAAATCTGAGTGTGGGTTCCCCACCCCCACGCCCACCCCGCCTTCTGGACCTCAGGCTACTGCATGAGCCACACTGACACCAATACCCACAATCAATTTGTTAATAAGGATCGTGGGGAGATTCTGCAGATGGGATGAGCGAAAGGGAGAGAGGAGATCATTATTTTTAATTTAAATAAATCAATGTGTTAATAGGAGATGTGATGGTGGGAGGAGGAGGAGGAGGAGGAGGAGGAGGAGGAGGAGGAGGAGGAGGAGGAGGAGGAGGAGGGCAAATGAGAACAGCATCCTCTTGCTTTGACAATTGCCCAACACATTCAGAATCTAAAAGACGGTCTACTCCTACTCTTTTTACTTCAGTAATAGCAAATAACTAATTATACTCTTCTGAGTTTCAGGGGCATGGACAGCTCTTTCTTTCTTTAACACAAATTAGAGAATAGGGAGGTTTGAATCCCAGAAGGGTTTATTTCCAAGCCATCTCTCTGTTCTAATGCACATCTAAGAGGACAGAGGAAATATCTTTTATCACTCAAATCTCCCTGAAATTTAAGAGCAGCTGGGGATATTTAAACACACACACACACACACACACCAGATATGATGCATTAAATTCATCTCATTCCAAAGACACCTTCCTGCCAGTTTATCTTTGTAACAACAGTCATCTCTGCAGAAGAGCACCGTTTCCTGAATGTTGTCAACCTGAACAGCTCGTGTGTGTGTGTGTGTGTGTGTGTGTGTGTGTGTGTAAAGCACTTCGTTTGCAAAATAGAGAGCCCTAGTCCATATTTCTTCTTCTTTTTCTTCTTCTTTTTTCTCTCTTTTAAATCAAGAACAAAGCATCAAATTAGTGGAACTTAACATAATACAACCTCTTAATTCCTTCTCTGCCCATTCATAGGGACTAGGATCTTGAAGGCTGTTCTGTTCTGATAGACTGTTCCCCACCCCCACCAAAATACTTCCATTCATGAAGGTCATTAAAAAAAAACAAAAAAAAACCCCTAAGTTGAAGTAGCTCTTTAAACACAGCAGCACAATAGCGGGAAATGAGGCTGCCAGACTTGGGTGCCCAAATCCTAGGGGTGCCTGCTTCAGCTATGTAAATGCCTTGATAAAAACAGATGGTGCTGGCACACATTTGGACCTATCCACTTTGTCAGTGCATACTTCTGCTTGAATGGGGATCCTATTCCTACAGCAGTATCCAATACTGCTGCTGCACTTACACCATTGATGTTGCACTAGCATAAGCAACCTCTAGCACAGCCTGAATAGCATTTGCTGGCGCGACAGGTTTCCCCAGAAAACCTGTCGCACCAGCAGCATATGCTATACCTGCTGTGCTAGAGGTGGCTTACACTGGTGTAACATCAATGACATAAGCCAGTGGAGAGCCAGTGTGGCGTAGTGGTGAGAGTGTTGGACTGGGACTCGGGAGATCCGGGTTCTAGTCCCCGCTCGGCCATGAAACTCGCTGGGTGACTTTGGGCCAGTCACTGACTCTCAGCCCTAACCTACCTCACAGGGTTGTTGTGAGGATAAAATGGAGAGGAGGAGGACTATGTAAGCTGCCTTGGGTTCCTTAAAGGAAAAAAGGCGGGATATAAATGTAATAAATAAAAAATAAGCAGAGCGGGAGCATTGGATACTAATCTATATGCTAACAATCTCGGGATGGGGTAGTATTTAGCTCTGATTAAGTAATGTGGAGCATGCTAGTGTGATATTTAAGACATTATGAGATTAAACATGAAAATAAGAAAACTAACTGGTTAGCTCTTGACCCTGTAGAGCATAATCCTATGCATGTTCAGACGGAAAAAAAGGCCCTAAAACTCCCAGCATTCCCCAGCCAGCAAGCTGGCTGGGGAATGCTGGGAGTTGTAGGGCTTTTTTCTGTCTGAACACGCATAGGATTATGCCCTTAACGTGTTATTACTGTGTTGCTGAGCATACCAGACAATGGCTGAAGGTGAGTAGGAATTCAATTTCGTCAGGGCCACACAAAATCTGGGGTGGGCCCAGCACTACTACATGGCATACTCAGTCAGCTGCTGGGAACCCTGAGGTTAGGGCCTGCTACCGATGCCTGCCCTAGACCCTCTTCAGCACCTGCAGCTTGGTCTAAGTAGCTGCCATTTTAATTTCCCACAGTTCCCCTGATGTAGTCTGGGACATTGTGGACAATTTAAACAGCAGCCCCTACATAGTGTTGGCGGGAATCTGCCAGCCGCTGCTGCCTTTCACTGCCAGCTAATCCTGAAGGGACTCACTGGCATAGGACGAAGCCCACCAGGGGGATGCTTAGCCGGGCAGGGCTGAGGCCTGAAGCTGGCCCTGATCTTGGGCCATCCCTGGTCTGACACATGCGATCAGGAGAGCTCAGCAGGAGTGCCTCTGGTAGGCTTTGTCCTATGTCGGTGAGCCCCCTCAGGATTAGCTGGCAGGGAAGGGCACGGATTGGAATACGCCTGCAGGAGACGATTTGATTACTGGGTCCTCACGTCCACCTCTTCCACTGCACGCCCTAACTAAGCATTTCAAAAATGCATCTTGGGAAAGTGTTCTGAAAATGGCCAAAGACCTGAACGTTGTTAATGTTAAACATGCCTGTCATGCATAGAAGGACTGCATCACACGTAACACAACCGCCGTCTTTGCCACAGCTACACCGGCACTGCACCAGTGTTTTCCACAGCAAGCACATAAAGTGTGAAGAGCAGAACTGGATTCCTAAACATCCTTGTTACACACACTGAGCTTCTGCTGCTGGGTAATCGAGCGCATCTTTTGCATACTGAAAGCCCCGGGTTCAATCCTGGCATCTCCAGGCTGCGAAAAGGATCTAACCAGCGGAGGCGGGTGTATCCACTCTGGGCTGTAATCTGAACTTTTAAGGAGCTATCCATGGTGCTGAACCTATTTGGGCTAGGGTTCAGCACCATGGATAGTTCCTTTAAAGTTCAGCCTGAAACCTGGGGTGGATACACCACCCCACTGACATTGGAGCCGCCAGCCTCCACTGGATCTAAAGTAGCAGTTTTGGGAAGGGCCTCTGTGTGTAAGACCTTGCAGAGGTGCTGCCAGTCACAGTATACACTACTAGACTAGATGGACCAATATTCTGGGTTAATATAAAGCAGTTCTTTACATCCCTGATCGGTCAGAGGTATGCAATGGCTGCATGGTTAGGAATACACACCTGCCATTCACATTTGATGTCTTTGCTGTGGGAAACCCTCACACAATGGAATTCTGTTGCTGAATGCAACATATGCTCGCTAGATTGTAAAACAGGTGAACACAAGTGGAACCTGCAACAAAATGTCCCAGTGTTTACACACCTCCTAACAGGAGTACGGTTGTTCAGGATGCCAACCAGCCAGCTATGCCCCCTACCAGGTTACTCCATTCCATCACCCTATTTTCTGCTTTTCTTTTCCAGCTGACACTCAATATTTCGTGGCCACTGAGCATGGTCAGGCCTCATTGGGCTGTTCTGCGGGTAGCCTCATCAGGGTATTTACGAGTATTTTTGGATTTCTGCAGATCTCTGTGTTTTCCCAAGCATGCTGATATCTTCCTCTTGTTCGTCTGTGACTCTGTTTGGGCTCCATTTCTGTCATCAGTACTCACAATTAGAGGGAGTGAGATTAATATAGTCATAATATAGTGCCTCCAATACATTGGTCATGAGCGAAGTAAGCGAGTTGCAGTAGTAATGCTGAAACCGTTTTCTCTTTCTGTAGTGGTTTCATTGTTGCTGTTGATTACTATAGAAGATGCAAGTCTGCAAAGGGGGGGAAAGCTACACATTATTTGGGGGAGTCAGTGGTGGGGGAGAGAAATATAAAATGAATGCTGGGTTCTTGTTAGTTTAAAAGTCCTGGGAAGCAGCGAAACATCAGAGAGAGAGAGAGAGAGAAGACAGAGGAGGCGGAAGAAAGAAACTTGAGCTTAAAAGATGAGTCTCAGGACTGGAAAGATAAAAACCATTGCCCTGATGAATGCAACCCTGAGACTGAAGTCGGTATATCCAGGTCCTTACTATTATTATCATTAATGGCTTCTTGTGCAACACCCGTCAAATGATGACACTTCTCCCTGTGTGATCACATGCTCTTTATTTTTGTTTCATATAGAATTAGCAGCTACTGTAGTCCGTTTTTAAAAAAATCTGTTAGACTAGGCTCTGAGTTCACACTGTAGCCTAAACTATCAGATTATTTCATTCATCTCGCAGCCATGAATTTTCAGGGTGGCCTTCCATCCTATGGCCATTTGTGTGCAGGAGCAAGCTTTCTGTACATGTATCCCCAGGTTAGGAAGACTCCTAATTCTTCAGCTCAGTGAATGCTAAACATACAGTTCCTTCACCCCCCCCCCAATCCAACTGCAGCAGAAACGCACGCAAAGCTCAGTTAGAAAATCTGCAGTCCTGTTCTTTGGTTGTTCAGAGGAAGGGGTTAGATCGCCACCACTCCCCAGAGAACAGCTAATCCATCCACACAATTGTTACTTTTCGATCTGGTCTATGTGGGCACCACCCATTAGGGAATGTTAATGACCTACTTCACAGGGTTGTTGTGTGACAGAATTAAATAAGTACTATTATTAAGCATTTTAAATGGTTAATCTGTATGATAATGCTTGTAACACCTCAGGAGGCAAATGCTGAGTCTACTACAGCACCTGACCCCATCACACTGTAGCCTAAACTATCAGATTATTTCATCCATCATCACCTCTAATACATATGTACAGCATATATCAGTACAATATAACCCTGGGGAAAAAACATTCAGAATCCTCAAGTTTTAAGTGCATTGATGGTATGAGACACCCTCAGGTCAGGTTCTATCATTCTATATGAAATAGATTATTAAACATTACATGAGTATCAGGTGCTCTTCATTCCACAAAGCACTTTAAAAACGTATTACCCATTGAACTTAATTATTGGTGGGAAAAGTCATTTCATTTCCACCATCCTATTAACTAAAACCCATACATAGAGATGATTGGCTGCCTCTACCAATCCCCATTATAAAACACCGACCAAATCCCTTTGCTTAAAAAAGAAAGAAAGCAGAAGGGGGGGAGGGAAGAAAAGGAGAAGAAAAGGAAACGAAGGCTAGAGCTTAAACCTTAAGTACTTTGATAAAAAATATAAGATCGGTTTCATCCTGAACTACAAATACCAATCTCCATCAAAAACTGCCTGACCCGAAAATATATTCAGAGCTTCTTCTAATCACAGGATGTGTATGTATTCTGAATAGGACAGCCCTCTATCAGCAGCTAAGTCTCTCTAAGTCATCATTTTCACTGTGTCTGGTATATATAAAAAAAATTAATTCCTTTTCAGAAATATTCTCATCTTCTACTAAAAGAAGTGGGGGGAAAGCTTTTTGATGTAGAGTGACAGGATTATGAAGTGACCCTTCAGGTCAGAAGGAGACTTTTCCTTTTCTCATCAAGGAAATCAATTTCTAAGTCGGAGTCTCTTAAAATAATATATTCTTGTGGCACGCATGCAGCTCCCCCCCCTTTTTTTTGATCTGCTATGAAAAGAATAAGAGGTAAAGAGGATCAGGGGTGGCGATAGAATATTATAATCTGCCACACTCACACATCAGTCTTTCACTAAGTAATTCCAGATAAATTGAGGATTTACATATTTAAGATTAAATGCGGGGGGGGGGGAGAGTAGCAGAGCATAAAGAGAGGACCACAAAGATAACCAACCGGAGAAGTTTAACTCTTAAAACTTATTTTTAAAAACACACGCAACACACTCATTTATTACCCTCCTCCTAAACCTTCCGGCACCATCTTCTTTGAAAGGGTGCATAACGTTTATTAGGAAACAACAAGGGTAATCTCTACTAGATCAACAGAGCGCAAACAAAGATGCCTTAGGCATTCAATGCCCGCCTCTCCCTCGTCTCTCCCTCCCTCCCAGGCCTTCAGTCCTCAGAAATACCAATTACCATGACAGGAAACAGTTAAATGCCTCTGAAGGCTCATACAGGGAGCAGATGGAAAACAGGAGGAAACCAGCTGGAAGTGTGTTTCCCTTAGAACTGATTTGAACAGCCTTGTGCACAAAGAATGTCTCACTAATACAGAGATAAAAATAAAACATAAATATTTAAAAGGTGACTGGTCAAAGCAACAAGATGGCATTCGATACAGGGTGGCTTTCCCAATTCCTTCTACTCCTGCAATCCACCACATTCTTACAAGTGCTTCGGAGAAATCCCCCAAATTCGGTGCAGAACTAAACTTGCCGCAGTGACTTTAACATGGCTGGCAGCAATGAATTCCGGCTACCACTTTCAGTCATTGATCGTGAAGTCTCGTAAGTTTCCCCATTGAACTGCTCAAGCCGTTGATTATTGTACCCTCACGTTCCTGTGTTCAAAACATCTGATTTTCTAATTTAGGGGATGCTATTACTACTACTACATCCTAGAGAAGAAGCCTGATCAGAGTTCCCGATCATGCGGCGCGTCCGACTCATGTTCAGGCAAGCGCACGTAGAGCTCCCGTTCAGACCTCGCCAGTTCAGCACAACAACAAAGCTGAACTGAGGGAGTGGGGCCAGCACACCCAGAGCCATAGGGGCTGAGGCTGGGGCCAGCATGCACACCCCGAACCCTCTACCCACACTTTAAGCCCTCACACGTTCAGGTGAATGCCTGAACAGGCCAGGGCTCTAGTCTCCACAGCAACTAATGTGAGCTGAAGAAGAAGATACCCAGAAACACTCTTTAAAAAAACCCAACCCTCTCTGAACATGTACAGCTCAAACTGCCACTCCATTCTATACTTAAAGGGTTCTGCCCCAGCATTGGCTATGTGCATGCAACTTCTTTAGATATTGAGCAGTATCCTGTTCAGCACTAACATTAACTTAAATGATGTTATGCTGCTATAAGCTACCTCTAGCACAATGCTAATAGAGAGCCCATGTGGTGTAGTGGTGAGAGTGTTGGACTGGGACTCGGGAGATCCGGGTTCGAGTCCCCGCTCAGCCATGAAGCTCACTGGGTGCCTTTGGGCCAGTCACTGACTCTCAGCCTAACCTACCTCACAGGGTGGTTGTGAGGATAAAACAGAGAGGAGGAGGTAAGTTGCCTTGGGTTTCTTGCAACAGAAAAAAAAATCTGGGATATAAATATAATAATAAATAAAATAGCATTTGCTGGCAGAACGTGTTTCTCAGGAGAACCCATCACAGCAGCAAATGCTATTGGTGTTGCACTGGAGGTAGCTTACTCTGGCACAACATAATTTACCACAGTGCTAGTGCCAAATAGGATACAGCCCACTGTGCTGAACGCAGCCCTATTCATGCATTATTTGCAAGAAGGGATATTGCTTGCAGGTGGGCAGGACCGGTGCAAGGCAGTTTGGTGCCCTAGGCAAGATCAGATATTCCCACTTGAGAGCACTGTCTTTTTTCCCAAGGTGTTTCTGGCGCCCCCTTTAGCCCTGCGCCCTGGGCAGCTGCCTAGTTGGCCTGATGGTAGCACCGGCCCTGCAGGTGGGAAGGGGCCATGGGGCCACGCTCCTGGACCTGTCTCTGACAACGCATGCCTCTCCCCGGCCCCCTTTCATTGGTCTATGCATTCGCGCGGATGACTAAGGTGGGGAAGCCAATGTGGATAGGTAGAGGTCTACGTGTGTAGAGTTCCCCATCTCAGACACCCTCACTAATACATGGCCAACAGGGCCAAGGGAGACTAGGCCTCATCGGAGGTGGGCCCCCGCAGTCCATAATACTGCCCCTTCGTGCAAGCAGTGCATGAAGGGGGCTCACGACATGCAGAAGGAAGGGCAAGGCCAGCTGGTGTGATCCCGCTTCCCCCCATGCCTGTGGCATTCAGATAAACCTCTGGACAGAGCTTATTCCTTCAGGAGCAGGAATGGTGGATGTAGAAGACAGCGGTGTCAACATCACTCCTGGCCCTGTGCAGCCAGAAGAACACCCATAGAGTACAGGCAGGCAAGTGGCCAGCACAGCATGTGGAACACACACACTGACGGGGCACAAAATGCCTGCATAATCACCGGCGCAGATGCTCTGTGGGATTCCAACAATACCGGTCGAAAACACAGTCCTTGCTAAAATAATGGAAACTATCAAACAGCTATGAATCTCACCACCACAGAGAACTCTCTATGTACCTCCGCCGGTGGAACCTCAAAGGAAGGATATGGTGTCTTATTATAGTCGAAGCACCCTGAGCTTTTCTGCTTGAGGCTGTTAATCCACTGTATCTACTTTCAGTTTCATTGCAGAATTGAGATCCGAGCACTACACAAAGAGCATTTTGTTTCCTGCTTTTCCGCTACGTAACTTCTAGGTGGCACTGTGGTATAGCGGAATACCATAATTACACAAGTGGAAAAAGCGTTTTCTTTCAGTTTCTCAAATAACACCTCATTTTCCCTGCTCTAAAAAAACTCGTTGAAAGTGCCGTTTAAAAACAGAAGTGCAACTGGAGGGTCACAACATCATTTCAAGAACCCGTAAACAATCATGAATAGGGAATGATGAGCACACAATAAATGCCTTGTGAAGAAATCTGAATCCAGATTACCACTAGCTGACCACTGAATGTGTCAATATGTCTGTACAGGACAAACTCATACAAGGCTACAGAGGCATGGGAACCTCTTCCCAGTGAGTTCTTCCCACAACATTCCAGTAATGTTCATATGCAGTATCCATCTGCCAGGGTGAATAAAATGATTCCTCCACATGTGCATTCCCCTCCCAACTGATATTCATGTGAAAATAAACTACATCCTTGTTAGCAGAGCAGAAGGGTGGGAAGGGTTTCACAAGGAAGTGGCTCCCACACTAATAGAGCAATGAATGAACTCATCTGTAGTTTGCTCTCGCCAACTGGTAGGGTTTCTTTGCAGCAGGAGTGGGCAACTTGTGGCCCTCTAGATCAGGGGTCCCAAAGTGGCACCCACAGGTACCTCCAATGGTGCTCACAAAGGGATTCCCAATGTGGTACCCCTGGGCACCCCCACGTTCTTATTTTTTTTTTATTTTTCCCATTTTTTAATACATGTGCCTGGTTTTGTATGAAATGCATACAACTTTCTAGCAACTATACATAGGCTTCAACAAAAGCGGACCAAATATCCAAATAATAATCCTTTTGAAGTTGGCATCTATATGCCACCTGTTCATATATCGAAAGCGTTGTAAGGTCCTTGATCCATTGCATTATATGAGGTGAGTGTTTTTCTTTCCAATTTTGTAACATCAGTCTTTTATCTGTCAAAGGGGTGCAGTGAATCCATTTCCCTTTCCATTTGTTGATTTCCATGAAGCAGGCAAATAATTTAAAAGAGCATGTACATCAGTGAATATCAAAGACTGTTCCAGTACAAAATTTCTCTGTGTAATAACCTCCTCCCCAAAAGAAGTAACAACTGGACATTGCCAAAACATATGTCTGAAAGAAGCATTATTTTTATTGCACTGCCAGCATTTAACTGAATAAGACAATCCCTTATTAAAGAGCCATTGCAGTGTCCAATAGACACGAAACAAAAGAGTTTGCTGAATAAGATGCAGCCGAAGATCCATAGACACGACAGGTAGATGCCAGAGCAGCGATCCACTGATTAGGCATTTTGTGGTGGTGCACACAGCGGTTTCTCAAATTCCCAAATGTGCCCACGGGTCCAAAAAGGTTGGGGACCCCTGCTCTAGATGATGTTGGACTACAACTCTCATCAGCCCTAACCAGCATAGCCAATGGTGAGGGATGATGGGAGTTGCAGTCCAACAACTGCGAATAGCAAATCACAGCCGTTTTAAGGTACTTTACCATGGTATTTACGTAAAAAGAGCAGTGCCGGAGAACCAGGAAGTGATGCGCCGGGGACTTCGTAGGTCCTTTCCCCGGCGCGTTTGGGTCGAGTGGCAGCAGGCAAGTCACCGAGAGCCTCGGGGGGGGTTCGAGTGGGGCGAGTTCAACTCGCTTCAGCCCCCTCGAGACTCTCGGATAGATGCCCGCGGCTGCACAGCCCACCCCCCGGGCCGTGGAAAAATTGTCTCCCACGGAACCGGTCCCTGGTGCCAAAAAGGTTGGGGGCTGCTGCTCTATGGCACTGATTTTCACCCGCTATTGCGCAACAAACCACTACGACGCTTCTCAACACAGCAGAGAGGTAACACTGTAGCTTAATGCCCAGCAAAGTGGCAATGAGAACTTTTTCTGCCTGAGGAAACTTCTACTTGCTACTTGAAATTGTGGTTGCAAACGAACCCTGATAATAATAGTCTTAGAAGAAGTAACACAAAACGAAGTGGTGAAATACTTTCTATTAGCCAACTCATTGTTCTGAGATCAAATGATGCTTGTTGGTACTAGTAATTTAGGTACTAGTAATTAGCACTGGCAATTTATTGTTTAAGAAGCTGGGTTTTCTTTCTCTCTCTCTCTGTCTTTCCATGGGACAAACCCACTGCAAATAAATACTCTGATCTGAAAAGCGAAGCTTTTTAAATGTATAGCTCATGGGCAGGTTTGGAAAACTTTTTTAAAGGGGTGTGCAGAACTCTTAATGTCATTTTACAAGCACAGGGCAGATTATTATTTTTTGTTCTTGTTCTTGTTATCACTGTCGTTTTACTAGCAAGTGTCTTGTACCATTAGCCTAGCCTAAAATAAAAGGCAAGAAGCGTTGGCAGCACTTCACTTGCTTTTGTCACAACATAAAGCTGCATTTGAAATCCTATTTGATGTATTTCATTTCCTTGTTAAAGAAAGACAAGAAAATGAAAGGAAGAGGTGTTTCCTCTGATGTTTCTTCACCTCCCTGAATGAATTGTGCCTTTATTTTGTTATTTTGTTTTTTTATTATTATTATTGTGCGGCAGTATTTATTTCTGCCACTTTCAAATGCATATTATTTTAGAGATCTGATACCATCTACTGTTGTTGCAGGCTTTTCACATCTTACACTTATCAAACAAGGACAGTCAGAAACATGTCAAGGTTCACATAGGCACCACGTCAATCGGACAGCAGGCGCCCCCCTCCCCGCCCTCCAATATCTGTATCTGCACTCCCCACAGCTGGTTGAAATTTATAGCTGATCCAGGAGGTTTCTCATCATTGACTGGACAGAGCCTCACAGTCTATTTGCTCATATACCTGCCATCACCTTTTACTGGGTTTTCCTGCTCTGATTTATTTCTGTCAGAAGAACAGCAAAGGGACTTACTTGGCTAATAATGACCTGGCAAACTCTTTGCTGTGATTTCATAGATTTCATAGATCATAGAGTTGGAAGGAGCCTACAAGGCTATCGAGTCCAACCCCCTGCTCAATGCAGGAAACTAGAGGAGGGGTCTCCCATCCAAGTAACAACGAGGCCTGACCCTGCTTAGCTTTCCACGCTCAGACAAGCTGAGCCAGCGTGAGCCACAGGCCTGTCCAATGTAATGTTGATCTAGATTGTGCCTCTGCTTAATCTGTCCAAAGAAATATCGTTTCACTCTCAGTGATTAAGGATGGTAACTCTTTCTGACTAAATTTTTAGTGCTTCAGGACTTGAAATATCCCCAAAGCAGTTCTGTTCTGTTCGGTTCATTATGTTCACCCCACTTTTCTACAAAATGTAAGCCAAGTAACTTACAAAGAGAAGATAAAACACAAAGCAAAGGAACAACACAATTGAAACTATCAGTAATTACTAATAAATAACCCCTCAAATTCAAAAACAGGCATTAAAAGAATCACAATATTTAAAAATAGTGAATGAACCCGGTTTTGCACAGGTTAGAATGGCCCTTCGTTGGATGCAGCAAAGCCTTCAAGCAAAGCTAGCTACACTGCTGTCAGAGTTGGAGACATTGTGCCCAGACAGCCCGCCCCGTTTGAGTGAAATCATGGCATCTGGCACCCCTGGGCACGTCCCCTGCCATGGTGCACCCCTATTAAGACACTAAGGGATGGGTCTGTCTGCTCCATTCCCTTGAGGGGGGCGCCCACTTCACAACAGTGAGTAGGGGGTAGGCATATAACCAGGGGAGGCTGGTGCTGTGTTCCATCCCCAAAGCAGGTTCACCACCATGGAGCACCATGGATAGCTCCTATAAAGCTCAGAATAGAAGCTGCAAATGTATGAGAGGAGCCCCACGGACATAGGAGTCACCAGCCTCCCCTGCATATCACAGCATCCCTGGCCCTGCTAGTCTCCCCTGGCTTCGAATGATATGGACTGCAAAGCTATGTGCTGGTTAGTGAAGTCTGCCCTGAAAGGCTGAAGTTGTTACTTCAACCACATGGACTCCTTAATTAAAATTCATCCACATCTGACTCCTACATTCTGCTGCCAGGCCCTGAGATGGTACGTGTGGGGTGGGGTGGGGGTGTAGAACCTGAGTGCAACAGTTGAAACAAGAGTGTACCCAACATTAGAAAGCATATATAGTTTGTTAAAATCACGCCCCTAAAAAATCCTTTTTTAAATGATCTTTCTTACATGAGTATAACTGGTGGATGCAAAAAATTGAAAACCTAAGGATGTGCAGCCGTGAAACTTTGTCACCTTTCAGCTACCATGAGTGATGACACTCCCATACTTGTCAGATATGAAAACAGATCCTTATGGTAGTATCCACATGGACACTTTGCACTTCTGTGTATTTCTGTGATCAGGGCCTGGCAGATGGAGTGTTGACAACCAGAAGCAGAGCTGTAAGTCGTTAGATGTTCCCTCAGCCACTACTCCTTCCATCTACAAGTACTTCCAACACTTCCAACAGTGTAGTACTACACTGTTGGAAGTACTACAAGTACTTCCAACAGTGCTTGTACTGTTATCCCAACTTACGTACCAGAGTTCATTTTCCTCTCATAAGGCATATTCTATCTTGTCCTTACACGGATGCTTTGCATAGGCAGGTATATCAGGAACTGGGTGGGGACTTTCAAGAGCCACAAAGTCAACAAGCATTGTGAGTGAACAAAGGACATTGCCTTTGGTCCAAACAAAGGCAACGAAAGCTCACGCTGCCAGGTTATCTGTATCGCACTGCTTTATCTGTGTATGCCTGTGATTTTATTTTTTAGTTCAGAGCAGATTGTCTAAAGACCTTTAAGTTCTGCTGCTCTTATATACATGGGTACTTTAGGCAGTCTTGTTACTATATTTACTATATTTTTATTTTGTGAGCTGCCCGGAGAACTTTTTTATTCTAGAGCAGCCTATAAATAACAGTAAGTAATTTATTTTATTTATTTATTAAATTTATATCCTGCCTTTTTTCCTCTAGCAAGGAACCCAAGGCAGTTTAGATAATCCTCCTCCTTCTCCACTCCATTTTATCCTCACAACAATCCTGCAAGGTAGGTTAGGCTGAGAGTCTGTGACTGGCCCAAAGTCACCCAGTGAGCTTCATGGCCAAGCAGGGACTAGAACCCGGATCTTCCGAGTCCCAGTCCCACTCACTGACCACTACACCACACTGGCTCTCATATAAGTAAGTAAATGAGTAATGAAGTGAAATGTGCTCTATGCAAGGCTGCCCTACAGAAAGTTTGGGAGTCTCAGTTACTGCAGAACTCTTCAAACTGACACTTGACCAGAGTATACTGACTTTCTGTTAGCTTCCAGGCCCAATTCAAGGTGCTGGCTATTACCTTCTTGAAAGCCCTCATAGTCTGGGCCTTGGATATTTTAGGAATCACCACCTTTGACAACAGGGTTGCAGAATCTCAGACTTGGGGGCCAAATCTGGCCTTCTGGGTGGCCCAATCTGGCCCGGAGTGTCCCTACCTCCTTCCCCCCCCCGACTTATTCGTTTCCCAGCTTTTGCACCATTTCTCCCAATTCTATAAAGTTGAAAAATGCTGTTCCTAAGGCTTAGTTACTAGCAGTAAAAGCTTTAAGCTAAAATATGTTCATACTTTGGGGAGGTGGGGTTTCCACATCATTGTTGTTGTTGTTGTTGTTGTTGTTATATTTATTTATATCCCACCTTTTCCCCCAATAGTGGAACTCAAGGCGGCATTTATTTCCCCTTTTGCCTTTGGCCCCTCCTCCCCACTGGAATGCAGCCCCCCAAGAGCTTCTCCAAGATGGAATCTGGCCCTTGGCCTGAAAGAGGTTCTGCACACCTGTTTCTCCCTACGTGGAGGAGGAGGCTATCAATGGCCCGATGGCTCTATGCTACCTCCAGTATCAGAGGAAGTATGCCTATGTACACCAGTTGCTGGGGAACATGGGTGGGAGGGTGCTGCTGCACTCATGTCCTGCTTGTGGTTTGTTCCCTGTGGGCAGCTGGTTGGCCACTGTGTGAACAGAATGCTGGACTAGATGGACTCTTGCTCTGATCCAGCATGGCTCTCCTTATGTTCTTATGTCTGGAGATCTGCAGATGAAATCTTGCTCTGCGTCCATCCTATCATGGTACTGGTGCCCATGCTGTGGAGGGCTCTCCCTGTGAAGGCCCATGGCTTTCTTTCTTTCTGTCAGCATGCTTATTTATGTACATATTTATTACATTTCTATACCGCCCAATAGCCAAAGCACTCTGGGCGGTTCACAACAGTTAAAACCATAAAATACAGCATAAAATATGCTTTAAAAGTTTAAAACTACAGTATAAAATAGAAGTAAAAGCCAAAGTAAAACCTAGCAGCAATGCAAAGATTTAAGATACAGTAAAGGATTTAAAACAGAAACTGAAAGACTAAAATGCCTGGGAAAATAGGAAGGTCTTCACCTGGCACCAGAAAGAGCACAACGTAGGTGCCAGGGGAGCCTCTCTGGGAAGCTCATTCCATAATCCAGGTGCCACAACAGAAAAGGCCCTCTTCTTAGCAGCACCCACCTGACTTCCTTTGGCAGGGGCTCCTGAAGAACCATTTTTATTTCAGCAGGTTTTCTCAGATGCTTAAGAATTTGTAACCTTTGTTTCAAATAAGAATTTGTTATTGGAATTCACCAAATAGGAAGACCGGTAATGCATACAAGAGATGACAAGAGAATATACAGGCCTGTGGCTCACGCTGGCTCAGCTTGTCTGAGGCTATGATATGTATGCAGTGGTGTGTCTTAAGCTATGCTTTATGTGTAACATTCAAAAATAAATTATCTTTTAAAAAGATTTTGTAACCTGAGAGATTAATTGGAACCGCAGGTGTTGGCTGGGTTTGAAGATGGCCTTTCTTGTTCTTTTCAGGCTTGCACTACTGCTGTTTTACGGTATATGTTTTAGTAGATTTTTAAGGGCTTTTTATTGTTAACAGATGTTATCTTTTGTATGTTTACTGTTGTTTTTACATGTGTGTGTGTGTGTGTGTGTGTGTGTGCTTTCGTATGCCACCTTGAATCGTTGTTTCGGAAGTTGTTTCATACAGCCATAAGAAAGAAAGAAAAAAAGAAGGAAAGAAAGATGAGATCCTCTCATTGTTTTGTTTTGGATATGTGAAAGAAGAGGTGCCCCAAGATGATAGGGAAATGGTTGTTCACTTATTAACAGCTGCAAGAATTGCAATTAGCCATAAATGGAAACAAAATAACTCATTGTTCCTTCAATGAGAGAATGGATGATGAGGGCATGGAATTCAGTATTTATGCTGAAAGTTACAAATATTATTAGACACAGGGAAAGAAGACGGGGAAACAGAAGCTCCGTTGGAAAATGGTTCATTTTCCTTATGTTCTGGGTGTTGAACCACTTTCAGCCCAAGGGCCAAAGTCAGTTTTAGAATAGCTCTTGGGGGCCACATTCCAGTGGTGGGTGGGGCTGAAGGTAAAAGGGGCAGGACCAAAACTACCCCAAATGCCAGCATTTAAAATGCTGGGGCTTACATCAGGGGTGTTGAACCTCATTCAGCTCATGGGCCGAAGTCAGTTTTCAAGAGGTTCTCGGGGGCCACATTCCAGTGGTGGGTGGAGGCAGAAGGCAAAAGGGGGTGGGACCAAAGACAAAAGAGCTGGAGCCAAAAATGCTGGCATATTTTGAAGCTGTCACTAAGCCTTAGGACAGTGTTCTCCAACCTTGGGTCCCCAGATGTTTTTGGCCTACAACTCCCAGCATGCCCCAGCCTGTGATCAGGGCCTGGCTGGGGCATGCTGGGAGTTGTAGGCCAAAAACATCTGGGGACCCAAGGTTGGAGAACACTGTCTTAGGAGAAGCCTTTCAACCTTTTAGTATGGGGGGGGCACAAAAGCTGGGAAACCACCAAATGACTGGTGGTTTAGGAAAAGGGGGTGGAGCCTGGGGAGGGGAGGGGCCCTCTGGGGAACCCCAGAGGGCTAGACTGGAACCCCAGGAGGTCCAGATGTGGCCTAGGGGGCTGAGATTCTGCACCTCTGTTCTGGAAGAATGACATTCAAGATAAAGTGCAACTTTGACCACTGTTAGGATCACTGTAAAATAGGTTAAGCAAGGAAAATGGATCTTTAGGATGATGCAAGTTGTTTTTGTGTTTGTTTGTTTTAAGTCAGAAGAAGGACATTTATTTCATTTATGATATATCATGTTAAATTACTGATCATCTGTAGATGCTAGTTTTACTGCAAAGTATATATTTCCTGTGTTCTTGATTTTGTATTTTTTTTAAAATTTAATTAAAAAGAAAGAAAGAAAAAGAAAAAATAGATGTGTGTGTGTGTAGAACCAAACATGCACATTAGATAGAGACTAAAGCTCAATCAAGGGCCACAAATAGAGGAAGGGAAGGGAAGCCACAAATAGAGGAAGAAGTGCTTCCTTGAAGACTGGCTAAAACTAAAACAATTTCATTTAAAACAACAACAACACTAGACCTGTTTAACTAGACCTGCTAAAACAGCTGACATGTTGCATCATATGCCATTAAATGCCTAGGAGAAGAGGGCAGTCTAGTCTTAACCTGGCACCGAAAAGATGTTGGTGCCAGGCAGGCCTCAGTGGGGAGATCATTCCATAATTGGGGGACCACCACTGAGAAGGCCCTCTCCCTCAATATTTGGTCCTCAATATTTATTATTGTTACATTTCTATCCCACCATTCTTCCATAATGGAACTCAAGGTGGCTACATGGGATTCCCAGGTGGTCTCCCCCACAAGCACTGACCAGACCCAAACCTGCTTTCCTTCAGCAAGGTGTCTGCCTCATGTGCCTTCAGACTTCAGACCATGCCCTATGTTTAAAACAGCTTTTTCTTTCAGCTCAAGCCTTCCTGCATTTGGGAGCATTTAAAATACATTTTACTTAGTTTTCATTTTGTCCAATTATATATCTTAATGTTTCCTAAAGAATTTTTTCCCAGAGCTCATTTTCTTCCATTGGTGATTCAACCTGCCAGTGTGCCTTTTAAATCTAGCACGTGACGTAACCTGTAGTTACCACCGCATGACTCATGCAACAATACAGACACATCTTGTCTCATTTTATGCTGCAAGTCTAAGTGGTATGGGGATGTTTGCAACCAACTGAAATGCTTAGAAATCTATATTAAAAGCCTGTTTCCCATAAACAGTTAGGATAAGTACCAATGTGTTTTCTGAAATGTCCTGCAAAACCACTGTCCAATCTATATTCTTTGTCTTAGTAAATAGTTTAAAGGGAGAAAATGGGTTAGAAAACACATCTTACATGGTCTCTGCTTCACAGTCCTCCCTGTCCCCGCTTCAAATGTTCCCTTCCCGGGAGACTGTGACCTGCAGATTCCGCAGTGGACTGGCTTTTTCCCAGTCACGTGGATTTGCTGAATCTTGTGGACTGGTTTTTCACTTTTGGGGAGGATTTGTGCTAATTCTTATTTGCCGTAATTTGTATCAGTGCATTAGCGCAAGTGTGCATTAATGAATGCAAACTAATTAATGAGAGCTCGTGGGGTGTAGTGGTTAGAGTGTTGGACTGGGACTCGGGAGATCCGGGTTCTAGTCCCCACTCGGCCATGAAGCTCACTGGGTGACTTTGGGCCAGTCACTGACTCTCAGCCTAACCTACCTCACAGGGTTGTTGTGAGGATAAAATGGAGGAGGAGGAGGATTATGTAAGCCGCCCTGGGTTCCTTGCAGGAAAAAAGGTGGGGTATAAAAATAAATATAATAAATAAATAAATAAATAAATAAATTGTGCAAGTGCACATTAACACTAATGCAAATGCAATGAAATTCTGGTTTAAAAATCCAATTCTGTCAATGGGCGGGTGATGGAATGAAAGATGCCTGACAATCCACAAAACACAGATGGAATGGATTTAATTACAAAAACAACAGTCTTCTAGACCGTTTCTTAAGACATTAAGGAGGGCTAATGCATGGAGGAGAAGCAAGGCCATGCCTCTTGGCCCCGCCCCCAACACCACACCCCTGCCTGGCTCCACCCCCAGCTGCTGTGCTTTAGTTGAACCTCTGTGCATTAGCTGAAGGTCTGAATGGCCATCTGTACTTGTGTAGGATCCGTCACGGCATTGAACCTCAGGTCTGTGGACCAAATCCAGCCTGCCTGGGGTCCCCAGGTGTCCATGCCTCCTTCCCCTGCCCCCCCACCCTTTACCCCAATCACTGACCATTTGATGGCTTTCCGGCTTTTACATGCTCTTCTTCCCATTCTAAAAGGTTGAAATGTATCTCATAAGCCTTGGTTATTGGCAATATGAGCTTCAAGCTACAATATGCTGTTGGTTTTTTATTTATTTTGGGCCCACCCCCTTTGCCTTCAGCCCCGCCCACCACTGGAATGCAGCCCCCGAGATCTTCTCCAAAATGGAATTTGGCCCTCGGGGAGGAATAAGGTTCAGCACCCCTGCTCCATGCGATCGGGAAAGCTGTGTAATTGGGACTCTCTATCACACAGAGGAGCCTACATGAATACAGAGTACCCTGTGACTTTTACATGGACCCTTGCTCTCCCTTGCTCACACAATAGCCCTTTGTTTGAACAGGATTTCTTCCCAGACATTTTACGGAGCATCATTCCATATCCTATGGAGGCCTCTCCTGCTCCTTCCAACAAATGCAATCGACTTGTGGTGGAAAACCTCTGTGTGCTGCACTAGCATTGTGTGCAGGGAAGTAAAAAATGAAACCAAAACAGAGGAGTGTTCAACAGGGTCAGCCTCCCACCTACAGTCTGAATGATTTATTCTACTACCTCATTCCCATCTTATTCCGATGCAGGGGTAGATCCAGACTAAAATTTGACAGAGGAAGAGAAACTCGTGTGATATGAGAGAAGGCAGAGGCACAGGGAAGTTTGGTTTTAAAGGAGGGATTTGAAAAAAGGGAGAAAGGCCAGGGGTGGCTCTTGGCCTAATTTCAAAAGTAGACCTCTGACAAGAGAGATCTGTCCCTCTCCCAGAAGCGTGCTGGGCGAGGAGGAAGAGAAAGGGAGGTTGGGGAAGCTGGTGACTCCTATGCCCGTGGGGCTCCTTATCCATCACAGCTTTTATTCTGAGCTTTGTAGGAGCTATCCATGGTGCTCCATGGTGTTGAACCGATTTTGGGGATGGGTTCAGCACCATGGATGGCTCCTATAAAGCTCAGAATAAAAGCTGCAATGGATGAGGAGCCCCACTAGACACAGGAGTCACAGGAGGGAGGGAAAGAGAGAGAAAAGAGATTGCAGAGAGAGAGAGAGAGAGAGAGAGAGAGAGAGAGAGAGAGAAGGGGGTGGATGTCCACTTTTGGCTCTGGCCTTGCCCACTGCCAGTATGTGGCCTTCAACACAAAAAAAGGTCCCCAAGCCCTGACATAGGCTGGGGGACGGGGTGCACTTTAGGCATTACTTGCCATATGGGAGATTGGGGAGGGGTGCATTTAAGAAAGCAGAGTACCGCTGGGAGCGGAGAATGGTCGAATGAGAGGAGTGGGGGTTACCTGCAGGGTTGTGGGAAATGTACCTGAACTGAGACTTAGGAACTGGATTGCAGGGCAGTTTAGGATGAGCGGTGCACAGATTTTGTTCAATCTGTTCTGCCTGTGTCATGCGGATTGTCAGGCATCTCTTTCACCCTCTTGTCCGCTCATTGACGAAATCAGATTATTTTTTTTTACCAGAATTTCATTCTACTTGTGCTAATTTGCATTAGCCCTAATGCAAATTAGTGCATTTGTGCAAGTGTGCAATTAGCGGTAATGTGCACTTGCACATTAGTTACTGCTCATTAGCACAAATACGAATTAGTACAAATCCACACACACACCCAAGTGAAAAACTGGTTTGCAAGTCCATAGAATCCACGTGATTCGGAAAAAGCCGGTCCTCTGCAGAATCATCAGATTCATAGAAATCCGAACTCATTTGAATCTGCTGCGGATTCTCTCAGGGCCTTGCCCTGGGTCTATACACTGGATTTAGCACTGAACCACAGAGAAACCACACACACCGTGTGGGGTAAAACCAAGAAAGTTTATTTAAGGGAAACAGATTACAACAAAAGGTGGGGAATGAGGGAAGAGGGAGAAAGGTGGGGAGACACTTTGGTATACACAAGTAGAACTTGTAGAGTAGACGTCCCTATTTAGGATCATACATTCAAACTGCATAACCCTCCAAAAAAAAAAAAAACCCACTTCACTGAAGTTAGAGACATTTCCCAGAAGTAATGAGCAAGTGAAGCTCACTCCTTCACTGGATTAAGACATCAGGTTGGATCCAAGATCGGAGTCCCGCCAATGGACTGGATACTGCTGGAGGAACAGGACGTCCCCAACCTTTCCTGCCTGCTGCAGGCCCCTGTGCACGCACCCCCAAACCTGCTCTGGAGGGTCGGGGGACCCACTGGAACGCATTTGGATGGTGTGGGGGGCTTCAGGAGGAGGAGAGGACAGGGAAGTCCTGTTCTGCCAGCATTATTATTGTGAAGAAAAGCGTCAGAGTTTCCTGCGCGCACACACACACCTCCACACATGTAAACCAGTGTAATCCCAGCTAGAGGCTGGGAAACCCATGCAAATGTACATAGCTTCCTGTGATTGCCCCTGCCGCCTCAGAGTCTCCCAGGTGCATTCACATGCAAATGATTCCCAAGCCCCCTAGTCATGATCAAAGAACCACCCCTCTTCTGCCTGGCCCAGATGAAGTTCATCCTGATTGCCAAGCTCCGGAAAGGAGGGGTGGGGGGAGAATTTGATACACACACACACACACACACACACACCTCCACACGTGTAAACAAGTATAATCCCAGCTGGGGGCTGGGAAATGCAAAATGTACATAGTTTCTCTGATGGCTCCTGAGCCGCAGAGTCTCCCATGTCTTTGATGGCCGGTGCCACAGCTATTTGCATGCAAATGCGGCAAAGAGCCACCCCTCCCCTGCCTGGCCCAGATGAAGTTCATCCTGATTGGCTAAAGACACCTGGGCTACTGAAAGGAGGGGTGGGGGGAAGAATCTATACTGCTGCTGTGGCTTTTGGGTGTTGTTGTCTGCACGCTTTCACGGGAGTAGGGCTCTTTTGTTGAGGCAAGCCCCGGGAAGAGGACCAACCCCCAGACAAAGGGAGTGCCTGGGTATTTATATAGTAAAGAACTAGTTTTGTTGTTTTATAGCTCTACTTGTATGTACCAAAGTGTCTCCCCACCTTTCTCCCTCTTCCCTCATTCCCCACCTTTTATTGTAATCTGTTTACCTTGAATAAACTTTCCTGGTTTTATCCCACACGGTGTGTGTGTGATTTCTCTGTGGTTCAGTGCTAAATCCAGTGTATAGACCAAGGGCAAGGCCCTGAGAGAATCAAGACGGCAGAGCTAAGGCTGGCAGTTTTGCACCTTTGATCTCTTGTCTTGAGGAAAGGACCCGTTGGCAGTCCTTCACAATATTATTATTATTATTATTATTATTATTATTATTATTATTATTATTATTATTATTATTATTATTATTATTATTATTTGTATCCTGCCTTTCTCCCCAACACTGGGACCCAAAACAGCTCACAGTCTTTAAAACTCATACAATTAAAACAAAAATACAAAAATACAAAAGTTAAAAATAGAATTAAATCATCAATAGTTTTAAAAATTATATATAAAGATGGCGTTAAAAACAGTACAGTATATACATAACAGAGTAAAAACAGCATTCCATCACATCACAGGCTAGTCCCAAATGCCTTCCGAAACAGGAAGGTCTTTGCCTGCCTCCGGAAGCTTACCAGGGAGGGCGCCACTCTAGCCTCCCTGGGGAGGGAATTCCAGAGGGCTGGGGCAGCCACCGAGAAGGCCCCCTCCCATGTTCCCACCAGGCGTGCCTGTGATGGTGGTGGAACCGAGAGAAGGGCCTCCCCTGAGTATCCGTTCCACTGGTGGAAGTACGATCTGGTATCCAACCCACCATTTACAAGCTGCAATTATGTATGTCCTCCATTCGTTTTCCCCCCTGAACGACAATGTTTGACATGCAACCATGAACACCCATCAAGTGTATAGAGGTGCATTGAGCGGTTTATTTCCCTACTTTGCAGCGGGTGGGGTTATTGCACCGACTTTGTCGTATCGAGAGTGCATAGGAAGTTCCAGCTCTGATAGGGAGCACTGAAATAGCTGAGGAATTGCGAAGGAAGGAGGAGCAATTGCCCAATATGGGCTGTGGCTAATCTAGCCTTGCTTGTGGTAGTATCAAGAGTTTATACCTGCCACTTGATATCAAGCCCAGCCAACAGCTCCTATCGTATCCCCTGTGACGGTAGTTCTCAAAGGAGAGCAGGATACGTATAATGCCTAGAAAGGGGGGCAAAGATCCAGCGAACAATGGGATCCTGAAAGAGATGGAGCTGCTCTCCCCTTCCATAACTAAGGCATGACTGGCTGGAATAATACCCTCTAGCAGAGGATCCTCACTGATTCTCATGGGATTCATGTTGTGATATGTATCACTTCACCAGCTGTAGTACACTGTTTACACATGGAAAGAACAGAATGGCTGTAAACAAGTTTGTTATGTCTTTCTGGGTTCTCGTGTTTTTCGCATGGGAAGCCTAGACCGTGGGAGCATTATGAGCTAGTCACATGGTTTGTATGTTCTGATGACGTGCTAACTTGTTTTCTGTCTGAAGCCATCTTAGAGAGAGGCAGGACTGCTTTCTCTCTTCTCCTTTGTTCTTCTTGCTGGAATTTTGTCACTGCAACAATGTAACTTCTTTGCTGAGGTGGAGTGAAGCTCAACTTACTCCACTGGATGTAATGCTTGCTATGCATTTATACTCTGCACATGGACTGTAACTAGGAAATGTATACTCTGTAGAACTTTACTTGCTAAGTGAATAAACAGGTAGAATTAGACCTGTGGTGTTACAGAGTGTTTCCTGACTCCATGGATTAATCTGCAAACGGGGAAGCTGGAAGCAAGTTGGATTACAGGCAGGCTGGGCTGGCATCTTCACAACACGCTGCACGCTGCGAGAAGGGGGGAGCTGAGATCTGGAAGATCTGTGTGTGCAATAACAAGCCTCTGCTAGCACACAGACAGGATTTTAAATCTCCCATGTGCACACGCACTCTGCTGCTCACGCACACGCGCACAACAGGGTTATGGGCCCAGATCGGAACCAGATTGGACCAGAACCAGATTGGACCAGAACCAGAACCGGACCGGTACCAGTTCGGAACCAGGCGAAGGTCGGCGCCAGCTCCAGCAGCAGGACCTGTTTTCTAACACAGCTAAGCAGCAGCTTCGACTCCGTGATTGCAGTGATTAATGGCAGAGGAGGAAGACATCAAAGACGAAATATCTCCTGGTCCTTCAACCGGTAAGGAGGGGAAAGAAAGGGGGAGATATCGGCTGGCTGACTTAGACAGCTTGAAGGCAAGTTTCAAGGACGACAGCTTGGAGGGAGAAAGCGAAGCTGAGATTTCTGGAGGGGAGGAGGAAGAAAATCCCCCGGTCACAGAAATGGCTGTTGCACAATCCCTGAATCCACAAATCGTGGAAAAATTGTCTGGCTCGAACTATGTGCTGTGGAGTTTCCAAATGCAGCATTATTTAACCCATGCGGGACTATGGACTGTAGTAACACAGGATCCAGTTGCAATGGGGGATCAGGCATACAATGAATGGAAGGAGCGAGACGATAAAGCCAAAGCAATTCTTTGTTTATCTGTTGAAAGCTCACAAAATGTGCCATTTATCCAGTTTCAAAACACTGCAAAAGAGATCTTGAATGTATTGAGAGATACGTATCAAATGCAAACAGCGGGCAGCAGAATCTTGCTGGCACGAAAGCTGTACAAATTAAGCTTGCAACCAGGTGGCTCTATGCCAGAGCATTTGAGTACGATCCGGGACTTGTTTAACAGGCTGAGAAATCAAGGGATGACTATTGATCCATTGAACCAAGTTTCTATTCTGTTATCTAGTCTTGACTCATCATATGACACAATTGTCACATTGATGGAGGGGCAACCAGATCAAAATCTGATAATGGAATATGTGTCAGGCAAACTTCTTTCTGAGTGGGAAAAGCGCCAAGGAAAGAAAAACAATTCTGGCCGTAAATTTGCAGACAGCTCGGCTGATGTGATAAACAGCCAAGGGAGCAGCAACAAGCAGGGAGTTACCCAAGCCACTGCTTTAAAAGTGAAAAAATGCTTTAATTGTGGATCTACAAATCATCTGAAAAAAGGTTGTAAGGTCAAACAGAGAAAGAAACGAAACAAACCGGAAACTACAGGCACACCTGAAGAGGCAGTTAAAACGGGCAAAAGTTTGATTGCAAGGGAGGGGGTTTCTAATGGTTTTTGGGTTTTGGACTCTGGAGCTTCTCATCACATGACTAACTCCAGGAACGTATTTCAATCTCTGGAAGAAGATGGATGTCCAGGTCAGCATGTGGAATTAGCTGACGGGAAACGAATAGATGTTTCAGCAACAGGAACAATTGAATTCGCTACTTTGGGTCAACAGAGAGCATTGTTTGTTCCGGAACTGGACACAAATCTGATAAGTATTTCCCAATTAGCTCAAAATGACTATGAAATGTGTTTTTCAGACAGCAAATGTGTGATTTCACGTGAAGGGACAATCTGTGCAAAAGGTGATTTGCAGAATTCTCTGTATGTTATAAATCCATTTGTAACACATGATGAGAGTGTGAAGTATGCAAATTGTAAGCCTCATGATAATTGTATACATTTATCCCACAAACGTTTTGTGCATGCTAATTACAGGAGCATCGAGAAGATGCTGGGTCTGTGTGAGGGCATGAAAATGAAACCTTGTTCTAATTATGTGGAATGTGAAGTATGCAGTCAGGCAAAGTCACACAGGACTAACATTCAGAAACGCAGTGATAGAGTGAGCACAAGAATATTTGAGCTGGTACACTCTGATGTTGCTGGGCCATTTGAAGAAAGCTATGGGGGAAATAGGTACTACATGACTATTATTGATGACTTTTCTAGATTTGGATTTATTTATCTTCTGAAGCATAAGTCTCAGGTACGAGAGAAATTTGAATCATTTGTGAAATGGGCTGGTAACAGATTCAAACAATACCCCATAGGTGAACTGCTCACAGATGGTGGGGGAGAGTACATGAGTACAAAATTTAAGAAATTCTTGGAAAGTGACAGCATTGGGCACAAAGTCACAGCCCCAAACTCACCGTTTCAAAATGGCGTAGCTGAAAGACGCAACAGAACACTCCAGGAAATGATGAGGGCTCAATTAGCTGACTCAAAGGTGGGAAACCATTTCTGGGGGGATGCACTTTCAAATGCAAATTATCTGCTGAACAGATTACCTAACACCACAACTGGGAAAACTCCATATGAAATGTTTCATGGGAGGAAGCCAAAGATAGCAGACGTGCGAATTTTTGGGAGCAAATGTTTTGTTCAAATACAGGCTAAAATCTTTGAATGTTTTCTGCTGGGGTATGATGGACAAACAAAAAAAAAAGTTACAGGTTGTGGTCACCACAACACAGAAAGGTAATTTTAAGCAGAGATGTGATTTTTCAAGAGCAAACACATGATGAGAAACAGCTGGTGGAATTGCCAATGCATTCAATGGCTGAAACACAGCAGGAAGTTTCTGAAACAGAACAAACCACTGAGATATCTGAGGAACAGGAGGGAGGTGAACAATCTCTAAAGCGTTCAACCCGAGAACATAAAACACCTGTTAGATATCAGGATGAATTCCAAAGTGGCAAAACTGTTATACATAAAGCTCTCAAAATAGCTTTAGAACCTCAAAGTTTTGAGGAAATCCAGAGCATGGAACCAAAGGTGAGAAATGATTGGTTTGAAGCCATGCAGGATGAAATTAATGCAATGCATGTCAACAAAACATGGAGTCTGGTATCTATACCTGTAGGGCGCAAGGCCATCACCTGTAAATGGGTGTACAAGGTGAAAACGAATCACCAGGGGCAGGTGGAAAGGTACAGGGCAAGACTCGTGGCAAGAGGATTTGCACAAAAACATGGGATAGATTTTGATTCTGTGTTTGCACCAACAACAAGGTATGCAACTGTAAGATTGTTGTTGAAATTGGCAGCACAAAGAAAAATGATGGCATTTCATTTTGATGAAAAAACTGCTTTCCTATATGGTGAATTACAAGAGGAAATCTACATGATGCAACCAAAAGGTTTTGTAGAAAATCCCAGTCTTGTATGTCGTTTGCACAAATCCATATATGGGCTGAAGCAAGCAGCAAGGTGCTGGAACCAAAAATTAGACAGAGTTTTGATTAGTTTGGGATTCAAACAAAGCAAGGCTGATCACTGTCTGTACACATGTCACACAGAATTGGGACATTGGGTGTATTTGTTAGTCTTTGTTGATGATATATTGCTGATAACAGACTCAGTAAGTCAAAAAGACAAAATTGCAAAAGAAATGCAAGCACACTTTGAACGGAAAGATCTAGGTTTGGTACAACACTATCTTGGCATGAAATTATCCCAGGATGAGGAAGGTTCTTTCTTGGTTGAACAAAGTGGAAAAATTCAGAAATTGCTGGAAATTCATGGATTGGAGAATTGTAACCCAGTTACCACTCCAATGACTCTTGAATATCAGAAACACAGAGATAACACTGAATTTGAAGATATTGGGAAATATCAAAGTGTTATTGGAAGCCTGCTGTATTTGGCAAATGTGAGTAGGCCAGACATCAGCAATGCTGTGAACATACTTAGCAGGAAAACCCAAAATCCTTCTATGTATGATTGGCTAGCTGTGAAACGTGTGTTAAGGTATTTAAAAGGTTCCATGAATTGCAAACTGAAATTGTCATCACACACAGAGGGAGGTTTTTGTGTGTACACTGATGCTGATTGGGGGTCTGCAACAGATAGGAAGTCCACAAGTGGGACTGTGATCATGTATGATAACAGTTTAATTGACTGGTACACTCGCAAACAATCTTGTGTGGCTTTATCTAGTGCAGAATCTGAATTCATCAGTTTATCTCAAGCATGCAATGAGATTGAATGGTTCAAACAACTGTTTACTGATTTGCAAATACCAGTAGACCAGGCTGTTACAATTTTTGAAGACAACCAGGCTTGCATAAGCATGGCTCAAAATGAAAAATGTAGGCCAAGAACCAAGCACATTGATGTTCGTTACTCTCATGTAAAGGACTGTGTGCAGAAAGGGTGGGTAACACTCAAATACTGTGCAACAGGGGACATGGTGGCAGATCTTTTCACAAAACCATTGCCTGTAGTAAGACACAGGAAGCTAATGACGGCGCTAGGCCTCATTGAGCAAATGTGAAACAAGATGTACTTCAGCTTGTGTGGGGGATGTTGTGTGATATGTATCACTTCACCAGCTGTAGCACACTGTTTACACATGGAAAGAACAGAATGGCTGTAAACAAGTTTGTTATTTCTTTCTGGGTTCTCATGTTTTTCGCATGGGAAGCCTAGACCGTGGGAGCATTATGAGCTAGTCACATGGTTTGTATGTTCTGATGACATGCTAACTTGTTTTCTGTCTGAAGCCATCTTAGAGAGAGGCAGGACTGCTTTCTCTCTTCTTCTTTGTTCTTCTTGCTGGAATTTTGTCTCTGCAACAATGTAACTTCTTTGCTGAGGTGGAGTGAAGCTCAACTTACTTCACTGGATGTAATGCTTGCTATGCATTTATACTCTGCATATGGACTGTAACTAGGAAATGTATACTCTGTAGAACTTTACTTGCTAAGTGAATAAACAGGTAGAATTAGACCTGTGGTGTTCCAGAGTGTTTCCTGACTCCATGGATTAATCTGCAAACGGGGAAGCTGGAAGCAAGTTGGATTACAGGCAGGCTGGGCTGGCATCTTCACAACACGCTGCACGCTGTGAGAAGGGGGGAGCTGAGATCTGGAAGATCTGTGTGTGGAATAACAGGCCTCTGATAGCACACAAACAGGATTTTAAATCTCCCATGCGCACACGCACTCTGCTGCTCACGCACACGCGCACAAACAATTCATGGCAGTGAATGTTCCCTATTCCCTCATCATTTTAAGAAGAGCTGCTGCTTGCTTCTGATGGTGCTTCCCCATGGGTGGCTTTAGGAGGGGTCAGAGATACCGCGTTCTATTTCCCTTTCTAATAAAATGCCAGCATTATTAGGAATGGGCAATTCTTGCCATTTCAGTTTCATTCATTTCTCACTTTTTCAGCCTAATGTTCATTTCATCCCATTTCCAAATTAGTTTTCCTCCTCCTCCTCCCCCTCCCCCTCCTACTGTCTGCAAGAAAATGTGTACTCCTTTTCCTGCACATTTCTCCAAATGTACACATTTTTGTATGCAATTTTGCCTCACATATGTATATTTTGCAAGGAACTTCCGAGTGTAATGCATTTATGTATGATTTTCATGAATAGACACATTTCTGTACCTTAACAGACACATGTTTGTACGATTTATTTTGATTGAAGGACTGCATTGCAAAATTCGGAAATGCGCAATTATTGAAGTATAAAGGCATTGCAGTTCACTTATTGGTTTGGGAATGGTGAATTTGGTAGATTTCTGTTAAAATGTGAACCAAACACATTTGCCCTTCTCCCCCAGTTAGGCTGATGCCCCAGTCCACAGTGAGTTCTTTATGCAACAGGAACAGGCTGCATGCACCGGCACCGCTTCAGTGTAAAGATCTCCATATGTTCCGCTGTGTGTGAAACAAATGGCTAGTGCTGGGTTGTGGGGCAGAAGGTAGAATAAGTTTAGAAGGGGGCCAAGCTCAAAAAGTCTAAGAAACACTGTCCTATGGTATTTGTATATTTTATGCTGTATTTTTATTGTATCTGTATTTTATGCTGTATTTATTGATCTTTGTTTTGTACTTTGTGAATTGCTGTGAACTACCCAGAGAGCTTTGGCTGTTGGGCGGTACAGAAATGAGAAGATGATGATGATGATGATGATGATGATGATGATGATGATGATGATGATGGCAATTTCACTAGAGCAAATTATGATCCAGCTTTAAATTGGAAAAGGCTCCATTCACTTCACTCTGCATTTCAATGCACATTGTGAACATTTTGAATTTGTAGGTTTATTCATTCATGATCCTTTGCATAGAGACTTACAGAAGCAGATACATTCAGAAAATGTGATGAGAGTAACATTTCCTCGATCTTACCTGGAATCAAACATTGACATGGCTGATCGGTTGCATTGAATACGCATGTCTGTTCAGAAGTAAGCCCCACTGAGTTCAACACAGCTTATTTCCAATAAGTGGATATAGGATTGCAGCCCAAATGAGTATTCCCCAAGACTTCCTTTACGCCAGGCATGCTGAATTTCAGGTCCTGCAGCCAAATCCGGCCTGTGTGGGGTAGCCAAATCTGGCCCTCCACGGTGGCCATGTCCCCCTCCCCATGTCACCAGGTGGTTCCTGCTTTCCTCCCACCCCCAACCACCTGTCATTTGGTAGTTTCCCAGCTTTTCTTTATTTATTTACAAGATTTATATACCGCTTCATCTTCTGGTATGCAGATTCCAGAGCGGTGAATAAAAGATAAAACAGATGAAAGAATTAAAAAAAATATGTTAAAAACAAAACCGATAAAACCGTGGCTGGTTGGTTCAGGAAGGCTTTCTGAAATAAGAGTGTTTTCAGGAGGCACCTGAAAACACTCTTATTTTCAGTGCCTGCCTGACCTCCAGAAGCAGGGAGTTCCACAGAAATGGAGCCACGACGCTGAAGCCTCTTCTCTGGGTGGACTCCAGTCGGGCCATAGGCCGATGTGGAACCACCAGGAGCTTGCCATCCGATGACCTCGGTGACCGGGCAGGTTGGTAAGGGAGGAGGCACACTCTCAAGTATCCTGCTCCCAAGTTGTTTAGGGCCGTTGCACATTTTCCCCATTCTAAAAGGCCAAAATGCCTCTCCTAAAGATTAGACACTGGTGGTAAGTGCCATAAGCTAAAATTTGCTGGTATTTTTGATATTTTCGCTCTGCCTGCTTCGCCAGTCAGCCCCGCCAGCCACGGGAATGTGGCCCTGAAAACTTCTCCAAAATAAAATGTCACCCTCGGGCTGAAAGAGGTCGAAATGCCTCCTCTCTATAGTAGACCAGTTTTCCTCAGCCGGGCACCCCTCAGAGGTGTTGAACTGCAAACCCCATCACCCTCCAACCAGGCTGGGGATGATGGGAGTTGTAATCCAACACATCTGGAGGGCGCCCGGTTGGCGAAGGCTGCGGCAGACCATCCCTCGTGTACAACGGATTGCTTGCGCTGAAGGAATCTCGAAATCTACTGAGCCCCAGCGAAGAATTCTGCCGTGGCTTCTGGCCGCTTTGTAGACGCCGACGCGTGTTGTTGCATCACCGCGGATTCTCTCACACAGCAGCTGAAGGTAAACCTTCATTTCCGTCTGACCTCCTTGGCCTCCACAGCTGGAACGTGTTGGGAATCACTTCTGGCACAGAAAAGGTTAATTGTCTCCTGCTGTGAGGGAGAAGCTGAGCAAAGGATGCCACACTTGGTCAGAATTATAGTAAATGAGGTTTCCTTTATACCACTGCTCATTCTCGACATGTTGAAAGGGCATTAGTTCACCGTCACTGTTGCTGGAATTATCAAATCTGCTCAGGAAGCTTCATTAGGATATTAAACAAGACTTAATAAGTGAAAGTGATTTGCATTGCTGATAATCGCGGGCATTAATCAAGGCAGCTTCTGCCCCATTCCCTCTCTCCCTGCAATATGCTTCGCGTTCTATTGTAAAGCCTCTTTAATTCTGCGTGGCGTCTTAAAAAGGGAAGCGTTCCGTTTTAGAAAGCCATTTTTATAATGATTTACTTAGCAAAGATCACGATAAATAATGTCTAAACTCACTCCTTAGCTTTACCCATCAATATAATTAATATTGTGTGCGGCTTGTGGCCAGGATATGGACCAGATGTTTTCCCATTTATCAGACATAGATTGCACTTACTTTAATAAATTCAAACGGAGTAACTTTGGAATCCACATAATGACATCTCACACTTTAATCTGAAGTTGGAATGTTAAATTAAGGTATGTTTTTCTACAGGCTCTGTTGCACTGTGTGGAATTTGCCTCACTGTAAACAGAAAAAGATGAAACATGCAGCTAATTACTTCCTGAATATATTTTAAAATAAAACTGGTTTTAAATGATGTTGCTTATTTTATTTTCTGCCCGACCTTTCCACTGATTATCTAACATGATGTTATTTTTCGTTATTTCTCTACGAAGTGTCATGTGCTTCTTATGACATGTGCAACAGCCCTGTGCGGTAGGCTCGCCTGAGGGATGTTGACCTGCATGGGATTACCAAGGGAGCTTCATGGCTGCAGCATTTTTTTAAATCCTGCACCAGACTGGGCTACTCCAAGTAAGCGCTATTTATTTAATGTATTTCCTAGCCGCATTTCAAAACTACAGTCTCCCCAAGGTGGTTTGCATATAAAACATAAAATTCTGTAACAATGCAAGAAGTTCATAAAATGATAAATTATTTTTAAACCAACTGAAAAAGGAACCAGTCACAAAAGCAGCATATGTAATTCAGTTCAATTCAAAGCCAAAGAAAACAAATTATGTTTAGACGTCCTCTTAAAAACAACAGATGGAGCCAGTCGTATATCTCTTGTGAAGGAGTTCCTGAGGGCAGAAGTCACTGCTGAGAAGGCCCTGTTTTTAGTACCAGCCAGTCTTAGTTCCATAGGGATGGGGCAACTTCTAAAAAGGCCCCGTCTCTGGTGCCTGCCAGCCTGATGGACTTTATTGGCAGGCTCTTGAGCAGGGCCTTTGCAGCCAATCTTAATTCCCGGGCAGGTTCATACAAGTGTAGGCTGTCCTTCAAATGCAGGACTTGCCTGGTAAATTATGCCCTTTGATTAGACATTTGTACATTGTTGTACTTTTTAAATATCTTGATCATTCACTTGAGGCCTATGGCAGTTCTTGCTAAGCTACACTGACCATTATTAATTCACCTGTCAGTGAGGACCATTACTCTTTTTCTCAACTATATTTACCGGAAAGATTCTTCTTGACTCAGATTTCAGGGAGGGATGGGGACCTCCAACTACAGAGGCAGCTTGATCACCCTGGAATCAATTAGCTAGACAACGACATGCTCCTTTGAAATCGCTTCATTGGGATCAACCAATAGTATCTATTTGGAAAATATAACCAGGGCTGGCCAAGATGCTTTGCTGACTGCAGCAAAGGACAAGATGGCACAGCTCCCCACTCTATTCCATGTCCAGAAGCCAACTGGACTGGTGGCTGAATGTTACTTTGAGACTGGCAAGAGGACAGAGTTCCCCACCACACCTGATGGCAGCAGGTTAGCTTAAGGGACAAAGGGCAGGCTACGTGGCCTCTCCCTGCCCCCCCCCAGTATTTGCCGCCTGAAGCAGCCACCTCAATCTGCCTAATGGTAGGGCTGGCCCAGAATATAGCACCATCTTTATTTGGAAAACATGGGCACAACTGTAAAAGGTTAGGTCTGAGGTCTCCAACATGGTGCCCGTGGGCACCAGTATACTCACAGACACCTCTCTCGGACTCCTCCAGTCTCCCTGCCCCTTTTGATTTTTGTTTTATTTCATCATCATCATCATCATCATTAACGGATCTGCAAAGCAAAGCGCTGCTCTCCAACACCATCTTTATTTGGGTTCAAAAGAATGGTTTTGTGTCTTGGAGCTCAGACCTCACCTCTGCCTTGCATTTAGGTTCTTGGGCAAGTTACTTTTCTTTTAGTCTCACCAATTTGGCTTGCCTTCTGGGAAATGAGTGTTGTGCGACTGGCCATGCCCACCACAGCAGCTACTTTATGAATAGGCAAGCCCCCCCCCCCACGGCAGCCACTTTGTGAGAGTGCCAATGACATTCCCTCCAAATTCCAAATGTGCCTACTGGCCCAAAAAGATTAGGGACCCCTGGTTGAAGTTAACTTAAAAGTTTTAAGCCTGCAATCCCATGTATACTTACTTCAGTGAGACTTACTTCTGAACAGGCGTGCACTGTGAGGCAGCAGTCCTACGCACACTTACTTGGGAGTAAGCCCTATTGAACTCAATAGGGCTTACTTCCAAGCAGATGTGCATAGGATTATGCTGTAAGCCTGCACACCTACGCACACTTACTGGGAAGTAAGCCAAGTAAGTTTATATATATATATGTGTGTGTGTGTGTGTGTGTGTGTGTGTATAAATAGATAAAGAAATGGGAAATCAATAACAGGATTTTCTCTCACAAGGAAATTCCCACCCCCAAATTGAGTCAGCCTATGTCACTGCATGTCAGTTTTACCACCTCCGAAATAAACACTTGAGGGCTCCCATTAACACAGGCAGGTTCATCGTCTGTTGCCCTTGGTGATGACTTGGAAAAGTTAAATCAGCCACCAGAACTTAACCAGCATAGACATAGAGCGAATGTTGGTATCACATGTTGTCAACTCAAATGGAATATACTTTTTCAGTGGAGACAGTTTACACACATCGACCTGAGTGTGTCATCAAGGATGAAATAGCCAAAGAAGATCTTCCCTTGCTGTATCAGCCCTGAATAATCCCTAAGAATGAAATAACACAATTTAGAATGTGTCTTTGATCACAGCTGATTTCCTTATCAGCTGGGTTGTTTCAATAGCACAGGACATGAGGTCCGTCTTGAACAAATGACAACAATCTTATTTTAGAAAGTCCAGAGGGCATGAATCAACATTTGCCTGGCTTTCTTGCTGAACATGTATCTCAGATTCAAAAAGATAATGAGGTGTGGACTTGGTTTGTTTTTTGGGGATTTTTAGATGAATGATTCCCAGCAAACCACCTCAGGATTGATTCATGTTAGTGACAGCTAGCGGCTGGTCATGATATGGCTTGGCAATTTCTATTATGTGGTCCAGTCACAATGCTTGGAAAGTTGACTCCTCCCCTTCTTGCTAAATTAACCCCTATGCCCTCAGAACAGGGCAAGGTCTAAAACTCAGTGAATAAACTCTGTCCCACTGCCCAGGGGCTGTTCTTGAAATTGTCCTATACAGTAGGCCTGTTGGTAATTTTTATAATGATGTGCCAATGGCACTGGGTTTCTGGATGTCTTGCTGGGAGCACTTGTACAATGTGTCAGTGTCTGTCATGTCATCATGCCATATCAGATTTTGTGTGACATAGCCTTTGGAACTGCATCATTCGAGGTTCGTAACTCCTCAACCCCTTCCCCTTTTCTTCAGTGGTCATTGAAGGATTAAGTCCCACTGTCAGACCGTTGTGGAATCAGCAGCTGTGGCAGAATCAGTAAGGGAAGGGGAGGGTTTTTGATGTCACAAGCGCCTGCCAATCAGTGCTGTGAACAGCCAGCCAGCTGTTATTATAACCTAATAGAAGCAGTTTAAGTACATGTGACAAGAATGCAGTCCCAGGACAGTATCTCACACTGCCACTGTGCCTCTGCTAGTTCTGTTGCGCCAGTGGAACAGACCGCTAGCACAAGAGGAACTGGCAGTTCCTGAAATAACCCAGAAAATTAGTGGATATGCTCATTTCCAGAACAGGACAGTTCAACAAAGCTTCCTTCTGTGAGCTCTGCTGACCTGCCCATTCTGGAACAAGCATTGCTACTCATTTCTGGTTGTTTCGGGAATCACTAGTTCCTCTTGAGCTAGCAGTCTGGTGACAGTTCAGGGCTCCCAGAGTCTCCTTGGCATCAGTTGAAAATAAGAAGATAAGCATAGTAATGAGACCCAACTCCAAAATCCCAGATGACCTCTCCTAGTGGTTTCATGTAGATGTTGAAAAGCAAAGAGGATAAAATAGAGCTTTGAGAAAGCCCATAAGCCAATGGCCAAGGGACCTAGAAATCATCCCTCAGCACTACCTTCTGGGAACGTTCGGCCAAATAGGACTAGAACAACTGCAAATGGTGTCAAGTCGCATATTAACTAAATCTCCCAGAAGGATATCATGGTCAATGACATTGAATACTGGTGAGAGGTCCAACAGAATCAACAGGGACACACTCCCCCAGCTAACTCCTGGCACAGGCCATCCACCAAGGCAACCAAGGCTGTTTCAGTCCCCAAACCAGGCCTGAACCTAGATTGGAAAGGATCCAAAGACTTGGCTTCATCCAAGAAGGCCTGGCATTGAGTAGCCGCCAAGCTACTCTAGGACCTGACTCAAACAAGAAATATTAGAAACTGGCTGATAATTATCTAGGATAATGATCTAAATGGAAGACCTTCCAAGCGAAAAGACTCGATCCAGCTCAGAAAGGGAAATGCCCACCTAAATTAATTTGGTGCTGTGGCTTTCAGAAAAGCAGCAGTAGAGAAAGACTTCACGTTCATTTGTTTGAGGTTTCCTGTTCACAACCACAATGTCTCCTCCCTCTCCTCAAAAAAGTACTCATTCAAAGCTTTTCACACACCCCTCTTTTTTTTGTTAAAATTCTTCAAATACTTTGCTCTTAAATGAATGCATGAAATGATGGCCTTCCATGTTTCCCCTTTTCCTATGAATTGGAACGCTAGGAACCAGGTGCTGAGGCTGAGAAGAGATTGTTCTACCAGAAACATCTGGCTCTTTAGGAGGCCATAGGAGAATCTTCAAAGATGCATCTCTGCCTCTCACATGGGTAGGCTGCTGGTTGCCCGCTTTATCTTCTTGGATGTAATTTTTCCCTTGATTCACGTATAATTCTGAAGAAACTGATGCATTTGTATCCATTTTGAATACAGTTCCATACAAATGTTCTGTTTGATCTCAAGGCAGATCTTTTTTTTATTTCCTCTTATATGATCTCTCAGCATTAATTTGTGCTTTGGCTCAAGAACTGCACTTGCTCATCCTGGGTGAAATTATACATATACTGCCACTCTTTTATTCCTACCTAAAATAACAGCTCTTGGCCATACCTATACATATTAACATTGGCAAAGCTCTATTTTGTTAAGAGTTAAAGGCTTCTGTTCTGATTCATTTCAAAAATCAGATGCAAGTTAGGCTGCAAAATGTTATCTGTGGCACAGTTGTACATTGTCGGGGTTGCGGTTCCTGAATATTATTGTGGACTGGAGTGGAGATAAACAACACAACCTTGATTTCCATGCACTACTCTATTGCAGCTTGGATGCCCTCAGTATAGTTTTGAACCTGCCTGGAAATAGTTGGTTTTCCTTCATCTTTTTTAATTCATTCTCAATCTAAACATTTGCCATAAGCTCCAAAGGTGCTTAATGCTAGAGCTGTGCACGAATGGCCTCTTGAAATTCTCCACCCTATTTGTGAGCAGAAAAATTGTGCGCAGGGAGGGAGAGAGGGGAAGACCATTTCACCAAATTTCTCCACAGGGAGCAGAAATTCATCGACAGTTTCTCAGCGGTGGGGCTCACCATTAGCAGTGAGAGTAGCAGAATGGCTCTTGGAGGCACTAGGGAGAAAGTGATGTATACCACGTTCTCTCCCATCTCTCCTGCTAGTGTTGCTACCTCACCTGTGTTTCAGAGCTGGTGGACTGCACCCCACAGACTCACACACTCTGCCTTCCAAACAGACTTACAAGTTTTATTCTAACAAAGCCTTTCCACTGAGCTCTCTCAGGCTGTGGCCTCTCTCTCCTCAGGCCAAAAGCAGTGGGTGTTGCCCTTAAGTACTTCCTGCTTTCTCCCAGGAAGCACAACCCACTCGGGCGGAATCCAGCGGTTCTTTCATATTGTTACAACCTGGTATGCAGCAGTGACCATGGGGAATGACATTTGCCCCCCCTCCTCCCCAAATAGATTGCCATGCTTATGATGAGCAGACAGATGTTTTCAGTGTCTAGGGAGGTGGCCTTCCCCACCTGGGCTGATGCCCAACATCTGGGGGGCCCTAGCCCTGCTCCCTGAAAGGTGGGGGCAGTGCCAAAGAGGTACTGGAGGGCAGATGTTCTTCATAATCCTTGCCACAGTCCAACACAGGCCCCCTGCCATCACGACTGCACCTCCTTGCCCCATTATAACTGGTCAGTGAGCCTGGACCACTAGCGTCAGGGGTGGAAGGTAGGTTTTGCCCTTACTGCAACAGCATCCCCATATTCCAGCAGTGGGTAACGTCAGGAGGTCTGGAGGCCATTTTTACCTCCAAGTCCCCTCCCACAGGTCACAACCCTCCCTTTGTGAAGGCTGGATGATGATGATGATGATGATGATGATGATGATGATGGTGATGAAATGGCATCCATAGTGGCTATAGAGTGCTAAAAGGGTCAAACAAGCTAATTTTGGCCCTCTTGGTGCTCCTTAGCCACTATGGATGCTTTTTTTCAAAACACTTTTTTTTACTGAATTTGGGGGGCAATGGGGGTGTCCGGGGCTGCAGGTGACCCATGGTTTGTGTGTTGCCAACCTCTGCCATATGCTGTGCTTTATTTTTCCCTGTAGGTGTGAATGCAGTCATTTACTTACAGTACATGGGAGAAAATAACAGGGGTGCGCTTGAGGACACCATTTGGGTGGGAGCTAAGTCTGCTCTTTGCCACCACTGGGGATCAAATGTGGGGCATTTGGTTTCAAGAGTAGGCATGGCTGGACGCTTGCCAAGGGCCCATATCCCAGCAGGGGTCCACTGACAAGACCCCCCCCCCCCGGAGCTGCTCCTTCTTTTCGACACTGCAACCTGCTTGCCTTCCTTCCTTCCTTCCTCTTGCACTAATCTTTCTTAATATGTTGATGCACTGAAAGCAAGTATGTGGATTTATCTTGCTTTTGCTCTCAAAGGTTATGTACCTTCTTTACAGTAACTCACAGGCAGTCGAGCTGACAATTCAAATCATAGCCACTTGGTAGAACATGAATAAGACTAAGAGACAACCCTTTCTGTCCCCCAAAATTAGGGGAGTGTTTTGCCAAAGGAACATTAATGCAAGAATACACAATATGGCTCCAAGTACAATAGGTACCGCTCTTCCGTTGATAGGCTCTATTATAAGTCAGTCACTGATCATTTGTGCATATATAGGGGCAGATGCCATTTCTTGTCTTCCTGACTCAAGAAGAAAATACAAAGAAGCAAAAGGGACCTGAGAGAGCAACAGCTTCCAGGCAAAGCTGCACATCCCTCCCCTTTTGTTTGCATCAAAGGAAGCACCCTACCATTCAACACCTTGAGCCCACTGAGGGTGACAGTAAAGTACAACAGATATTTCCACCCACTTGATCCAGCCTAGTGTAATTTCAAGGAGCTGATCTCCAGGAGGTAAAACAGCTCAAGTGAAACTCGATCCGTCATTCACTGAAGATGCTGAATGCAAACCTTGTAGTAGTGGAATCAGTGCCTGATACAGAGGCATGACAGAAGAGCAAAGGTTGGAGAAGCACCAGGTGCCAAGTTGTCTCGGTACCTAGCAATTTGGTGCTGGCGTCCTGGAATCTGAAGTATTTATTCAGCCCTGTGGAAAGTCCACAATTCCATATATGATTCTGGCTTCTGGACACCAATGCTAGATATATATCTTCTAGCCCTGCACAAGAGCATGTAGGGCAATCACCCAATTAATCTTAAACTACTAATTAATCTTAACCAGAAACTTCACTGAGCAGTCATACGAGTATCAATTGTATCTGGATATATTTACATATAAATAAAAACTAGTTCTGAAGCAAAACCATATTGGCTTGGATCCTAAGTTGGTTCTCTGTTCACGTAAATGGCGGGGGGAGATTTTGCCGGCTCCTCCCTCCATGTGCATGGCCCCTCCATATCATATCCCACGTCATTCTAACCCCCAGGAGCAGATTTGGGGCGGGGAGGGGTTCAGGAGGCTACAGATAGAAGGGAAAGCCCACTTACATAGACATGAACTCTGTTCCATTTACAGAAGGGAAGTTAGGATCCAAATAATATGCATATGCTGGACCAGACACCATTTTAGAAGAGACATTCCTTGCTGTGTGGGAGAGAAGGTAGAGTGCCTCTTTTAGGGTGATGCCTGATACTCCCAATTTCTCCAAGTACTTGTGTTAAAAATACTCTCAATTTCTCCAAGTACTTGTGTTAAAAATAATTGTGTGGTGTTTTTTGTGTTGTTGTTTTTTTGTTTTCACCCGGCTTTATGATTAATTGGGAACATTTTTTACATCGACTGAAAAGTGTTTTGTGGATTCAATTAACCATAAATGAATCAATTAAATACTTAATCCCTAATGTGGCCTGTACCACAAGGCCATGTGTACATAAATAGGAACTATGACAATGGTAGCTAGCATCACAGGGACTCTTCATCTGTATGCTGCAAAGACAGCCAGTGCATGGAAATTCCTTACAACAACCCTGTGAGGTAGGTTAGGCTGAGAGCATGTAACTGGCCCAAGTTCAGCGAGTGAGCTTCAGGACCAAGCAGAGATCTGAACCGTGGCCTCCCCAGCCTTAGTCCGAACCTCAACTTACCACACTACACAGGCTAATTTTGAACAGGTCTTGTCATTCTCTAAGAAATTCAGTTTTCCCATCCATTCCCATGCACGCAAACATCGTTTAAGTGGGCAGCAGCTTAGAGCACTCGTCATGTGTTCAGCTCAGACGCTGCCATTTTGATGGCTTTTCTCCCCCTGCCTCCAATTCTCTTCCTACATTTCACAGCATTTTCAAAGGGTCTTTTTTTTTCTACAGTGTCTTCTTCTTGCCAGACCTACTTCCACTGATTCCTGGAGTGCCTCCATAGACAGTGGCAGGTTCCTCTTCTCTTCAATCATTTTCATATGCCATGCCCGTGTCTGAATTTCAGCCCTGGTATACTTATGAAATCAGAGGACAGTATTCTTTTATTAACTGCTGATAATATTTCCTTTGTCTCCTATGTTCCTTTCCTCAGGAGGGGAAAAAAAAAAAAAGTACACACCTGGGATAAGATATCAGCAATTAGAATTCATTTTCTCTTCACTTTAACTTGATATTCTATATAATTTCTTTCCGACACACTCCGTCTTTCTAAGTAGCTCAAGATTAGAAGGGCTACAGTGACCTCTGACACATCTACAAAATACCCAGGAGTAATTCTTGGTGTTAACCTTCAATAAACGGATGGATTATATTACAAATAATAGACGGCTAAATATAGGCGCAGCCTATGAATTAAACATGGCCCTAACTTTGCATGACGCTAATTTATTCTGGCACGTCTTGATCATTGTGATGCAGCTGTGTCCTTCCCAATGTTTTTTTTTTAATTGTCCAGTCGTCGTCCTTTATAATCTAGTTGCTGCCTGCTGTACAGTGTACAGTCAATCCATGCCAGCCTCTTCGCCACATGCACGATCCACTTCATAAGGCTGCCTTTTCAAGATAACCGTGGAAAAACCCAGACAGCGAATGTTTACCATAGCAGTGCATGGGTGTTGCAATCTCCAAGATGAATCAAGCAAGCCCTCTTAGCAGTACCATATTCGGACCATGTTTAGGCAGAAAGAGCATATACAACACTTTCTCTGACTGGCTACAAAACAAACAGAGAACTCCCTTCTTATGTTTCTGCTGAGCATTTAGTGTATGGTATGCCACATAGTACTGAGTCAGACCATTGGCCCATCTAGTCTAGAATTGTGTGTTCTGCCTCTCAGGGCGAGAAACCCATGCTGCCTGAGATCCTTTTAATTCAGAGGTTGGCAACACGTGGGCTGCGGGCCATATGCTGCCCCTGTGGGGGCCCTGAATTTTTATTTTTTACAAACAAGATGGCTATAGAGTGCTGAAAGGGTCACATTCGGCTTGCAAAAAAAAAAGCTAAATTTAAGCCTTTTACTGCCCCGTAGTGCTACAGTGTGGTGGTGGTGGTGAATTATTTTTTCCCCCAGGTTGGAGTATAGCCTGCGGGAGGGGCCCGGGGCAAAAACGGCCCCTGGACCTCCCGCACCAGCCCACCCCTGTTTTAACTAGAGATGCCAGGGGCAGAAGCTGGGACGGTCTGCATGCAAAGCATATCCACGCTCCTGCTGAGCTATGGCATCGCTCACCAGTTCTTAAGCAGTTACACCGGTTACTGGTCTATTTCCAAGCACAATTCAGTATGCTGGTGATTACCTATGAAACCCTACATCGCTTGGAGCCTGGCTACCTGAAGCACTGCCTTCTACCACATGAGCCTGCCGAAAGCCTAAGACCTCAGAGTGGGACTTAGGCCCCTGGAGAAGGTTAGGCAGTGGGTGACTGGAGAGAGGGCCTCCTCCTCCTCCTCCTCCTGGGGCTTTCTCCTTGGATTGCCTTCTTCAGAAAAGCTCAGCCTGGCACCCACTCTGATGTCTTTTTGGCGCTAGGTAAAGACTGGCATTCCAGTAAGTTGAATAGCTGGTTTTAACTGTTGGTTTATGGAATAGTGAGGCCTGTTAGTGTTGTGTTATATATTGTTGTACTGCCAACCTTTACTGTACTGTTGTATTCCTTTAGACTTTTAACTGGGGGCCTGCACTGAAATACAGGAGAGCTGTGGCCCCTTCCCACAAGTTATTTGTTCAGAGAATGTATGCGTCACCTTTCAGCACAGGCTCCCAGGGTGGCGTGCCATTAAAAAACTAAAGCAGTCTTTCCCAAACTGGTGCCTTCCAGATACTTTGGTCTATAACTCCCAGGCCCAGCATTCCCAAACATGCTGATGGGAGTTGGGGTCCAAGGCTTCTGGAGTGCACCATGTTGTGGAAAGATGGTCAACAGAATGATTCTGTGCTGTCTGAGCTCACTTCCATGAGCTCACACACAGTAACTGTGTAAACCGAGGGTCTCTAGCGTGGCGTCCGCAGGCACCACTGCACCCACAAAGCTGAGCTGGGGCACCCACCAAGCTACTCTCCCCCTCTGCACATGAATGGAGCAATTCCTCTGTTCATTGGCACAGCGGGAAAATCCCCCCCCCCCACTGAAAAACGGCTGGAGGAGGAGCAAGATCCACCACCACCCCTCCAAGGACCATTGGGGCAACAGGGCCCTTGGTGTGTGTGTGTGTGTGTGTGTGTGCGTGGGGTGTGTGAGACCTTACTCCCACTCCAGCTTATTTTCAGCAGGGAGGCTTTCCCTCTCCCTATTAAAACCAATGGATGCATTGCTCCATTGGCTTTAATGGGGGGGGGGACCATGCCAAAAATTGGTGGCGGGGGTGAAGAAAGAGGAGCCAGAGAGAGAGAAGACAGGCAGACAGGTAGAAAAGAAAGAAGGAAAGAAAGGAGCGGGGGGGGGGGAGGAAAGGCCAGAGAGAGAGAGAGAGACAGAGAGAGGAACCAGAGAGACAGAAGGAAGGAAGGAAGGAAGGAAGGAGAGCCAGAGAGAGAGAGAGAAGTAAAAAGGAGCCAGAGAGGGCGGATAAGAGGAGAGAGCAGAGCCAGAGAGACAGAAGGAAGGAAGGAAGGAAGGAAAGAAAGAAAGAAAGAAAGAAGAGCCAGAGAAGGGGGAAGGAGGGAAGAGCCAGAGAGAGAGAGGGAGAGAGAAGTAAAGAGGAACCAGAGAAAGGGGGGAGAAGAGGAGAGGGAGAGGGAGAGAGAGAGAGAGAGAGAGAGAGAGAGAGAGAGAGAGGAACCAGAGCAACAGAAGGAAAGAAGGAAGGAAGGAAGGAAGGAAGGAAGGAGAGCCAGAGAGAGAAGATGAGCCAGGGTGAGGGAGAGAGAATGAGAGAGGGGGGAAAGGCAGAGAAGAGGAGCCAGAGAGAGAGAGAGATAATCCAGAGTGAGTAGCACACCCAGAGGATGCACATTCATGCACACACAAACACAGATAAGGGGTGGTGGTGCTCCCAACATACTTGTGATTGGCCATCCACCCCCCTACAGCAACTAATTTGTGGTGGTGCCCAGGGCACTTTTTAAAAATGACAAATGTGCCCATGGGCCCAAAAATATTTGAGACCTGTTGTACACCATAACTCACTTTCGGAAGGTTTTCTTGGTGACATGTAAAATCACAGTCTGTGCTTGAGACAAATGCATCTCATGATGACTAGTTTCCCCCAGGCATAATCTGAGACAGGACTAAAAACCTGTGCGCTTGCCTTGAGCACAAAGGTTGTGTGAATTTACCTTAAGCATATCCTGAAGTTCAGTTTCAGTGTATTCGTGTTAAAAATCTTTTGTCTCTTATTTTTTATTGTTTTTTTCAAGTATATAATAGCAGGAAAATCAGAATGTGAAGGGACCATATGACAACAAAAAAACCCTTCCCTAAATATCTAGTAGGCGATCACTCGTGACCGAGTAAGATTGTCTTCCAGGATAAAATTACAAAAAGAAAATTATAAAAGGAGGAAATTCTAAAAAATTGTGTAGACTCTAGCGATGGGTCTGTAAGTTACTGTGGAGGCCAATTCTAGATCCACACAGCTTCCCACAGGACACAGGTTACCAGATGGAAGATGGTCCTGTAAAGGATCCGTTTGACGTGCTTTTCGCTTAGCACGTTGCTCCCTTTCACCTTGCACTCGGGCTTCCTCAAAGTCCATGGAACCTTTGTGAAAGGCCAACCTCCAGTTAGATCGTTCATGGGCCAGAGCTTCCCAGTTCTTGATGTTTATATTGCATTTTTTTTAGATTAGTCTTAAGAACATCTTTAAACCTCTTATACTGACCACCGATATTCCGCTTTCCATCCTTGAGTTGGGAATAAAGTAACTGCTTTGGGAGACGGCAGTCAGACATTCGAACAACATGACCGGTCCATTGAAGTTGGCGTTGAAGGATCATTTTTTCAACGCTAGTAGTCTTTGCTTCTTCCAGTACACTGACATTTGTTCGCCTATCTTCCCAAGTAATTTGCAGGATTTTCCAGAGGCAACGTTGATGAAATCTTTCAAGGAGGTGGAAATGACGTTTATAGATAGTCCATGTTTCGCAGGCATACAATAAAGTTGGTAATACAATGGCTTCATAAACCAGCGTTTTGGTCTTCTTACAAATATCCTGATCCTCGAACACTCTATGTTTCATTCAAGAAAACGCGGCACTTGCGGAGCTCAAACGATGCTGGATTTCACTGTCAATGTTAGCTGTAACAGAAAGATAGCTGCCAAGATAGAGAAAATGATCAACATTTTCCAGTATTGCCCCGCCAAGCTGGATAGATGGCATCACCAAAGGCTTAACTTGCACTTGCTGGTGAAGCACTTTGGTTTTTTTGATGTTAAGTGAGAGACCAAGTTTTTCGTATGCTTCTGCAAAAGCATTTAGGATAGTTTGGAGATCATCCTCTGAATGTGCGGAGACCATATTAGCATCAGCATACTGAAGTTCCACAACGGAGGTTGTAATTACCTTACTTTTTGCTTTCAACCTACTGAGATTAAAAAGCTTTCCATCTGTTCGATATATAATTCCCACACCGGTGGGAAGTTTCCCCTCAACAAGATGTAAAATCATGGCGATTAAAATAGCAAATAATGTTGGGGCAATAACACATCCCTGTTTAACACCTGATCCCACTTTAAATGGAGCACCATGGGAGCCGTTGTTGTCCAAAACCGTTGCCGTCATGTTGTCATGGAGAAGTCACAAGATATTCACAAATTTATTGGGGCATCCAATGTCTATGAACAATATCTATGAACAATAGGTCTAATGACATAATCAAATCTCTTATTAAACAAACAAATTTCATAACTTAAATTGAACAACAACTTCCCATCATTCATTCTCCAATGTCTCACAGATGGTTACAATTTCTCATATGTATTCAGAGAGGATATGTCATTTATTTATTTACAGTACTTACTTACTTATTGTAACATGTGTATGCTGCCTTTCAGGGTCAGCCCTTCCAAGGTGGCTCACCTCACATGGCCATGCTGGCTGAGAATTATGGGAGTTGTAGGCCAACACCTCTGGAAGGCACCTGGCTGGGGAAGGTAGTAGCAGAAAATTAAGACATTGACACAGTCGCTGTTTAAAACAATCAACAGCACTATGTGTGTTAATTATATAGAGAGAGGGCTTTCACTGTGGTGGCCCCCTGATGGTAAAATGCTCTCTCCCATGAACTAGGGCCCATGCAAACCTCCCTATGGAGGAAGATCCCTCTTTCAAAATCTTACTAACATGATAAATTTGTCCGTTTATTTATTTAGTAACAGAAGGTAATGCTGTATTCTTCCAGTGTTGTGCTATATTGTATATGATTGCAGCTGATTTTGATTTGATATTTTATGAGGTTTATGCATTTATATTCTGCTATATTAAAAAGCACCAGGAGTTAGATGTTGGGATGACAACTACTGAATAATTAAAGTCAGAAGTAGCATTTCTGTTCTGTCTAAGGCAGTGTTCTCCAACCTTGGGTCCCCAGATGTTTTTGGCCTACAACTCCCAGCATGCCCCAGCCAGCTATGCTGAGTTCAGTGTGTTGCATGAGCCACCTCAGATCTAACACCTCAAGCATTCACATCAACTTGCATCAGCTCAAACACAATGCTCTTCCGTGGGTACCCTTCAAATGTTCTGCTCAAGTATTGAGTAAACAAGCAATGAGAAGTCAAACGATCTAAGAACCAGCTGTGACATTGTTGTTTGTCACTGGGCAATCTACAGCCTACACTGTACTAGTCTTGGAGCTGAAACTAACAAAGCAAAACAAAGTCATAGTACAGTGATGGCGAACCTTTTTGAGCCCAAGTGCCCAAACTGCAACACAAAACCAACGTATTTATTTCAAAGTGCCAACACTGCAATTAAACCTGAATACCGAGGTTTTAGTTTTAGAAAAACAACTCATACAGTTGTCCGAACTAATCAACATCTTTTGTCTTAAAAGAAAAACACAATAACAGAGTTTTCAATGATACAAACAGTTTTTTGTTGGGAAAAAAATCAACTCAAAAATTATTATAGTACTATATTGTACACATAGCCTGAAGGGAATTTATACAAACTTTTTAAATAATTAGGCACATGTATTTTTGGATAAGGGATTCTCAACTTGTAATATGATTATATGCCAGACTGAAATTGTATGGGGCAAGCTTTACCCCGGGTCCTTTCCCTGCTTCTACAGGTGTCGGATTAGTAAAAGTCAACCTGTACTAGGATGAGCAAGATAAACAAGAAAACTAAACGTGCTTAACACATTTTAAACCCTTTATGTCTTGGACTGCAAACACTGCATTAGGTAAAAGTTTGCATTGGGCATGCTTTTGCACAATTAATGTGATTTTTGCTATTGCATGCATGCTGATAATTTGTCAAACCTTGGCTCATACTCCGTTAGTTTGAGAGCAACACATGCAGCACTCAGGTCAACTGTTAGGGCTTTACATCCAAGCCATACTCTGTGCATCATTCTTCAAAATCTTTTAAATGTGATAACAATGTAGAAAAGAATTCTGTAACAGGAATTCTAGAATAAAATCGTTCTGTTTCACACTGTGAGAAAGAACAAGATCATTAGTGTTTTGCAGAAGGGGACAGTCTTTTCGCGATCTGGTGACCAATGGCTCGAGTGCCCACAGAGAGGTCCCTGAGTGCCAGCTGCGGCACCTGTGCCATAGGTTCGCAATCACTGTCATAGTAGATGACATTATTCTCAGCATTTGACTTCCAATTTATTTTAGACCGCATGGAAGCCTTCGCTGTATTCAATTGCAATTGAAGGCCATTGGGTAGGGGGGGATAAATGCACATCAGAATGTGGTTATTGGTACTATCATCATCTTGTATGGGAAATGATGTTCTTCAACCACATCAGCCTGGTGACTCACACAGCCCAGAATCAGCAACATTTAAGACTTGGGGTTGATTCACAAATGCATGATATTGGTGACTGGAAGATCAAGTGGTAGCTCACATGTGCAAATAAACAACCACAATTCTCAGACAGAACTTACATACTGCCTGATGCTACCTCAAATACAGGAGTGCAATTTCACACATTTCACTTCTAGTCATCAAGTGGCGAATAGTTAACTGTTGAGTAATTAAATGATGTCCATACATGTGTGTGAACCATGAAACCTTTGATCCACATGAACCATTCTTTTATACAAATGTATTAAATAAATAAATAATAAACTTTGACAAATAATAAATACCAAATTAGTGGGGCATCAACATACTGACCTGGTTCACGCAACACAACAAGTCAGAATATGGGTTCAGTGTGAGTTGTCATTGAACCATGGATGTTGTGTTGTGTGAGCCTATCCATGCTAACAAACCATGGTTTGTTAACCATGAACAACCCTCGGTTCACAACCCAACAACAAACCATGGGTTCTCTCCGTGGGTTGTTTGTGGTTAACAAACCATGGTTTTTTAATGTGGCTGGGTTCACAGAACACAACAACCCATGTTTCAGTAACAACCCATGGTTCAATGACAAGCCACACTCAACCCATACTCTGGCTTGTCATGTTTTGTGAACCCAGCTGCGACGACACGGTCCCTTACACTTTAGGACCACGCGCATAAACCCTTCTCAGGCCAAGCATCAACACTTGAAAACCTGAGGGGAGGGTCAAATGAAACCTTTCCCCTACGAATGAGGGAAAAGATTAATGCTGGTTATTAAGGATCTAGCTTAAATTTATGATGCTGTTGGTACAAAGGTGTGTGTGTAGATTTAAAAGTAAAGCAGGTAATAACGCCAAGCTGACACGTAGGATTTTGGTAGTTAACAAAATAAAAATAAGTTTATTTTAATTCTCAAAATCTTAGTTCCAGAAAATAAACCTGCCTACACCAAACACTTTGTAACTAACCTAACTTCCAAACTCCCAACTCTCCCCACACACTACAAACACTCTCCCATATCACACTAACTCCAACCACCTAAAACTCTCAAACCCAACTCCACAGTCCCATAACTCAACTCACTAACTCGACTCACTGACATAAAACCTAACTGATTCAGACATCACTCAAACACTCCTTATATACTCCTCCCCCACTTTCCAATACATCACAAACCACACCCACTCAGTTCAACATTCTAGACACATTAAACATACTAATGCGGACATACACCAGGGAACTGAATTGTGGGGTTACGCCACACCAGCCATTGTATAAGCAGGGATAGAAAAATTTGTTTAGTCTGAATTTTTAAGTGAGCCAACCTAATTTGCACTTCCTGGACTATTATGTTGATTGGAATACAGTCAACCTTCAGACTGCGCACTTCTCAGCTCAAAAATTGAACCCCAAAATGCATATATTAGGGAAAGTTGCTTGCAAAGATGTATAGATTGGGGAAAGCTGAGTATGTTGTGGAAAGTTTTGTACCAAATGTATATGTTAAGGAGAGCCATTGTGGTGCAGTAGTTAGAGTGTTGGACTGGGACTTGGGAGATCCAGGTTCTAGTCTCCACTCAGCCATGAAGCTCACTGGTTGACTTTGGCCAGTCATTGTCTCTCAGCCTAACCTACCTCACAGGGTTGTTGTGAGGATAAAATGGAGGAGGAAGAAATGGAGGAGGAAGACTATATAAGTGGCCTTGGGGCCCTTGCAAAAGAAAAAAAGGTGGGATATAAATGTAATAATAAATAAATAATAAATAGATAAATACGATGTGTATGAAAATAAATGCACATTTTCATGCAGTTTTGTTTTATTTTTTTTAAAAAGCAATTCACAGACTGATGCATAAATTGAACAGAAGGGACTTATGACTGAATACGTGCAAAACTGACATGGACCAGAAATAGACTGATTCATTCATCCCTATGTATAAGTAAGTCCTTTGACTGTGAGAAGGGGAATCCATTGCTCTTTAAAGACTCCACCTCAACAACCAAACCACATCCCCTTCATATTTACTCAATTGGCAGTCTGAAAAATTCTACAAAGCCTCCCATTTCTTTAAAAAAAAAAAAAAAGCACGGAAAGCGAGAGAGAAACCTACAGTATGTGAAATAATAAATATCTTCAATTAGATGTTTAATTCATATAGCAAATTACCAGATTACTTGTGCAAGTAGCTACAGTGTCCTTAAAAATATTCTTTAACTGAAGAAAAGTTTTCTGACCTTTGCAGGAAATGCTGGCTTCTAGCTATGAGTAGAAAGAGATTTCCTTCTTTCTCTGTTGTGTTAAGAATCTTTTCTTCTCATAAAGAAGGCACCACAGTGGTTTATAACTGTCATGAAAGCCTGGCAGCCTTTTGAGGTTAAGCTACTCAGCAATTCAACTTTTACTACGGAAACTTTGAAATTCAAAAAAGAAAAAAAATAATGTAAGTTTTTGAAGGACATGTGTTGCTGTAGGTGATCCTCTTAATTAAAAGTGATTGCCTGCTAGGAAATCATGCTTTTAAAAGTTTCGTGAATTTATTAGAACCCTGAAGGTATCTTTGTATGCACAGGACTTTACATGCCGTTTATGCAATTTTTGTTTCAGATCTGTTTAAAGCCTCACCAACACTCCCTGAGCAGGGAACAGCACTGCTGGCATTTGTATGTATTTTGGCTAATTGAATTATGTGAAAATACATACTAATGAAGCTTTACTAGTGATGTTTGCTGAGGAGAGCATAAGACTCCACTCGTTTCTTCTAAATTAGGGATCTCTCTCCCTCCCTCGCCCCCCCCCTTTTTGTGGTGAATTAACATTTCTGATAGACAGAGATTCCTGCAGACTGTTGTGACAGAAATGACAATTTGTTTGGAAGCATTCTGCAAAAAAAAGTGTGTGTGTGTGTGTGTATTGGATAAAATACACACACCCTTAAACACAAACAAATAAGACATACTCCAACAAAGGTTAGTCATAACAGACAGCAGGGCCCTGTGCATGTTTGTTTACTAAGAACCAAGTCCCACATAGTTCAATGGAACTTACTCTCAGGTAAGTATGCGCAGGATTGTAACCTCAGGTACAATCCTATGCACACTTAGTTTGTTTGTTTGTTTATTTATTTATTTATTTATTTATGTATTACATTTCTATACCGCCCAATAGCCAAAGCTCTCTGGGCAGTTCACAACAATTAAAACCACAAAATACAACAGAAAATATAGTATAAAAATTTAAAACTTCAGTATAAAATAGGAGTAAAAGCCAAAATAAAACCTAGCAGCAGTACAGAGATTTAAAATACAGTAAAGAATTTAAAATAGAGACTAAAAGATTACAATTCCTGGGAAAATAAGCGGGTCTTCACCTGGCGCCAGAAGGAGCACAACATAGGTACCAGGCAAGCCTCTCTGGGAAGTTCATCCCACAACCAGGGTGCCACAGCAGAAAAGGTCCTCTTCCTAGTAGCCACCCACCTCGCTTCCTTTGGCTGGGGCTCCTGGAGGTGGACCGCTGAGGATGATCATAGGGTCCAGGCAGGTATATATGGGAGGAGACGATCCCTCAGGTAATCTGGCCCCAAGCCATTTAGAGCTTTGCAAGTTAATACCAGCACTTTGAATTGGGCTTGGACATGGACTGGCAGCCAGTGCAGATGGTAAAACACTGGCATAAGATGATCATGTTGGCCAGTCCCCGTTAGCAATCTTGCTGCCCTATTTTGGAATTTCCAGACCATTTTCAAAGGCAGCCCCACATATAACGCATTGCAGTAATTTAGGTGAGAAGTTACCAGAGCATGCTCCACTGAACTGAGTGGGATTTACCCCTGAGTAAACATGCAAAGGGTCAGGCTGTACATCCCACTTAAATCAAATGAGATTTGGCCGCTGTAGGCTTCCTTAGTAGTTTCTGCAGAAACTGGTGGCAAACCAGCAACCAATTTCAGCAGCTCAGTGGGGGAGGGGCGGTGAGGGCCGTCCACAGGCCACGTTACACACCCCTGACCTACACTGATAGAAAATCTATTCATGGACATATTCAGGTCAAAAGCTAGAAACAATCCTAAGGGGTTACCCACTCCAACCTCCATACTCATAATACTATGAAATATAATTTATAAATTATATTAAACAGTGGCCTCTTTCACAAACATGGAGTCACCCAATGAAACTGATCAACGATAGGTCCAGAACAGAGAAAAGGGAGTGCTGTTTCAAGCAAGGCATAAGAGGAATTCATTGCTACAGGATGTGGTGATGGCCATGGGCTCAGATGGGTTTTTTTCAATGGCTTAGATGAATTCATGGAGCTATGAGCCATAAATGGAACCTCCATGTTCAAGGACAATATACCTGTGAATACTAAATGTTAGGGACATACAAATGGGGGGGGAGTGTCCTTCATGTCCTGCTTTTGGGCTTCCTGATCTGGCTGGCTAGTGTTGGAAACAGGATGCTGGACAAGATGAATGCTGGACTGACCCAGCAGGGCCCTTATGCACAGGGCAGCTCTTCCATGAAAAGGGGTGAAGTCCCCACCTCAGGTGGCAGTTCCCAAAGGGTGGCAGATTCCGCCCCCAGGAGAACAGTGGGAAGAGCCGATGCTCGACACTGAGGACCCTTCAGAGTGTGACATCGAGTGGGTAGACTCTCTGAGAAGCACAGCCAGCCACTCAGAAGAGAGAGCGGCTAGCATCGCTCTCCAGAGAGCCTGGACCAAATGCCTCGCTGTGAGGGGGCCTTTCCTTAGAGCGAGGCATTGGCGGGGGAGAGGGCTGTGGAGATTACCTGTGCTGCTGCAGCGACATAGGCTGTCTCCAGGGTCACCTCCCCACCGACCCCTCGCTCTGAGGAAGGACCCCTCACAGCGAGGCATTGAAGGAGAGGCCTACAGCATGGCACAGCAGCACCACAAGCAGGGGAGAGAGGCGGCGGAGCGGTTGCTGCCACTGTCGGGGAGGGGGAGGAGGGTGGACAGTGGGCACCACTGTCATCGTGGCTGGGGAGGGAGGAGGGCTCATGGCGGCCACTGCTGCAGCCACCACTGTGGCGAAACCGCACAATTCAGTTCCCTGGTGTATGTCTGCATGAGGTTAGGCCTCATCTTGAGCACTGCGTCCAGTTCTGGGCACCACACCTTAAGAAGGACATAGACAAACTGGAGAGGTTCAGAGGAGGGCAACAAGGATGATAAAGGGACTGGAAACAAGGCCCTATGAGGAGAGACTGAAAGAACTGGGCATGTTTAGCCTTCAGAAGAGGAGACTGAGGGGAGATCGCACTCTTCCAGTACTTGAAGGGTTGTCAGACAGAGGAGGGCCAGGAGGATCTCTTCTCAATCATCCCAGTTTGCAGGACATGGAATAATGGGCTCAAGTTACAGGAACCCAGATTCCACCTAAACATCAGGAAAAATTTCCTGACTGTCAGAGCAATAAGACAATGGAACCAACTACCTAGGGAGGTGGTGGGCTCTCCCACTCTGGAGGCATTCAAGGTGCGGCTGGACAGCCATCTGTCAGGGATGCTTTGACCTGGATTCCTGCATTGAGCAGGGGGTTGGACTTGATGGCCTTGTGTAGGCCCCTTCCAACTCTACTTTTCTATGATTCTATGATTAGTATGTTTAATGTGTCTAGAATGTTGAACCAAGTGGGTGTGGTTTATGATTTTATTTTTTATTTATTTATTATATTTATACCCCGCCTTTTTTCCTGAAAGGATGTCTTGGAAAGGGTGGGGGGAGGAGTATCTAAAGAGTGTTTGAGTGATGTCAGAGTTAGTTGAGTGGAGTGTTGGTTGAGTGTGTTGGGAGTGTTAGAGAGTTGGGGAGTTAGGTTAGTTGGGTTATTTGTGTCTTGTCAGGAGTTTTAAGAGAAATCAGTGCTTGTATGAGGAGTGGAAGTATTTAGAGTTATAGGGACTTAGGTTAATTATAAAGTGTTTGGTGTAGGCAGGTTTAAAGTTATTTTCTGGAACTAAGATTTTGTGAATTAAAATAAACTTATTTTTATTTTGTTTGCTACCCAAATCCTACATGTCAGCTTGGTGTTATTAACCTGCATTACTTTTAAATCTACACACACACACACACACACACACCTTTGTACCCACAGTATCATAATTAAGCTAGATCCTTAATAACCAGTATTAATCTTTTCCCTCATTCGTAGGGGAAAGGTTTCATTTGGCCCTCCCCTCAGGTTTTTAAGTGTTGATGCTTAGCCTGAGAAGGGTTTATGCGCCTGGTCCTAAAGTGAAAAGGGCCGTGTCGTCGCAACCACCACCATCATCAGGGAGGAGGGAGGGAGGGAGGACGGGGCGGGTGGCCATCATTGTTGTCACGGATGGGGGGAGAGAAGAGAGGGCAGTGGCAGTGGGGCGGGGAGGGAATAGGAGAGCGGGCGACACTGCCACCACTGGGGGAGAAGGGAGGCGGAGGGGTGGGCGCATGTCACCTACTGTTGTCATGGCCAGGGGCGGGGGGAGAGAAGAGAGGGCGCTAGCAGGACGTATTGCCCCAGCCCTGCTCGTAAATACTGGCCCTTTTAGGCAAAGGGCTGTAGCTCAGTGGTGGAGCACATGCGTTGCATGCTGAAGGTCCCAGGTTCAATTCCTGCTGGGAAACACGTCTGTCTGAAACCATGGAAAGCCATTGCCAGTCAGTGTCGACAATAGCGTAGACTAGATGGATCAGTGGTTTCAGCAGAGGGCAGCTTCCTATGTTCCTTCGCAGGGCCAGCCCAAGACGTTTTGCCGCCTAAGACAAAGAACAAGATGGCGCCCCTTCCCGTTCCATGTACAAAAGCAAACTGGACTGGCAGTTGAAACTTTCTTCCTCCCTGGTGATGGAACAGCATCCTCCCTTGCTCCCGAGGGCATCAGGCTAGCTTAGGGAGTGCCGGGTCCGTCGTGTGGCATACAGGCTCTCTCCTCCAACACCTTGCTGCTACCTCCCAGCATCTGCTGCCTGGGGCAGCCGCCTCACTCTGCCTAATGATAGGTCCAGTCTGGCTTCCGGACTGTAGAACTGGGAAACAAATTCCGTGCAGATTTTTTGGGAAGAGAAATCTAGAATTCTAGAATAAAGAACTTCCCACTAGTTTCATGTGTATTTCTATACAATTCCATTACAGGCAGGCATTTCATTGTAAGAAGAATTAAGTGCATTCCCTATCTGAGTGAGAGAATAACTGCTTTGAAAAAAAAGAAGACACGTGAACGGTAGGAAATGTCAAAGCCGGGGATCCCATGTCACACTGTATATCGTCGAGTTAGCAGAACAGTACTGCTATATTCACATTCCGCAGTCACTCCTCACAGGGGAGCACACTCTCATTAAATGCACTGCACTCATCCCGGGTTGCCACCCCACACCTAACTCCTGGCAGGGATGTTGAAGAGTCCTTGGTCTCGAGTCTCGAGTCGAGTCACGAGTCTTTGGACCAGAGTCTCGAGTCCGAGTCCAAGTCCTTGGTCCAAAATGGTGACTCACAAGTCACTCCCAAAACTGACTCCACGAGTCCCTATTAAAATCAATGGGGTTTCCCCCCAACAAAATAAGGCTACTTCAGCTGTGTGGCTTAAATAAATTCTAGGCACAAGTGTGCCTTTTTATTGCAAAACTCTGCAACTGATTTTGGCAAGAACAGACTAGGCAGACAAACCCAAAATAACCAGGCAGGCAGAGGAGGCAGGGAACCCCAAAGCAGGCAGGCAGGGGCCTTTGTCTTGGACAATTCAAACTGTGGAACTGGTTAAGAAGAGACCAGGCAGGCAGAGGAGGCAGGAAACCCCAAACAGGCAGGCAGAGGCAGCCAAACCCAAAATGTCTGACCCTAACCCTAACCCCCCACAACAACACATCAAAATAAATCTCAACACATCGTTGGGGCTGCGCTCCTGGTAGCTGTCCATAGTGGCCGAGCAGCGGCGCTCCTCGCTTCCATGCACTCTTCACCGGTGATCACGCTCCTGGCACAGCCAGAAGACTCGTCAACAGCCCAGGGATGTTGACAAGTCCTTGGTCTTGAGTCCCGAGTCGAGTCTCGAGTCCCATTAAAAATATTGGGACTCGAGTCCGAGTCGAGTCAGAGGGGGGACTCAGTCCGACTCACGAGTCGAGTCCTCGAGTCCGAGTCCCCATCCCTGACTCCTGGACAGCGGTAGAACCGGGCATTGCCTTGAACAGGTCCTCAGACTGCAAGGGCAGAGGGGAGGGCGCTCTGAATTCAGAGTCTCAGCCAGGGGAGGCTGCTGACTCCTCTGTCAGTGGGGATCCTTATCAGGGCCAATGCCACCATTAGGCCACCTAGGCGGCTGCCTAGGGCGCCGGGCTAAAGGGGGCGCCAGGAGCATAGGGCTGGAGGGAGGGAGGGCTCAAGTGGGAAGGGGGGGGGCGCTAAATATCTGATCTTGCCTAGGGCACCAAACTGCCCTGCTCCTTATCCATTGCAGCTTTTATTCTGAGGTTTATAGGAGTGATCCATGGTGCTCCATGGTGGTGAACATATTTTGGGGATGGGGCACTCTGTCTAGCGGCCACAGGATTGCATCATAAGTGGACATAGAATCAACATGGAGAGAGAGAGCTAAAGGCTCAACAATCCATGTGCTTAACTTGAACCGTCTTGTTGATTTTGATCGCATGTTTATCAGGCCCTATATGCACATTGCCACTTCAGGATTGGGTGGCCACAGGAAAACCTGCGTGTGTATGCTCACAGCCTCTTCAGCATGAGGCAACACTGTTACCATGTGCACAGCGCTGCAAGTGTTTACACATGTTTCTATGCCACTACGTTCACAGTGGCATGCCAAATAGACCAATCCACCAACCAGTTATTGTACAGGTTCAGATGGTAAAATCTCAGGTAGCCAGAACTGGGCCTAAAAAGCAATAAACAGATTCTGCCAGAATCTGGCCATGATCCAAATCCTCCCTGTCCCTAACTCTGGCCCATCAGAATCTGCCATGGTCAACCCTTAGGCCACCAGGAGGTCCTTTCCTGGCTCTGCCTCTGACCCTTGCTTGGTCTCAGACCTGCTGTGCTCTACCCTTCGCTGACCTGCCCTAGCTTTGTCCCCTTTGCCCCTTTGGAGCCAGTATTTTTCTTAGCAACCCTAGGGCAAAAAGACGAATGTGCTCAGAGATGCACACAACTGGTGGGGTGCAGTCCAGCTTTCAGAAAGGTATGGCGAGGTTGGCCCCTCCTGTGTTGGTGGGTCTCTGGCCACCATTTTTAATTTCCCAAAATGCCCCATGGGAATGCTATGTTGGGTATTCTGGAGCACTGTGGGAAATTTAAAATGGGGAGTTGCTTCCAGACCCAGTTACTTGTCATGGGGAGAGGGGCAGGACCAGTGGCAGACGCAGACCCTGCTGGGGCTATTTGCTTCTACGTCTGCACGAGCATGCCAGAAGCTGAGGCCAGCAGCAGCCTGTCAACAGGGACTGAAGTGACGGGTAATCAAAATGGGCAGGGCTCTTCCCACGTGAGCTGGAATGGAAGGACATAATGTGAATTGGTCCTCACTTTTTAGTCTGCAACCTTTTGGGGCCGCTTTTGGAATTTTGAGGGAGGCTCATGGACACTCACAAAATGGAGGGGTTACACGTTCATAAAATGGCTGCCATTGGGGGCACGGCCAGTCAGGAAACACTCAGTTCCCAGAAGGCAAACTGGTGAGACTAAAAGAAAAGAACCTTGCCCAAGAGTACAAGGCAGAGGTGGGGGCCTGAGCTCCAAAACACAAAAGCGTTCTTTCTTTTGAGTCCAAATAAAGATGGTGCTAGAAGGTAGCACTTTGTTTTGTAGCATGCCAGTCTCCCCATTCGTTTAAAAAAGGGGGGGGAATCAGCATCAGGCGGGACAGGAGCCTGAGGACACCAAGAGTTGTCTGCAGTCACATTGGCGCCCACAAGCATCATATTGTAGTGATGTATGCATACCTGGTGGGGTGCTCCCCTTGTACTCGGCGAGCACCCCCGCTGCTCAACTCCTCCTGCGGCGACAGACTTTACTGGGACCCAGAAGTGACGCAACGGGATCCCGGCGTTGCGTTTTTAGCGTAAATATAATAGAAAACCACCTTAAAACAGCCACATGGCCGTTTTAAGGTGGTTTTCTATTATATTTACTTGGAAAAGGCAGCGCCAAGGTCCCGTCATGTCAGTTCCTGGAACAGTGCCGAGACCCGTCACGTCACTTCCGGGTCCCCGGCACTGCGTTTTTAGCATACCGTAAATGCCATAGAAAACCACCTTAAAACCATCTCTGGGGAGATGTGCCGAGCCAGGGAGAAGGTAAGTGCTGTGGGGCTTGGGGGGCAGCAAGCGGGGGCGAGTTTGCCCCCGCTTCCACCCCGATCGAGATTTCGGGACATCCCTACGTAAGGATGGAGGAATCTGTCAATGCCAGTTTCTCTCATTCATTTCTCATTTTTTCCAGTCTTAAGTTTGGTTTGTCTCGCATGTTGAGAATTTCTCCAGCCTTAAGTTCAATTCATCCTGAACTTTGAGAATTTTTTGTTTATGTTCACTTGAAAAATTCATAAGCATTATTCTGCAAATTTCTCCAAACGCATGCATTTTGTTTGCATTTTTGTTTAACATACACATTTATTGCAAGCAATTTTCCTAATATCATGCTTCCCCCCCCATGTTATTTGCCCTAATATATGCATTTTTGTATGCATTTTTTGATTGGAGAACTCGAGCGCAAAATTTGGAGAACTGCAAATTTGGAGGGATAACTGAACTTCAGTTCACATAGTGGTTTTAAAGTGCAAAATTAGGTCTGAACCAATTTCTCCCCCGTCGTTTGCAAGTGCAGCATTTTAAAACAATATTTAAACATGAAAAGGGGTGGGGGAGGCACTACCACCACCATTCCCAATAAGCCCCGAGCTCCTGAAAGATACTGAGAACTTTTGACTTGACACCCCACCCCAAGAAATTGCCGAAATCACTGAGAAAGGGGCAGCAAATTTGGAGCAGCAATTCCAACTCACTGCTATAATATTCAGAAGTGATGTAATGAAGAAGAGGACCTCTATCCTATAGAGCCAGTGTGGCGTCGTGGTGAGAGTGTTGGACTGGAACTCTGGAGATCCAGGTTCTAGTCCCTGCTTGGCCATGAAACTCACTGGGTGACTTTGGGCCAGTCACTGACTCTCAGCCTAACCTACCTGTGGTTGTGAGGATAAAACGGAGAGGAGAAGGAGGAGGATTATGTAAGCCACCTTGGGTTCCTTGCAGGAAAAAAGGAGGGGTATAAATATAATAAATAAATAAATAAATAAATAAATAAATAAATAAATCTACTTGCCAGCTACTCCCACTGATCTTAGGGAGAGCTGGAACAGAGCTATACAGTGACAATAAACACAGGGTTGCTGCTGAAAATGTGCCAAATTTCCCCTCTTCTTCCATGTAATGTGCACTTATGGAAACGTATGGCATGATGCCATCATGTTGTACATTTATTTATTTATTTAATACATTTTTATAGTGCCCAATAGCCGACGCTCTCTGGGCGGTTTACAACATTTCTCCACCTCCACCACCAGCAGCCAATAATGTGAACCAGAGGCAGACAACGATGTCACCTGACACATTTCCATATCTTGATGGTATCACATTACACATTTTCATATCTACAAGGTCCCATATCTACAAGTGAAGAGGAGGGGAAAGTAAACATAGCTGCCAGAGTGGGCAGCAACCCCATATCCATTATGTCTAGTTGTGCCCTTTTCAGTAGGAGCAGCAACGTTATACCACTGCTTCCTACAAAAACACAAAGTGTTGATTACAGTTGTGTATCCTTAAGCACCAGTGTATACATGTCTAGGAGCCCTGATAGATACACAGGTGTTTGTGAAGGTTTCAAGCCCCCCACCCCAACTTCTCAATAATCCCCAAAGTGAGCAGAGAATGGCCTCGATAAGAGGCCTTCACCTGTCCCCTCAGAACTTGCAGCCACAGTCTCCAAGACCTTTAGCTGCAGCACTCGTCTCTTTCTTCCTCAGCAAGCTTCAGTAATGGCCTTTACAGGACATGGCAGAGAGAGCCCCACCCACCACTATGACATCAGAAATCTACCCAGACTTCACCCTGCCTGCCATCTCCTGCAAGATGGATGTGGACTCACAGTGCTACCTGGTCACTTGTTGACCCACAGTGTTTAAGGACCCACACTTGTTGTTTACAATTTATGTATTCCCAAAAAACACTGATGTTACACTGAGGTACTCATGGCAAATGTGTAAATTGTAGATGAATCAATCAAAGTTTATTATACAGTCACATATCCATTCAAGTAAATGTCAGAGCTGCACCAACTACACTTAGGAATACTGTAAAATAAGGATCTTAGTGTGCAATCCTATACATATCTACTCAGAAGTAAGTCCCATTGAGCTAAATTTATTTATTTATTTACTTACAACATTTATATACTGCTCCACATCTACACAGATTCCAGAGAGGTGAACAATTTAAAAAGACAAAAAAGATAAAAAGAATAAAACACAGTATTAAAAAAAACAGAATATCAATAAAAATAGAATATCAATTAAAAAAAATATATCAATAAAAACAGTGGCTGGTCAACCAAGGAAGGCTTCCTGAAATAAAGATTTTTCAAGAGGCGCCAGAATCAACACAACGTTGGTGCCTGCCTGACCTCCAGGGGAAGGGAGTTCCACAGAAATGGAGCCACCACACTAAAGGCTCTTCTCCAGGGCTTATTCCCAGGAAGGAGCGTCTAGGATTGCAGTGTCGATGTCACAGGACTGGCCCTACCATTAGGCAAAGTGAAGCAGTTGCCTCAGGTGGCAGATGCTGAGAGATTGCAGTACAGTGTTGGAGGACCACATGGCCTGCCCTGCACCCCCTATGCTAGCCTCCTGGCTTCAGGTGTGGTGGAGAATACCATCCCATTGCCAGTGTTGAAGAAGGATTCAACTGCTAGGACAGTCAGCTTTCTTCATACTTAGAATGGGAGGGGACACCCTCTTGTCCTTCACCTGAGGAGGCAGCAAAATGCCTTGGGCTGGCCCTGAAGTGTCATTTGTGAACATGCAGGTACTTAGAATGTGTATAAGCCTCAAACAGGTGCCCCCCCTCTCCTTTCAGTGTTTAGTTAACACAATTGGAGGGTAGAGCCTATTATACTAGATGGTTCCGTCTCCCCACCTGATATATAACTGGTCTGCTCAGGTGTTCTTAAATTCAGGCTCTTGTTGAAATGCCCACTAAAGCCTTCTGGAATAATGCATGATGTAGCCAGTAGATGTCAGTAAGTGATAATGAAAAACGGATTACATGAAACTCAGCCAAAGTCTTACTACAAGTTTCATTTCAAGAGTTACCTGGCTGCAACCAATAACCATGTTCTGTGATGCTTTCTCAGATGGCTCCCTAAAATGATATCTTTTCCAGATGAAAAACAGATACTGATGTTTCCAGCAACAACAAAAGGGTGCAAAGAATGGTGTCTTAGCCTGCAGCAGTCTTGGAGTTTTAAAAAGGAAGTGCCAGAAGAATGACTTTTTCCTCTTCTGTCTAGATTCTGTCAGCAATGACTCTGAGTTGAAATGGTTTCCCAAGTAAGACACAATGGTGACATCTGACAAAACGGTGTTTCAGTAGTGCCTGTGCATGTCCCTTCTTTGGACTTCACTCCAAGAGTCCCTCAGCCTGAATAATCCACTGTAACAAAGTCAAATGCAGTCACTGGTGCCTGTTAGAAAAAAGACATAGAGCTAAATCTCATGTCTACATGCCGTGACCTAACAGATGTAGAGTACCGTCCACAATTTTCCTTTCCAGCTGGCTTTGCCCAACCTTTCTTTTCCATTTCCCCTCTCTTAGTCCCTTGGGATCCTTGCCTTTATTATGGACCGCTTCCCCACGTTTTAAATAGCCACTTACTCAACACATGCACACATGAGCACAGGGCTTGTTCCTGATCCAAATCATTGTTTGGATGATCAGAACCATTACATCTGGTCAGCACACTGAAAATGCAACATAAGGTAGTTCATCCTTTATACTTCCACTATACCGGGGGTGCGGAACTTCTTTCAGCCCGAGAGGGCTAGACTCCATTTCAGAGAGGCTCCCGAGGGATGCATCCCAGTCATGGGTGGGGCTTTAAGCTAAAATATGGTGGTATTTTTGGTCCCATGCCTTTGGCCATGCCTGACCCTGGAATGTAACTCCTTTTATTTTATTTATTTATTTATTATATTTATACCCCGCCTTTTTTCCTGCAAGGAACCCAAGGCGGCTTACATAATCCTCCTCCTCCTCCTCTCCATTTTATCCTCACAACAACCCTGTGAGGTAGGTTAGGCTGAGAGTCAGTGACTGGCCCAAAGTCACCCAGTGAGTTTCATGGCCGAGCGGGGAACAGAACCCGGATCTCCCGAGTCCCAGTCCAACACTCTCACCACTACGCCACACTTCATGGCTAAACAGGGATGTGAAACCAGAGGTTCTCACAAACTGAATTTGAACCTCAGGCTGAAAGAGGTTCCCTACCCCTGTCTTCCGGGAAATCAGATAAGTTGATAAAGTACTGTGTTAGGCGGACAAACGGTCCAACCCGGTATAAGGTAGCTTCCTAGGGATGGCCCTGCCTTGAAGTAGCATGCTCAGTTTTTAAGCGATTTTAATTCCTCTCCACTGTATGATTCTATTGTAGCAGCCTTCATTAATTCCATGATTCCCTTTTTTTGTAGCTTGCATGTGCCTGACAATTCCATTGACAAGCGGCATGCGGAAGATGACTCTACTTTTGCTAGGAATCCTGAATGAAAACCTTATGACAAAGCTGTGTGAAACATCTGCATCTGTTTGCACATCGTCCTCGATGGGCTTCCAGCTAAACAGAACAAATTTCAATGGCATGAAGCCCACGGCTGAACTTTAATGGCAACCTCCCTGTGCAGAGGCATCCTGGAGGCAAGCAGGTCAATGAACACAAAAGGACAAGCGTTGGGGTTTGTGTCAGTGTAGATTTGGAAAGGGGGCAGAATATCACACCTTTTCCAACTCTTGTAGAGTTGGGAAAAATGCAGAAAAAGCAATCAAAATGATCAAGGGACTGGAACTCCCCTATGAGGAAAGGTTACAATGTATGAGACTGTTTAGCTTAGGGAAAAGGTGACAGAGGTGTACAAAATTATGCACCGCATGAAGAAAACGGATAGGAAGACATTTTATTTTTATTTATTTACATTTATTAATCACCCATCTGGCCGGCAACTGGCCACCCTCTCTCATAATACTAGAACCCAGGACCATCCCATGAAGTTGATTGGTGGGAGGTTCAGGACAGATAAAAGGAAGCACTTCTACACACAGCATATAAACGATGGAATTCGCTTCCACAAGATGAAGTGATAGCCACCAATTTGGACAGCTTTAAAAGCAGATTAGACAAATTTCTGGAGGAGAAGGCAATGGCTATTAGTCATGATACTATGTGCTACCTCCAGTATCAGAGGCAAAATGCCTATGTTCACCAGCTGCTGGAGAACATGAGCAGGAGGGTGGAAGGCATGTGGCTTACGCTGGCTCAGCTTGTCTGAGAGTGGAAAGCTAAGCAGGGTCAAGCCTGGTTATTACTTGGATGGGAGACCCCTCCTCTAGTTTCCTGCATTGAGCAGGGGGTTAGACTCGATAGCCTTGTAGGCTCCTTCCAACTCTATGATCTATGAAATCTATGAAACCATATCCTACTTGTGGGTTTCCCACAGCTAGCTGGTTGGCCACCGTGTGAACAGAATGCTGGACTAGATGGAGCCTTGGTCTGATCCAGCAGGGCTCTTCTTATGTTCATATTTTACTTGGACCCACAAGAAACCCTATCATTGTGATTGATTTCCAACACAAAAGATGAACACCTGTTCGGTAAGCCTGGACTGGCATTTTTTAAAAAAGAAAAAAGAGGTTAAAATGAAAGAACAAAAGGGAGGAGGGGAAAATAAATATGCCCCAGAAATAACAGCAGTAGAATGGCTCCAAGGAAGGAAACTGGTTTGAGATCCAGAGAGTCCCAACAAAAAAATGGTCAAAAAAGACATGTCGTCCATCTACATAAGCAGAGAGAAAATGCAGCCAGGCCCAAAGATGGTTGGTGTCGCCCAACAAGCCGCCTGTGATCTGGGGACTGATGTTAAGCCAATTTTAGATAAACAATGCAGACCAAATAGGCGTTTCAGTGAGATATGGAAATGTCAAGCAGAATAAGTTGGGAAAGAATAAAGACATAGAAAGGAAAGAAGATGGATAAAAAAGGAAACATAATTTAAAACAGCCTTCCCCAACCTGTTACCGTCCAGATGTGGTGGACTGCAACTCCCATCATTCCCAGCTTGCATGGCCACTGAGCAGAAAAATATGGACTAGAAGAAAAGGAACAAGTGCAACTTAACTGAAAATTATTACTGGTCCATATAGGCCCAGGATTGTTTGGCCTGTGAGAAGATCATGTGGGCCCAACCACTCATATAGGCTTCTGCTGCAAAGGTGAAATGGTTTCTTCCCAATCCCATTCACTGAAAGCCAAAAAAGACACTACTTTAAAACAGTGGCTCACAGTTATCTCTCTCTCTTTTTTCATTTTTACTCTAGAGTAGGCACAGGGAACTTGATTCAGATCTTAAAAGTCCTCCTATCCTCAAGCCAGGGTTCCAATCCAGATTGCCCCCCCTCTGCCTACTCTAGAGTAAAAATGGGAAGAAGAAGAAAAAAGACATGGCTGCTAGATACGGATTTAAATTAATGTGTGTTCTGGCTTTCACCTGGCCTGCTCATGATTGATGAGAGGCCTTCTGGGCTTGCCTCTTCAAGAGGCTGGACACAATCTGAGCCGCTCTCAAGCTACTAGTGTGTACATATGTATGATATTTTTACAACTTACAACATGGAAGAGACCTGTTTTTTAATTTTATATCAAATATGCATTCTACCTAATGTTCATTTTGCATTTAAGTTACAAATGCAGGACAAGCCAAAACAACAACACTCAACTTCAAAACCAGTTGTTGAAATTTAATGCTATGCATGTTTACTCTGAAATAAGTCCCACTGAGTTCTATAGAGCTTACTCTCAGCTGCATGTTTGGATTACAGTCTGACAGTTCAGTCCTATACGTGGCTACTCGGCAGCAAGTCCCATCGAGTTCAAAGGGAGTTACTACCAAGTAAGCATGTATAGGATAGTAGTCTTACTGTTGTGTATTTAAAAAAATGACTTAAAACTGGCATTCTGATTCAAAACGTGTTAGTTGGAGTTGGTACCAACTGATATTCAGGAAATGGCAATGCATAACACATAGCGTGTAACACATGCTTACTTTTCCCTAGGAACTGGAGGAAGAGCTCACAACCACTACAATACAATACAATACAATGATACGGTCTTTGGACTAAGTAAATCCTGTGCTATTCACTGCCATACTAAATACTTTCAGTTTCTCAACAAGCTCCAGTATAAGCGCTATAATGAACAAGCACAGACTGTGCTTAATAATTCCAGGAAGTATATAGTTGAAAGATGAGGCCCAATTTTGAAATGCTTTTCCAGCCTACTGCTAACTGTGTTTTACTAAGAAGGAAGTTACAATGAGTACAAAGGGACTTGCTTGTTACCCAGTGGTGTAGTGATAAATTCTGTCATGCAGAGGTACATCATAACAGCCCCTGTTAGCTACATCCCCAAGAAGAATCCAGACATTCAGGTGGCTGTGTTGATCCATAGCACTCTCTCTAGCAGCTCTCTCTCTCTCTCTCTCTCTCTGTGTGTATCTATCTATCTATCTATTGTGGATAGGGAGACCTGGGATTATTCTATGTGAGGCATTTATTGTGTGCTCATTATTCCCTACTCACTGTTGTTTATGGGTTCTTTAGATGATGTCATGACCCTCAGTTTCGCTTCTGTGTCTCCCCAGCACTTTCAGCGATTTTTTTCAGAGCAGGGAAAATGCGGCATTTAATTGTGAAAGTGAAAGAAAGCCCTATTTTCTCTTGTGTAGTTGGGCTATTCCACTATACTACAGTGCCACCTGGAGGTTATGTAGTGGAAAAGCAGTAAAAGAAAGGCTCCTTGCATAGTGCTCGGATCTCAATTCTGCAATGAAACTGAAAGTAGATACAGTGGATTAACAGTAGATTAATAGGCTTACGTAGAAAAAAAACTGGTTTCACATCCCTGTTTAGCCATGAAGGTCACTAGAGGAACTGGATCTTGCACTAGACCAAACATGCCATCCTGCCCCCCAAGCTTACAACACTGACAAATACTCTTCCAGTGGAGGACCTCATTGCTCCTGCTGAGAAAAAGGTATCTGAGGTGTGCTCCCGCATGTTCCTGCACCACTACACCACTGCTTGCTAATATGTACACTTGTGATTGCAGCCTTAGTTATGAGAATAAAAGCAATGGCAAGCCAATGAGGCAAAGACAGAAGAATGAGCATTTCTTATAACACCCTCCCCAATGTTAATGATGACCTAGAAAAATATGAAGAAAATCTTTCCTCTCACACAGTCATTTTCCAGAAGACATTACTGTAATTTTTCCAACCGCTGCATGTATAATAACAATCTCCAGCAACTCTTACCAGCAGATTCCCATGTCACATGCCTTCTTCTGCGTCTCAAAGCAGGAAATAACCTCTGGCCCTTAGCAGGAAGCTGCTCACACCTCCCTGTGTCTCTTTCCACATGGAAAGCCCAGCACAATTGCAAGAATTCCATTCAAGTGAAAACTGTTCTTTTCATTTCTGGCTTTTCTCTCTCTCTCATGGTGTGTAGGTATGAGTCTATCTAGTACTGGGCAATATTTAATTTTAACTATTGCTATTCATTTAGGGCACAATCCAGCGGGGATGTAAGCCTCCAGACATGGAGGATTGCGGGCACCCTATGCAGGGGGGGGGGAGCGGCGGAGGCGATCCTCACCTCCCAGTCCTCCCGCCTTGCAAGTCAGCTAGGCGGCCGATTTCAGCCATCTAACTGTGGCGTTTTGGACAGGGGGGGAAGGAGGCTGGAGCACCGTCAGGATACCTCATATCTTGGAGACGCTGGTCTCCCCCTCTCCCCCGCCCCCGGAACACCCCCTTTACCCTTTCTCCAAAGTTGGTTTTACGACCTCAGGGAAGCAGCCGGAGCGGTTCTTTCCATGCCAGCTGTGAGGGGGTTGGGAGGGGGATCCAAGCATGGGACCCCAGCTGCAAGGTCAGAGCTCTTTCTCCGAACTCGGAGCTGGGAATCTGAAGAATGTTATATGCCCCCCCCCCGATGCCGTCTAGGGACCGTAGGATCGCTCTCCCAATGAATTATGTTTCAGCTACAGCCCAATAGCAGAAGCTCTCTGGGCAGTTCACAAGGTGGAGCTTAAAACCATTGAATATAAAAGCATAATAAAACATAGCATAACCCCTTTTTAAAAATAAAATAAAAACAGCTACAGTTCAAAAGCACAGAAATAAACCACAGCAGTGGAAAGATCTAAAAAGCACAAGCACATCTTTTAAAAACTGAAGGACTAAAAGGCCTGGGAGAATAAAAAGGGTCTGATCTTGAGCTGAAAAGACCGCAAGGTAGAGACCAAGAAAGCCTCTCTGGGGAGGGCATTCCACAGCCAGGGCACCACTACTAAAAAGGCCCTTTCCTTAGTAACCACCTGCCTCACTTCATTTGGCAGGGGTACCCAGAGGAAGGCAGGAATACATGAGAAAACCATGTTTCAGGTAACCTGGCCCCAGGCCACTTAGGGCTTTTCTTCTGGTCCAGTAAATAGACTATGATGGATGATTGCTCTTCAGGGGGTGATCGCCTTATGTGGGAATGGGCAACTCTGCTAGCAGTTCTACTGGGGACCATATTAGAAACTTTACCATGTTATATTTAAGGCAGTCACAAAGGCTGGAAACATACATATACATTGTAGAAAAAAGGAGAGCTTCGACACTTGGACGGTATAGAAATGTAAGAAAGAAAGAAAAGAAAGGCCAATTCAAATACCCTCAGCTGCTACCTGGGACCTGACAATGTCAAAACTAAGACAGGCAATGGATGTTGCAGAAACTTATTTCCTGTATTCACCTCTCCCTGGGGAGGGAGGCCTCAGCAGGCAATCAATCGAAGCCATCAAGCGCCTAGAATTCAGGAACACGAGGAGTAATTGATGTGCGCAGCAGTTGTAGGCTCTCGAGCCCTTTGCTTGCTATTGTTGCCACCATGTTCCTGAGATCTAGATGAATCCATATCCAAGGCAGGCAATGCTGCCCAATATTGGAGGCAGGAAAAGGTAGGAAAGGGAAAGGGGTCTTATATACCGCATGGTCCCTGATCCCAGCCTCCAAGGTGGGACGTGCACAACCCAAGCCTGTTTCTGCTTCCACGTGCAGCCTCAGTATCGGCTCCAGTTTTGTGGGGAGGCTTGGACAAGATGGTCCCAGGAAGCCCTCCCCTTCCTGAGTAGCTACTCCTCATTGCTGCTGCCGCTGCACCTTTTCCTTGCCTTGCCCTTCCGGGCCCAATCTGCACTACTGCCCAAAGGGAAAGGGAAAAGTGAGAGGAGGCTGGTGCTCCTTCTCCTTGTTCCTGTCACTGCTCACTCGCTTAGAGAACAGGTGGACAGGAAGTGACAGCAAGGAGGAGGAGGAGGAGGAGGAGGAGGAGGAGGAGTGGCGGCGGCCAGGTGTCCTCTTTTACAGAGGACTGCCCTATATTTGATGGGTTGGCAGAGCTCTGGCCTCCATCTCAAGGTGTCCTCTATCTGAAGGGTTGTCCAGACAGAGTCCAGTTTAAAGATAAAGAACCGTAAGAATTGCTGCCCAGCACCAGTTAGCACCTGAACAGCAGACCGAACAGGGAAGCACACAAGTCAGCTGGTCACAGTCTTCTGTACTACGGTGAGATGGACTGTATTTCTATTTAAATAATAATAATTATTTCTAAATTTGCATTTATACAGTCATGCCTTGGATTGAGAGCATAATTCGTTCCGGAAACGTGCTTGTAATCCAAAACACTCTTATATCGAAACGAAACCGCCCCCCAAAAAAAATTTGTACAGAGATTTTTAATTTAAGCCATACTATAGTGCTTGTATTGCAAGACGTCGCTTGTATACCAAGTCAAAAAAAATTAAATAAATATTTTTATTTAATTTTACAGAGGACTGCCCTATATTTGATGGGTTGGCAGAGCTCTGGCCTCCATCTCAAGGTGTCCTCTATCTGAAGGGTTGTCCAGACAGAGTCCAGTTTAAAGATAAAGAACCGTAAGAATTGCTGCCCAGCACCAGTTAGCACCTGAACAGCAGACCGAACAGGGAAGCACACAAGTCAGCTGGTCACAGTCTTCTGTACTACAGTGAGATGGACTGTATTTCTATTTAAATAATAATTTTGCTTGTCTTGCAAAACGCTCTCAAACCAAGTTACTTGCAATCCAAGGTATTACTGTACTTATAAATTAGCATATACACATTTCCTGCAAATCAGTGTCCTCTTTCATCCTCTTTTTTGGTGATTTAGAAGTGGCCACCCAGAGGAGGAGCATGGCCAGGGGGCTCCAGGGATTGGCAGTTGCGCAGCTTGGGCCTCAGCATATGCCTGATGGTGCCGACCCCCCAACACCGGCCCTGTTGAGCCTCTCTACATGGAGAGGCTGCTGTACAGCAACCACAACAAATTCTCTTGGCGTAACGCAACATAGATGAAAACTGGGATCCAAACAGAAATGTGTCTACTGATGAAGATAGGGGCACACATAGAATGCTTCATTCTACAATGAATCTGGTTGTACCTCTGAGAAAACCGTTGCGACTCAAAACCTATTCAACAACATTTACACATATTCATTTATTTAGGCATTTATATCCCACCCTTCTATTGCAAAGGAACTACTCAGGGTAGCTTACGACATTTAAAAATTACAATTTCATTTAAAACAAAAAACCAAAAACAAACCAAATAATGTAAAACAATCAACCCAGGAGACAGGGCCAGCACTGGAAACCAACACATTATTTGCCACGTACAACAAAACCCGATTGGCAGAAAACAGTCTTCAGCAACTGGCAGAAAATAGTGAGGAAGGGTGGCCAACCATACTTCATGAGGCAAAGGGTTCCACAGTCTAGGAGCAGCTGCTGAGAAGGCCCTTACTCTTGTCCCACTCAAACATGCTTCCAACCTAGTTGAGACACATAGAAGGGCCCAAGATGGTTTGTTGCCTAAGCCAGACCAGAGAATTGTGTCCCCAGCCCTGCCCAAGTCAAGGTACATAGTATCCAAGTCTAGCCAAGTTTTTTTTACACCAGATGAAGAAAATCCCACAAATACTTCTCCTTTCCTGGCAGCAAAAACACAACAATAATAAATTAAATAACTCACCGTTTGCTGCCCTTGCACGATATCCCCAACTAGCTGCCTAACGCAGCTGCTTCACTCTGACTAAGGGTAGGACCACCATCCCTCTCTCCTTCAAATCAAGAAAGGCAGTAACGGGGTGACGGAAGACAATTGAATGCTCTCTAGTGCACACTAACATTTATTTTTTATTTTTAAAGGCAAAATACAGACAAGATAGGGTCAATGATTGATCGAGGATGAGTACAGAAAACAGGGACAGCTGGAGAATGGTATCAAATAGAGGATTATTATTTCTGGCAAAATGATATCTGTTGCACAACAGAGAGGCCACTCTCTTCCTGCCATTAAAGCATTTTCTCCTTTATTTTTTGTTCTGAAGAAGCATGAGTTCCCATGTCAAAAGAATTGTCCACTTATTCGTTTGGCAGGGTAAGGAACAAAGAACCATCCTCTCGTGATCAACAGGAAGAGAAGCACTCTTGCCGTTCTGATATCATCTGCGAGTGTTATTGTTGCCGCTGCTCCAAATAATAATAGGATTCTGGTAGCAAGACTATAAATCTTCAGTGCTTTGCATTGTCTCATGCGCGGATCAAGGTCCTTGTCGCTGATTGAGTCATGCATTTTTCATTTGCCTGTCTAACTAACACGCTTTGAGTGAAAGTCAAAAAAAGTGCTGAAACTCCAGCTGATCTTCTCCCTTCCCTTAACAGGACTTAGCCTGTGAGCTGCAAAAAAATAATTAAAAAAAATACTCATAGCATAGGAAGTGCTGTTGATTGAAACCCGTGATCTTTATTCAGCTCAAGAATAATTTCCCTTTTCGGCGAATGGAAAGGTGTTGCATGCACTCTAGCCGAGAGGCTAGCTCACACAAAGAAGTCTCTCATGCTGTTGAAATAAATGAGAAAAATTCAAGTAGCAAAGTACAGCTTCAGTTAAGCCATTCGCTGTTAGCGCTGGCTAGTATTAGGAGTTTTTGCAGTCTTCTAAAGCCTGCTAAACTGCTGCAAGAAAACTATTGTGCACAGTTCTTGTTTTCTTATATATTCTGCCCAGTGTCTGCCCTGTCCTTACATTGCAATCAACATCTGAAGCCCTTCTCAGAGCTCCAAGGGAAGTTCAGAGGATGGCAACAAGGGAGTGGGCCTTTTCAGTGCCCCCCCCGAATGTGGAACGCCCTCCCCAGTGAGGCCCACCTGTCGCCAACATTGTCATCTTTTCAGTGCCAGGTCAAAACTTCCCTCTACGTCCAGGCATTTGAAGGCATGTAGTGGGCTTTTTGTGCATCAGTTGTTTTTGTTATGGTCCATACTGATGTTTTCGTTGTTTGATTATGTTTTTGCATTTTTAATACAACGTGTTTTTAGGTATGTTATATTTTTTAAAGTTTTAATAATTTTGTTGTAAGTCATCTTGGATCTTTTTAAAGAAAAAGGCAACAAGGCACTAATCCAACGGGGCTGCCCATAACCCTCCGAACTCGGAGGATTATCACAGGCATCCAATGGAGGGTGGAAAGAGTGTGGAGGCGAAGGTCACCTCTGCTTTCCTCCCACCCTGCAAAAGACTTAGATGGTCAATTTCAGCCATCTAAGTCTTTTGCCCCGGTTCGCGAGGAGGAGAGGCTGAGGTGCCACCGAGATACATCACATCGTGGTGGAGCCTTACTCCTCCCCTCCCCGCCCACAAACCTCCGGCTCCGAGGTCAGTCTGCCAGCCTCAGGGCTGCAGCTGGAGCAGTTCTTTCCATGCTGGCTGCAAGGGTGGAGGATGATGATGATGATCAGTGCTCACCTACTAGTCTGGCTCTCCATCTCACTCACTCCAAATCTAAGCACTTTTAAAAAAATGAATTTCTCTTTTATACTTAAGATCGTCAAGGGAGGCTCTTCTCTCAGTACCTCAGGTGCATTATGTGTCAACAAGGGAAAGAGCCTTCTTGGTGGTGGTGCCCTGACTATGGAATACTCTACCCATAGAGGTGTGACTGGCACCAACATGGCGATTGATTCAACACCAGCTCAAAACCTTTTTGTTTGCCCAGACATTTTAATTGACATTTTGGTTCTTCTGTTGTATTTTCTGCCTTGCCTGTTTTTATCATGCTTTGTGTTTTTTGTGTTTTTATTGAACTGTGTATTATTCTGAACGTACTGTATCTGTAAAGAGCAGCTTAAAAGAGCAGTTTAAAAAAGGTTTTAATAAAATAATAAATACAGTTTAAAGAACTTTGGTATTTTAGCCTCAAAACCAACTGCAAGACAGGCTGTCATTTTCTGAAATCTTGAACTCCTTATTTTAGGGCCAAACTAGATGTGATGTTAATTGAGTGAATGCAATTAATGTGCACTTTTTTCTTATGTAAATAGCTACCACATAAGAAGAGTAATGCTGGATCAGACCAAAGGTCCATCTAGTCCAGCAACCAGTTGCCTGTGGGAAGCCCACAGGTAGGACATGAGTCTAACCTACCTCACAGGGTTGTTGTGAGGATAAAATGGAGAGGAGGAGAATTATGTAAGCCGCCTTGGGTTCCTTGCAGGAAAAAAAGGCGGGATATAAATATAATAAATAAATAATAAATAAATAAACAAACAGCACCCTTCCATCCATGCTCCCCAGCAACTGGTGTGCCTGTCGTGTCTCTCACTTGCGCTCCTACTCCCCTCCCTTCAGCCAGAACGTCAGGCACAGCTCACGGGGGGTTTCTTTGTAAAGCTTTATTGCATAAAAAGCAGGGCAACTCAGGTGGTTGCAGAAAAGTGTTACACAAAAGTAAAGGAAGTAATTCAAGACCTTCTATCCCATCACTGAATGGGAGGTCAGGAATGATCAACCGTTGATTCCGCACTGAGGAGTTTTGTGCATTCCCAACCTCAAACCAGAGAACCCTCTCCGCCCCTAGGGCGGGTCAAAAGTCTAGTTAGCCAACCGAGCAGAGCGACGAAGAGATGTCAGTTGTTCCTGCCTCCTCAAGCAACGTCGTCGCTCGCGAGGAGCTGTCACGGAGGCTGGCTTCCCCCCCCCCCAATCAGGAGCTCTTCCTCCCCTCCCATCGGGAGTACTTCTTCCCCCACTCCCCCCACCTCTGGCTGCAACCTTGATGGAGCAGCTGGGTCCGGGTTATCTACAGTGAGTGGCTCCGCTCCTACCTTCTCTTCCAGCTCCCCCTCCCCTTCCGTTTCAGAATCCATTCCCACGGAATCTGACCAGTGCTGTTTTGGAGTTAGGGAGTCAGAACCTGAGGGGCTAGGAGAGCTAGCCCCGACAGTACCTGGGCATACACCCTCTGATACTGGAGGTAACCAGTAGCTATCACAACTAGTAGCCATTGATAGCCTTCTCCTCTATTAATTTGTCTAATCCCCTTTTTAAGGTCATCCAAGTTGGTGGTGATTACTACATCTTGTGGTAGCGAATTCCATAGTTTAACCATGCACTGTGTGAAGAAGTACTTCCTTTTATCTGTTCTGAATCTCCCATCATTCAATTTAATCGGATGAACCCATGTTCTGGTATTTGAGGGAGGAAGAAAAACATACCTTTCTCCACATCATGGATACGGTAATTTTAAACACGTGTCCCCCCTTACTTGTCTTTTTTCTAAGCTAAAAAGCCCTAATGTTCTAACCTTTCCTTATAGGGGAGTTGCTCCAGCCCCTTGATCATTTTGGTTGCAAGCAAGCCTGAACAACCTTGGGACCATTAAAAATCACATCTATGAAGCTCCTATTTGCATTCAATTGATACCAACAGGAGCTTCCTTTGAAATGCAAATAGCAACTTCTGTGAGGCAGTGTCTATCAGAACCATGGCAGGGAGAGAAAGAATTAGACGTGGTTCGCATGTAATGACAACCCAGAGTACAGGCTGAGTGTGGGTTGAGTGTGGGTTGTTGCTGAATTGTGGGTTGTTGCTGAATTGTGGGTTGCCCTTACATTCGAACTCTGCACTATGGTTTAACGGTGGTTGTTAACCACGAACAACCCAGAGTTCACAACCCAACAACAATCCTGGGTTGTCTGTGCTTAACAACCCATAGATAAACCATAGTGCAGGGTTCACATGTAATGACAACCCATGATTCAACAACAACCCACAATTCAACAACAACCCACAATTCAATGATAAGCCATACTCAACCCATACTCTGGGTTGTCATTACGTGTGAAGCAAGTCCTCCTCCCTAACCCACCAGCAATTAATGCCACATCCAGTTTGGCCCTTAGAATGACATCTTGTTTCCCTGGGAATATTTTTCCTATATAATGTCATACTACAATCTCTCATAATTCAGAATACTGTTCCCTGTACAATTGACAGTAATTTATTTTAATATTGAGGAATTCTTCCAAAACCCACTCAAATATCTCTGAGGCTTTCTTGTTATTATAGTGGATTTGGAATCCGGATGCTTCAGAAGCAGCTATAACTATGTCATGGAAAACAGCAATGTATATGTGTGTGGGGGTGTGGGGGTGGAAACATGGACTTTGGCAGGGCCAGCCCTACCATAGGCAAAGTGAGGCAACTGCCTCAGGTGACAAATGTTGGAGGGCAGCAATACCAGTTCCACAGCCGTTCCTCCTGAGACCCCCAGCCATTCCCCTCTGTTGGATGACAGAGCTATGTGTGACAAACGGCCTGTCCTACATGCCCTAAACTAACCTACTGCCCTCAGGTGAAGTGGAGGACACTGTCATAAGAACATAAGAAGAGCCATGCTGGATCAGACCAAGGGTCCATCTAGCCCAGCATTCTGTTCACACAGTGGCCAAGCAGCTGCCCACAGGAAACCCACAAGCAGGACGTGAGTGCAACAGCACCCTCCTGCCCAAGTTTCCCAGCAACTGGTGTACATAGGCATATTGCCTCTGCTACTGGAGGTACCATAAAGCCATTCAGGACTGGTAGCCACTGATAGCCTTCTCCTCCATGAATTTGTCCAATCCCCTTTTAAAGCCATCCAAATTGGTGGCCATCATTACATCTTGTGGAAGCGAATTCCATCGTTTAACTACACGGTGTGTGAAAAAGTACTTCGTTTTATCTGTCCTGAATCTCCCACCAATCAGCTTCATAGGATGACCCCATGTTCTAGTAGTAAGAGATAGGGAGAAAAATGTCTCCCTATCCACTTTCTCCACACCATGCATAATTTTGTACACTTCTATCGTGTCTACCCTTGCTCTCCTTTTTTTTCTAAGCTAAGCAATCACAGATGTCATAATTTTTCCTGGTAGGGGAGTTGCTCCAGCCCAACTCCAACTCCAGGGGAATTGTCCCTCCACCAGTGTGGAAGGAATTTTCAACTGTCAGTCCAGTTTTCTTTTGTCCATGGAATGTGGTTGGGGAGTGCCATCTTTGTCCTTTGCCTCAGGTAGCAAATTGTCTTGGGCTGGCCCTAGGTATAAGACAAGCTGGTGTGGTTTTAACACCTCTCTCACAGATGAGTTCCTCAGACTGAGGGACCAAGCCTGGAGCAGCAGCTATTTAGCACCAGTCCAGCCCCTATTGGTTCCTCAGGTCACCTGGTCTGGCCCTAGTACTGTTGATGGCCATTCCAGCACCTCAGTGATGGCAGCACCAGAGAGATCTGACTGGAAGCCCCCTCCGCCTGAGCACCGCCTTGGCTGTGCAGGGATTAAGGCATCTGCTGGGTGAGACCCCAGGTGTCTTACGCCACGTAAGATCTAGGTCTCTTTCATAGGTTGTCAGCGGGAAGCATTTCCTCACAGAGCAACATAAATATGGTGAGGCGGAAGGTATCTGTTTCACCGACATTCACTATTTATGATTTGTTTATCCTTTCAACTTCTATCCTGCCACATGCTTTAAAAGGCCCCAGGGCCACAAAGCTAGAGCTCCTCGATTACCCACGAAAGCGTAAAGCTGTAGGATGCGGCCTGGCAGCGAACAACCTGATGAGGCTGTTTCTATTGAGATTTGCTCATCACTATTAATTTCTCCCCTGCTTCGGACTGATTCAGGAGGTATTTATTGAAATTCTTCTTCTCCTGCCTTAGCGGAATCCAGCTCAGCTGCTGTCAAATCTGCCAACAGACGCAGCAATGCTACTGTGATAAAATAGGTCCAATTCTCTCCCAATCTTACTTTCCTGGGGAAGAACAGAACTCATTAAATAATTATCAACTGTGACAAGAAAGTAGCCAGCCAAACACTTGCCGCTAATCTAGGCATGACAGCAGGACTATACCTTTCAAAACGGTAATTAGCTAGATGAACAACAACATAAGTACCAGACAATGACATGGAAAGGACTGTCCCTAAAGGACAGATTCATTATACATAGGGTTTAGTGTTTGCATGACTTATGAATGGTATTTTGCATTACACAATGACACTCTATCCGTTTCTCTCTCTTCCCCCCCTTTTCCCTCCTGTTGTTCTCCCTGCTTGGTGTATGTGAAAGGGGGGGGGGGGAGAATATGTCGCTGTAGGTGAAACTGAACATCAGAAGAAGTGACTCTGGTTCGGTGCATTGGAGCATGATGGGACAGAGAAAATCATTGGTCATGAAAACATGAACCCCATCATTCACTGTGTGAAAAGGCACTTAACTATTAACAAATTCCCAAATTAATTTATCGCAGCAACAAGGGTCCAGACAAAATATACCTCCAGTGCAAACTGGCAAAGATCCACAAAAGTGAATGAAGCTATGCTAGTTAATGCCAGCTGAAGTCCCAGCTTAACAATTCATATGGTATTTGCTTTCAGCTGGCAGAGAATTAATGTCTATGTTATATTGGTTGATTTGTGTCCATTTCCAGTTGTGTGTGCTTCCCCCCCCCGCCGCCGCCCCCATGCACCTGAGCTGATGTCAGATAATTGTATAAAACTGCAAACATGACATTCGGTGACACCCTGCTGAGAAGATCAAACATGATATGGGAGTTCTTCTGAGGTAGCCTTGAGAAAGCATCTCTCTGAAATAAATTAGATTTCAGTTCAAGATTTTCAGTTGCCTGCTAGAATCAACATAATCTACTTCCTGAGCAATGTGATTCCCTTTCACCCACTCTTGGTTGACAGTCACAGGCTCACTCGCAAACCACCAAGCCCCTGGCTCTCTCTTCCATCTCTTGGCAAGTTCCAGGCCGTACAAGCTTCTAGTCCTCATGTGTTACTTCTTTACCCAGATTTTGTCCAATCCTGCACCTTGTGAAGCATTAGCCTACCTTCAATGCCTAGTGGTAACTGCTCAGGCTCTCTGGAATGGCAGTGCTTGAAGAAATGGCACATTTTCACTGACTAATTCTCAGACCGGAATGGGTACTATGAAAGCCCATGAAATCTGGCAAATTGAAAAATCGCTATCAATATTCATTTGAGAACAAGGATCCCGACTTGTTGAGTTTGCTATTTTGGAGGTAAATTCTATTGTGTGAAAATAGTAATTAAATAACGGAGGGAGCAATCCTGCAGCCACTAGACAACGTCTGAGGGGCCATAGGATTAGGATAGGATAGTTCAGATTCCCGGATCTGAGGTTGGAGACAGTGTTCTGACCTAGGGATGTGTGCAGATCTCAATAGGGGGTGGAAGTGGGGTGAACTCACCCCCCTCGCCCCCCCCCGAGCCCTGCAGCACTTACCTTTCCCCTGGCTTGGCACATCTCTCCAGAGAGGAGCCGGGGAGAGGTACTTCTGGGTCCCCGGCGCTGCGTGTTTCACGTAAATACCATAGAAAGCCACCTTTAAAAGGTACTTATGTCACGTCACTTCCAGGTCCCCAGAAAGTCGAAAGTAAGCTTCGCTGTCGCCGTGCGGGGGTGCTCGCCGAGCACAAGGCGAGCACCCCAAAAGGTACACGTACATCTGACCTCAGAGCTGGGAATCAGCGCTCCAACTCCCCGTCCCCCTTGTAGCCAGTGTAGACAGAACCCGCGCCAGCTGCTCTCCAAGGTCAGGAAAGCAACCTCGGAGAGGGGGTAAAGGGGGGGCTCTGGTGGGGGGGAGGAGATTGGAGAGGCCAGAATACGAGCTATCTTGAGCCTCTGCCAGCCTCCTTCCCTCCCCCTCCAAAATGCCATCACTAGATGGGCAAAAAAGTCTGTCTAGTGAAAAATGCAGGGCGGGAGGATGGTGAAGTGAAGCTCGCCTCCACTGCTCCTCCCGTTCTGTACTGGAAGAGTGTAAGCCCTCGAGTTTCAGGGGTTATAGCCATCGCCATAGAATTGTGCCCTAAAAGCATTAGAGAGGCCCCTCAACGGCATCTGAGTAGCCATAGAATGATGGGGATTTCCCCCGGAGGCCATAGACAGAGCTTCAATCTCGGGGTGGGGGGCAGGGATCCTCCTCTGGCCTCCCAGCTGCAGTGGAAAGCTCCACAGTAGCTCCTCACCCAAGGTCGGTGTCAGGACCGGTGCAGGGCAGTTTGGCGCCCTAGGCGAAATGAAATTTAGCGGGGGGGCCTTCGTGCCGTGGGGGGGGCTCCGGAGCAAAGCAACCCTGCTTTGCAAACCCCCCCCGTGCCGCCACCACCACCAACCTACCTTCCCCCCGTCCTGGCTGCCGCCGCCTCCTCCAAGGAGGAAGTGACGCGACGGGACCCCCGCGCTCTGTTTTTTGCCGGGGAAACCAGGGCAACAGGGCTGTTTAAGCCCTGTTGCCCTGGTTCCTCCCTCCAAAACAACGCGGGCGGGGATCCGGAAGCGACGCGACGCGGAGAAGGTAGGCGGCGGGGGGGTTGGGGGGTGTGGCAGCGGCAGCGGCAACGGGTGGGGGGAGGCGCGGCAACGTAGGCAGGCGGGGGGAGGCGCAGCGGCGGCGGGCGGGTGGGTGGGTGGGGAGGCGCGGCAGCGGGGGCGGGTGGGCGGGGAGGTGGAGGCCTGGTGGGGGCGGCGCGGCGGCAGCGAAGAGGAGCGCAGCGTTTCTGCGCCCTCTTCAGCCGCGCGCCCTAGGCAACCACCTAGTTTGCCTAGCGGTAGCACTGGCCCTGGTCGGTGTTGTGACCTCGGAAGAGGATGAGGAGGGAGGAAAGATGACATGCCGGTGGGCAGGGCAGGAGGGGAGAGGAGAGGATGTGAATGCGCTGGATCCACAAACCTCACGGCCGTTGCTCATGCTCACAGCGAGCTGTACAAGCTAGTCAGGCTCAAAGACCTGTCTAGCTCAAAATGCACGGACAGAGGATGGAGAGGCTGTAAAAGCCTCTGGCAGTCCTCCCACCCTGCCTGGCTCTTGCTGGCAAGGCTCAGGGTAGACGGAGGGCTCCAAGATTGGTCCCGTAGAACTGCTTCCTTCTGAATAATCATGTGCAGGATGGAGCTGTAATGGTTCCCTTGGGAAGTCCCACATGAGCCTCCGGAAAGTTTAAGGTCTGCCAATGAAGCCCTCATTCAGCTTCTAACTTATGTGGTGGCCAAATGAGTCTCCACAAGAAGCAGATCCTTTTTGGTTGCAGCCCCAGAGCTTTGGAACCTTCTTCCATGAGCTTTTTATTTGGCTCCATTTCTGGAAGCAAGTAAAGATGAAATATTTTTCTGTTCTGGTTGTTGGTTATTTTCACTCTATTAGTTGGCAGGTGTTGTTGTTTTTTTAAAATGTCAATTTCAATGTGGGATTTTAAGATGTTTTATGGAATCATTCTGTACATTGTTTCAGAAGCAGCATCTGAAAAGAGGTCTAGTAATCCTGCAAACAAACAAATAAATATATTTAAGCATTTTTATTTTTCTGATTGCTTACTGTTATTTACCTCGATTAAAACCTGGGTGCAAGATCAAATGGATTGCAGGGTCAAACTTGACGCATGGCTCACTAGTTGCCCACCTCTACCTCACATGAAAATGGCTATGTCTACATTTATGCTGACGAATAATAGGCACAAACTGCAGTGGTTTTGCCAGAAAACAGTCCCGCAGAAACAACCCCAGCTCAAATCTCGAAATACCTTATATCCCTCTCTCCCCTTCCCTTCTTCCCAGAATCTGAGCAGCATACCTCTGACATCACTGCATCTATTCACAATATTAAAATGAAATGCGGCATAAATATTTGCCTAACTGGAAGTGTGTGTTGCGGCGGGTGGGGGCGGGAGGCCTTGTTTGCAGTGTTTGAATAAATCCAAGTGGAGACGGATTAGCCGGTGAGATGGCCCAAAGATGTATACAGTTTATCACATGGCCCTGTTATTTATCACATGATTATCGCAAACAAATATTTGGTGTGGGGATATAGATATACACACACACATGTGCGCCTATCTAGACAGAGCCAAAGTTCTTTTGGCGCACGCGTCATGCGTTCGTCGCAAATGTTAAGCCCGTGGCTGCACTTGTTCCAGAATTGCTTCTGAGCTGCCAAGCCCGCTGAAGCGCCTCAGGCTGCAACCCCATCCTTTGTTTGCTGGCCCATTAAAGTTCTTATCCCACACTCCCTTTTGGCAGAAGATTCCATGATTTCTGCCTTCTGTTGGCCTAGGCCTTCCTCCTGCCTCGCTTTCTATTAACCTACAGCAGCCATCGCCAGAAGTGAACTGAAGCAGCTGGTTACAGATCCCCACTATTGAGACTGCGAAACAGCTGCTTTGCAGAAGGGCCACACTGGGAAAAAAAATGGTATCCTGCAGAGCTGGGTCGTCTTTTAGGTGCCAACCTAGACAGAGGGTAAGAGAATGAAGAGAAATGTCGTCTTTAGCTATTTAATTGTGGGGGGAGGGAACGGCGAGTGGCGTGCATCACTCTTCCTCGACGATGCCATGCCCAAGTTGTGCTTTCCAGGTATGTTCTTGGCATTACATCCGGCCATTATCTCTCTGTGCACCAGCATCCATTGGCTCCCGGTCTTCCCTCAGTGTGAAAACGATTTCTGGATTTTCAGTATAAATTAATATTTACCAGTTGGTTATTTTTGGCAATGTACTCTTTGACAGCATTTAATAGAAATGGCAAACAGGGGAACCAGATTCAGGTCTGTGAACATTTACACTCAAATAACTTCATTTAGACAAGGGTAATTGAGAATAAAATCAGACCGTTTCAGAGCCCTGTCACCGTTGCTTTTTAAAATGCTTTTACAAAACCAGCCTCTCTTGTCTCTCAGGATAACATACATGACTCCGACACCTCCTTGCCTAATAAACAATTGAACTGAGTGTAAATGAAATAAATAAGAACATAGGAAGAGCCATGCTGGATCAGACCAAAGGTCCATCTAGTGCCGTGTTCTGTTCACATAGTGGCCAACCAGCTGCCCATGGGGAACCCACAAGCAGGGCATGAGTGCAACAGCACCCTCCCGCCCATGTTCCCCAGCAACTGGTGCACATAGGCATACTGCCTCTGTATGGGAGGTAGCGTATAGCCATCAGGACTAGTAGCCATTGATAGCCTTCTCCTCCATGAATTTGTCCCATCCCCTTTTAAAGTCATCCAAATTGGTTGCCAACTCTACATCTTGTGGAAGTGAATTCCACAGTTTAACTATTCATTGTGTGAAGAAGTACTTCCTTTTATCTGTGCTGAATCTCCCACCAATTAGCTTCCTGGGATGACCCTGGGTTCTAGTATGATGAGAGGGAGAAAAATGTCTCCCTATGTCGTAAATCCGGCCAGTTCCAAGATAAGCCGTAGTCGTTATCACAGTCCGAGGGTCGAAGCCAAAATATATCAGTCCAAAACAGAGCAAACGTAAACCAGTTTGGGATCAGGCAAAGTCGTGGTCAGGGTCATTCCAAGGTTCAAAGGTACAAGTCTGAGGTCGGGAATGTCAGGAGCGTCTGGCTGTAGCTGTATTAGCAAACAATTGCTTCCAGCATCTGAGTGTGTTTGGGACCTGCCTTTTGAGCAGGCACTGATTGGTAAGGCTGCCCAGCTGGGTCAGGCTGCAGTTAGCCTGACCCCACCCCAAACACACTCCGGCACGGCTGGTCTCTGTCTGACCTACTGGAGGCACAACACCCTATCTGCTTTTTCCACACCATGCATAATTCTGTACACCTCTAGCAAATCAACCCTAACCTTAAACAATATTATATATATATATATATATATATATATATGAAGAAGTCCTGACTGACTGACTGACTGACTGACTGACTAATTGACTGACTCATCAACGCCCAGCTCAAACCATTTAATCTAGGAACGTGAAATTTTGAAGGGACATTGCTTTTATGACGTAGGCACCCACTAAGGAAGGATTTTTGGATATTCCATCCCTAAGGGGGTGAAAAAGGGGGCAAAATCGCCCCACTCTCATATCTCCTATGGGCAAAACAACAGGGGAGCAGTTATGCAAATCGGCCTCACCTCATAATTGCTGCAGGAGCCAATAGGAGCAGTTATGCAAATAGCCCATACGACACTTAGAATGTTCGCATGAATTCCTGCAGGGGCCAATAGGGGTGGGTATGCAAATCTCCCCTAAGCCATTTAGAATGTTCTCTGAGGGGGTGAAAAGGGAGGGAAAGTTTTTAAATGACTGACTGACTGTTGTGTCAGGGGGCGTCGTCACATAGGCTCCATCACGTTTTGACGGATCCGCCTCAAACTTGGCACGGTCACTCTTCATCACTTGTAGATAGGGATGTTATTTTTGGCTTGCGCGGGCCGAGTGGGACCGAACCCGGCCCAGCTCACACCCGCGCGAGGCTTGCACAAGCCTACCTGAGGCCGGGCAGCGGCGAGCCGGCTTGGCTCTCCGCGGCGAGTCACCCGCACCGCCCGCGCTGGTCCCGTCGCATCACTTCCGCCGCGGCGGAAGTGACATGACGGGACCCTGCTCTGGTGCGCTGGACCCCGCACTATGTTTTTGGTGGGGGAAACCAGGGCAACAGTTTCCATTGTACCAAATCCTATAATCCATGTGAGTGCAGCCGTGGGCAACAGCTAGTGTGTGTGTGTGTGTGTGTGTGTGTGTATATATATATATATATATATATTCAATGAGTTGGATCCAGATTTAGTCATGCTTAGAGTGGACCCATTGAAACCAACGAGACTTATGTTATTTGTGACTAACTTGTCCCATTGATTTGAATGGGCTACTCTGAACATGACTAAGTCTGGATGCAACCCAGTAGAAATATATATTAGAAGCCCAGCATCAACAAATATAAAGATTTTTTCCAGGTAGGAATTTCCAATCGAGTGAAGAAGAAAGGACTAGAGATTCCATTAAGTCCCCTCAAACAAATTTGGCATTGCTGTGATCTGTATTTTGACACTGCTCAAAACAGAAAGGTCTTCTTCAGTATTTCCTTCCATCATGTATGTTTCAGGCCATTGTTGATGACTGTGTGGGTGTGGAGGTTCCAATGAAATGATTAAGTCAGTGTCACATTCCTCCTGAAGTTGTGTTGACTTACTCAGAGGGATATTTCACCCAGTTTTTAAGCTTCTTTTAGGAGTGCATTTAGTCCTGCAGGAAATGAATCAGAGTTAAAGGGCTGGAAGACACCATCATCACAAGTAAATGATCAAGTCTATTTCCCTGTCTTAAGGCCCAAATCTTTCCAGAGTCAATTCCCCACAATGTAATGGAAACTTAGAGATAATCTTGATGGGCACATACATGTGTGAAATTATACAGTTGCAAACAGAACAGGCAAGCTTGCCAACTTACAAATACACTTAGATTTGGTAACCAGCAGTCCATCCCATAGTAGTGACTAGCAGGCATGTTAAAGAGGGACAAGGCCCTTTCCATTTTCTCAGGGACTATTTTAATGCTCAAACCTTGCAGGGCAAACACCCCCACTGAACAAATCACCTTACTCTCAATTTGCCATTCCAGAGCTACAGTATATTCCCGTTCCTGTCCTAAGAATAGTGTTTTCAATGGATGTGCAAAAGTGCTGCCTGCTACCCATAAGTGATGGGATTTTTCTCAGCCTAAAGCAACTGCAGGGTCAGCCCAAGACATTTTGCTGCCTGTGGCAAAGGATAAGATGACATCCCTTCCACATACCCTGTACAGAATGCAGCTGGACTACCCGCTGAATCTTACTTCAATACTGATGGTTGGATGTGTCCTCTGCCTAATGGTAGGGCCAGCCCGGAGGAATTGGCTGCACATGTGGCAGAGTCCAGTCATACACAATCAACTTTCCAAATGACTCAGGAGCCAGATTCCAGGTTGCCCTTTTCCAGTATGCCATTGTCCATTTCCCAAATCCTGTGCCCCCTTTCCATTTTCTCTCCATGCTATCAGTCATTGCCAAACCCACAACTTTTGAATATTAGAATCCCCCCCTTACGTTAGACATCCCCGTCTTCTATTCCCACTGTGCGGCAAGACTCACGAAGAAGAAGAACCAAGAAAACCAGAGTTGCTTGTACAATATTACTATTCATTCAGATTGTCACATTCCTGTGATGGAAAACTTACCTTTGAAGAAAAACTTGACGATGCTTCATAGCATCCCTGCTTTCAAGATGAACTGTAAGACCCTGTTTGTCTATACCAGTGTTCTCCAACCTTGGGTCCCCAGATGTTTTTGGCTGGGGCATGCTGGGAGCTGTAGGCCAAAAACATCTGGGGACCCAAGGTTGGAGAACACTGGTCTATACACTCTGATGAAGGCATCTCCAGCTTAGATTTTTGGCAAAGGAACAAATTAGGAGGTCATTAAGAAAGTTTGCTAAACTGCTTTAGAAACCTTGGATCTGAATGACCGAGCAGCTCATGTAATTGGCACCTTAGGCCTAAACTACAAAGAAATCCGTGTAATGGTCTCCTCCCTCTTTGCTCCTGCTTTCATCCATCAGAAGCTGTTTTTCTTCATTGAAACAGGCCACTGGACTACTTTTGCGGGCATCTGTGTGTAATGTGTCGTTTGGGCCTTCATTCCATTTTCAAGTGAGGTGAGATCTCACAGCCTGCTGTTTTGCAAAGGGATCTTCTTTGATGTAGCAAGCTCGGTTCTTAGTTGCCAATGACACTGGCTGTACTGCTGCCAGCCTTTTTTGACCTCAAGAGTAAAGCTGAGCTGGGCTTCTTCCCGCATCTTTCAGTGTTGGAACTGATCAGCATTGTCCTTCGCATCTGTCCCGGCCGTTTTCTCATGCTTCCTGTTGCTTCCAGCATTGACAATAAGAGTCATAGCCTCACATAGGTCAGGCTATTTGTCCAGTTAGGCCAGACGACCGACAGCACCTCTAGGTTCCTGGGCAGGGGGACTTTCACGTCACCTGCTACCTGATCTCACTTTTTAACTGGAGATAGCAGAGACTGAAACCAGGGGCCTTCTGCATGCAAGGCACATGCTCTACAACTAAGCTATGGTCCTTTCCCAAATCATAGTTCCTCACATCACCAACCCAAAATCTGGTGGATGCTGCACAATGAGGAAGGTGTGTGTGTGTGTGTGTGTGTGTGTGTGTGATGCTTAATTCAGGCTGATGCGGTGGAGGCTGGTGGCTCCGATGTCAGTGGGGCAGTGTATCCACTCCAGGTTTCAGCCTGAACTTTAAAGGAGCTGTCCATGGTGTTGAAACTATTTTGGGGTGGGTGGGGTTCAGCACCATTGATCTCTCCTTTAATGTTCAGACTGCAAGCCAGAGTGGAGGCACCGCCCCACTGACATTGGAACCACCAGCCTCCACTGGGTTGAACTAGGGTGGTCATGTGCCCTACATTACAGAGGAAAGTCCTCTATTTGAAGGGCTGTCGTAAGTCAGTCCTCTGTTTGTAAAAGGCCTCTATTTGAAAGTCTTTTCAGTCCAATTGCATGAAAGATAAGCAACCACAGGAATGGAGAGCAGGGGCCTTGAAATTGCCCATCGGTAGTTTTATTTATTTATTTGTTTGTTTGTTGTATTTATGAATCACCCATCTGGCTGGCAAACCGGCCACTCTGGGCGATGTACAACATGATAACATATAAAATACAGTTAAAACAGTATAAAATTTTAAAATCTTATCCCCACCCCATATTCCTGCCTGAATAGCCATGTTTTTAGTGAGCGGCGGAAGCTCAGCAGAGAGGGGGCATGGCGGAAGTCACCAGGGAGAGAGTTCCACAGTACAGGGGCCTCCACAGAAAAGGCGGTTAACACCTGAACAGCAGAATGAGCAGGTATACAGGTCACCTTGGTTGCAAATCTTCTCCACTATGGTGAAACGCACTGTCTTTCTGTTTAAATTATAGTAATCAATTCTAATGTTGCATCTATACATGAAATTAGTATATACAAATGCTATGCAAATCTGTGTCCTCTTGTGTCATCATTTTTGGTGATGTGTTTCCTCTTTGTGTGTCTGCGTGTGTGTGTGTGTGTGTGTGTGTGTGTGTGTGGGCAACGTGTAAGTGGCTGCCGTAGGTTGAATTCCAGCACCCGGCCTCAACTTCTGCAGACCAGATTCAGATCAGGCGGCCTTCTCATCGCCAAGGGTTTGACGATCTCCACTAAACAACAAGCCCAGAAGCGGCACTCGTTAAAGCAGCCTCGATGATCCCGTAATAGTAACAGTGTCCCGTCCCCCACCCCCGACAAAAAAAAAAGGAAGCAGAGGGAATCATTTATGTTAAGTGCCTTCATCATGCCATACTGGATAATCACTCGAGAAACCCCTTCAGCCATTTCTAAAGTGAAAAGGAATAGCAGAGTGGCGGAGCGAGGGCTGGCTCTAACGCATTCATGGAACTCCAGGCACCCCGGAGGACAGCAGAGCGTCACCACGCTCAGATTTGTTCTATTGTGTGGCAGCTCCAGGTTACGTACAATGACCAAAACTGTTTATTCCATGCAGTATGTGGCGTAGTGGTGAGAGTGTTGGACTGGGACTCGGGAGATCCAGGTTCTAGTCCCCGCTCGGCCATGAAGCGCACTGGGTGACTTTGGGCCAGTCACTGACTCTCAGCATAACCTACCTCACAGGGTTGTTGTGAGGGGGAAAAATGAAGAGGAGGAGGAGGATTATGTAAGCCGCCTTGGGTCCCTTGCAGGAAAAGTGGTGGGATATGAATATAATGAATAAAATAAATAAAAATAAAGAGTCTGCATTGCCCAACTGTGGCACAGCGTGGGCTGGACTTTGGGCCCCACAGCACAGCCCCCTGCCTAAATGAACACCCAGACACCCTGTTTGCACAATTGCAGCAGCCAAAATGGACCACCATGCACCATGCTGCAGCCGCCAAGCATGCAGGCTGGATTTCCCCAATTACCCTCGCTGGTACAGCTTGCCGTTTCATCCGAACCTGAGGGGCCTGGCTTGTTTCAGATCGGCAGCAACCCGCAAATAGCCCAATAACAGCCCCTGGGTTATCTGCAGGTTGCTGCCCCTGGGTTTTGATGACATGGCAAGCCGCTCTGGTGTGAGCAATTAGGGAAATCTGGCCGGCACGCTTGGTGGCTGCAGCAAGCCACAGTGGCTTGTTGCAGCTGCCGTGATCGTGTGAACTGGGCCAGAGAGTGGCAGGTGATGGGGGCAGTGATGAGCAGGCCTGGTGTCAGCCCCTGGGCTGATGTGGGCATGCCAGAACCCGCCAAGGCAGATGCTGGTTGCTGCAGCATCCTTTCTTCAGGGGTGCAGTGGCAAATTTTGAAGTGTAGATGTTCATCATGACAGTCCCCATAGCCAAGCCCCAAAAGAGAGTCCAAAAATGGCAGGCAACCATATTTATTATTTATTAATTATATTTATAATCCCTCCTGTTTTCCTGCAAGGAACCCAAGGCCGCTTTCATAATTCTCCTCTTCCTCCTCTCCACTTTATCCTCACCACAACCCTGTGAGGTAGGTTAGGCTGAGAGTCAGTGACTGGCCCAAAGTCACCCAGTGAGCTTCGTGGCCAAGTAAGTGGAGACTAGAACTCAGATCTCCCAAGTCCCAGTTCAACACTGTAACCACTATGCCACTCTGGCTCGATCCCTATCAACAAATCAGTTCTAGCAGTTTTCATCTCCACCAAGAGCAGGCCTTTGGTAAAGCGAATGGGTCTTCATTGCCCATTCAACACCAAGCCATCCCCAGAATACTTCACATTACAACAGGGAACAATATATTGTTGTTGGGAAAATCCATTCCCAGCTAGCTATGGTGAGGGCTGCGGCTAAGCTTAGAGGAAACAAGGAAGTCTGAGGAGGGGGGTGGCAGATGACATCAGGGTCCCTGGTAATCTCAAGGAACCGGTGCTGGGTCCCTGTGGGCCTTGGCTCCACTAATCCACTGCTTTTCTTTCTTTCTTTTTCTTTTTTAATCAGAGTTGGCAAAGAGGTTTCCCACCACCCACCCCCTCTCTCTAATATATCAGGAATGTAGAAGCAGTTGTAAAGCATGGGATGTTGCAAGGTGCGTGGGCAGGAAGAAATGTTAGTTGTGGGCTTCACAACCGAAGTAATACACACGGCTTTCTAAAGAGTACCATAAATATCTATGGTGTGACCTCACTTAGATTACTGTGTATAGTTCCGGTCACTGCACACAAAAAAGGATATTGTAGAGTTGGAAAAAGTGCAGAGAAGGACAACGAAAACGATCAAGGGTCTGGAGCAACTCCCCTATGAGGAAAGGTTACAGCAGCTGGGATTGTTTAGCTTAGGAAAAAGGCGAGTGAGGGGAGACATGATAGAGGTGTACAAAATTATGTATGGTGTGGAGAAAGTGGACAGGGAGACATTTTTCTCCCTCTCTCATAAAACTACAAGCCGGGGTCATCCCATGAAGTTGATTGGTGGGAGGGTCAGGACAGATAAAAGGAAGGACTTCTTTACACAGCACATAGTTAAACTATGGAATTCGCTTCCACAAGGTGTAGTGATGGCCACCAGTTTGGAGGGATTTAAAAGGGGATCAGACAAATTCCTGAAGGAGAAGGCTATCAGTGGCTGCTAGTCCTGATGGGCTATGTGCTACCTCCAGTATCAGAGGCAGTGTGCCTATGTACACCAGTTGCTGGGGAACATGGGTGGGAGGGTGCTGTTGCACTCATGTCCTGCGTGTGGGATCCTGTGGGCAGCTGGTTGGCCACTGTGTGAGCAGAATGCTGGACTAGATGGACCCTTGGTCTGATCCAGCAGGGCTCTTCTTATCTTCTTATGGGAGCCCCATAAGATCATTAAAGGCACAGTCCTATGTAGGCCTTTTTTCTGTCTAAACTTGCATAGGATTGCACCCTAAATCCGGGGTCCAAAATTGCCTAGCTGCACTGCTGTGTGTGGTTTACCACTCAAATAATATTTCACCAGGAGGGCCTTCAAATCAACTGACCAAACTCCTATGCCTGGGCGAGGCATTCCGCTGCATGGGGGCTTCGAGGACTTGTTGCTCCCTTTTCCTGTTTGTCATCTTCAAGGCAGGGGAAACTTGGTAACCGAACCAAGGCCGCTGAGCTGAGCTGGTGGCGACACAGATAAATATTCAAGCCAATGTCTTTCAAATGTTATTGTGATTCACATTCCCCTCCTTCCTTCCCCTGCTTCAGTCATCTTGCTGGCTCAGATTTTTTTACTTTTGTCTCAAACCTCAGCTGCCTTCGGTTTATTGCAGATGACTGCTATTGTCTTTGTCTCTTTTATCCGCTTCGCTGTGTCTCATTTTCCTAAAGTACCTGGCACCCATTTTTCCATAACATTGTTCCTTTGTTTCAGGAAGAGCATAATTTCAGGAGACAGCAGAAATACGGTTCCGAAGGCCAGGAGGTGACATCCTCTCTCACCTGATCTTTATTCATATCTGTTTTTTAATTGCATTCTTTTTTATTTTCCATTTCTCAAGCACCTTGCAACTCCCTTCCTCCCTGACAGGAAGATGTACTTTGTTTCTCATAAAATTGCTTTCCTACGGCTTTTCTATTCTTCAGAAATGTAAGGCCCTCATGGCCTCTGGTGGCTCTCCCAGGTTCATTTAACTCTCAGCCTTGATGTAGCTTATTGCTGTTATAACTTTTGACATTCTTCTCTTAAGCTGTGCAGCCCTTACACCTTGCTGCATTCTTAGAAAAAGAAAAAAGAAAAATGTTCCAGCCATTGTGTTCAATCTTCCATATGTAGGTATTTAACAAGGCTGGACTGACAGATATGTTTGAGAGACTGTTGTTTGGTGTTTTGTTTTTGTTTTTAATTTAGAGCTGACACACCTTTAATAAAGCAAACTTTCTTTGGGTAACTCCTCATGTGATCTGTCCCACCAAAATCGCATTGATGAGAACCCCAGAGGTTCCATACCTTCCAAAACTTACAGTGTAATCTTATGCACACCTCCACAGAAATACAGTAAGTCCCATTGAGTATAGGATTGCAGCCGGGCAGAGCAATCCTAGACAGCATCTAGACAGCCATAGGATTGTTTGGATTCCCAGCTCCGAGATCCGAAAACAGTTCCGACCTTGAAGTTGGGGATCCATGCTCGAAGTGCCCTCCCCCCACCTCGCAGCCAGCGTGGAAAGAACCGTGCTTGCTGCTTCTCCGAGGTCATAAGAGTGACCTTGTTGAAGGGGTTTAGGGGAGTTCCGTGGGGCAGGGAGGGGAGGAGACCGGCCCTGCCAAGATACGACATATCCTGGTGGTGCTTCAGCCTCCTTCCTTCTCCATCCAAAGCACCACAGTTAGACAGTCGAAATCAGCTGTCTAGCTGCTTTGCAGAGCGAGAAGAGCATGGAGGTGACCTTCACCTCCACGCTCCTCCCACACTGCATAGGATGCCCGTAATCCTCCAAGTTCAGAGGGTTACGGGCAGCCTCATTGGATTGCGCCCTTAATGATTAAAAATGGGGCCTTCTTGTATTCTTGGTATTCTTCATATGAAGGAGCACTGAATGTAGAAGGCTGCCTTACACTAAGTCAGACCATGTCTGCAACAGGGGTAGGTAGAAAGTAGATTGGGATCTACTGATAGATCTCTGGGAGATTTGCAGCAGATTGGCAAGGGTTTCTGACTCCCAATTGTCTACAAAACAGCAATTCCCCTAAATTATGCTACTGAAAAAGAATGCTTGGGGGAATCTCCCCGCTCAAGCTTGGATCTGTTACTGATCACAAATTCCTGGGTTGAGCTTCTATTCAGAGGCACCCAGTTCCTTCACAGCATATGTCTGCCTGCCTGAGTCAGTATTTTGCACCTGACTCTGGCTGGTGGTCCTCAGGGTTCTAGTAAAAAAAAAACAAAGTAGATCCTGCAAGCCTGAAGTCTCCCTACCCCTGGCCTACAATGACTGGCAATAGCTCTCCAGGGGTCTTTCGGACAGGGGGTCTTTCACAGCCCTACCTGGAGATGCCAGGGACTGAACCTGGTACAGCCTGCCCAGCACTAATGTAAAAGCAAAGAGGATGTTTCTTCTTTTGATTAATAATATACTAGAAAAATATCATTGTTCTATCATGTCTGAAAACTGTTCAGGAACATCCTTCTGCAGCTAGATTAATAACTGGAGTCTGTCATTCAGACCATGAGCTTTTCTACATGAGACGTTTGTTATGCACTCGTCATTCCCTACTCACAGTTATTTATGGGTTCTTTAGATGATGCTGAGACCCTTCCGTTTTGCTTCTGTTTGTAAACAGCACCTTCCATGAGGTTTTTTTAGAGCAGGGAAAATGGGGTATTATTTCTGATGGCAAAAGAAAGCACAATTTCCTCTTGTGTATTTGTGCTATTCCATTATACCGCAGCGCCACCTAGAGGGTGTGTAGTGGAAAAGCAGGGAAGGAAATGCTCCTCATGTAGTGATCTGTGTCTAGCAGCTACATCTTGTTTTTCATTTTTACTCTAGAGTAGGTGCAGGAGCCCAATCAGGATTGGGACCATAACGTATGGGTTAAGGGGGCTTTTAAAGTCCAGATCAGGGCACCAGTGCCTACTCTAGAGTAAAAATAAAGAAAAAAGAAGTAGTTGCTAGACACAGATTTAAAGTAATGTCTGTTTTGGCCCTCAGACATCAGATGGGGATATATATACATTCATCACAAACTTTTTAGGCAGCCTTAAGCAAGCCAGCACCTCTGTTTCAGCTCCCCATCCGTAATATAGGGATGATACTCTGGACTTACCATGCAGGGTTGTTAGTACGAGGGTTATAGATTTCATAGATCATAGAGTTGGAAGGAGCCTACAAGGCTATCGAGTCCAACCCCCTGCTCAATGCAGGAAACTAGAGGTTATTGAGACAAAATACGTGGACCACTATGAATACTCCGATGTGACCAGGGCTGACCCAACTAGTAGGCAAAATGAGGCAACCACCTTAGGGATCAGATGCTGGGGGCAACGGCAGCAACCCTGAGTGTTCCTCCTGAACCCCTGGCTCTTCTCCTCTGTTGGAGGACAGAGCTATGTATGCCACATGTCCTGTCCTGGACACCCTAAACTGGCCTGGTGCCTCAGGTGCGGGGAATGACGCTATCCCGTTGCCAATGTTAAAGTAAGATCCAGTTGGCTTCCGCATGTGGAATAAGGAGGGGCGATCATCTTGTCCCTTGCCTCAGGCAGCAAAATGTCTTGGGACGGCCTTGAACGCTAAGTGCTAAGTCTTGCTGTCTTTATCTACAGAACCTGTGCTCCATTTAAGCCTTACACCAAGTCTGTGTGAGCCCAGGAATCATGTTAACAGTGCATCTGGCCAGAATCTGGGTGCTGAGTTCTAGTAGTATAGTGACATGAAAATGCACTGCCTGGTTTGCTCGTATCCTCGTGTCCCCCACAAACAAATGCACACCCCCTCTCTCAAAACTTAGCACATTGGAGCACAAAGTTCCTGAGTTCTATTTTAAGGCCAAAATATTGTTTGCGGGGGGGAGGGGGAGGGAGAGAGCGAGAGAGTGAGAGCATTTACAGAAGCAAGAAATAAAATAGCGAATTGACTTGTCTATGGTCAAGGCATTCACTCTGATACAGCTCCTTATGAGAGTCTAGGATGTATTGTGTTCTCCATTTTATATGCCCTTATGTTAGCTAAGAACAGGGGGAGGACAGTTGGCATCAGCTTTCTATTATGTATGATTCGATGGGGAAGATGGAAGAATTTATAATGTCAACAAGAGGATAAGTCTCTCTAACCACAGATTCTTTAAACAAAAAGATTCCAGCTTTTGTGGATTGTACTTATGCATCACATAATCTCACAAATGTTGCTAAAGTCAAAAGCAGCATGAGCACGATTCAAAGAGGAACAAAACAAACTGTGACTTAACAGCTGCCCCCTTTGGGAGACAACTCAGTAAAGTGCCAAACATCAGTGGTGTGGCCGCTTTGAATAATCAACAACTTATTTTTTCTAATGGGGTTGTCCTTGACAGTGACAAAGAGCTGTGTAGAAGGAATGACATGTTAACCATGACCTACTCATTAGTATCCTTTCAAATCTTTTCTAAGGAACAACCGTATGCGGCACTAAGCAGAAGTTCCTGAGAGTATTCCACCATTCAGTTTCATATTCATCGGTACTCTAAGGTTAAAATAAAATAAAAATAAATAAATGAAGACAGCCTTTGAGCTGCAGGGTACATGGAAAGAATGTACTATCGGAGTACAATTTCTGTAACGTATCGGTGTTGTTTTCTAATTACTTGATGCCCACAGCATTCTACTCCACAGCATTACAGGAAAGTGTCACTCATTGTGCCATAAAACTTAAGCATATTCATATTCATATCATCATCATCGTCATCATCATCATCTAAAACAACTAGCGATTTGGCCTCCAAATGGTAGAAATGCAATTAGAAATGTGGCTGAAAAGACACAGACCCTTGTAGAAGTGCTCACCCCCCCCCCTTTGACTTTTCCACATTTCGTTGCGTTACAAAAAATGGTGTTCTCAGGGCAAAATGAGCACTGTTGGCGTGGAGCCACCGCATAGCATTTTGAGGCAAGGCCAAAAAGTTCAGTTTTGGTCTCATTAGACCAGAGAACCTGGCTGTTGATGTCACAAGGGCCCCCCGAATGGCAATGAGTGAGCCTTCCCCTTACTGCTAATCCCACGGGGGTTGAGGCACTTGTGGGCGCTCTGCAAGGCGAAAGGTCACAAGCTTACAATCCCCCTCAATCATCTTCGCTTTCTGACAGTCAGTGGTGCAGCTAGGTAATATTAGACCCTGGACTTAGTGGACTTTTTGCGGGGAGGTGGGCTTTATACGGCCTTGTATATTCCTGCAGTTGTGGAACACGCAGCAAATATTTATTTATTAATTACTTTTATATTATATTTATTATTTAATATATTTATATCATGCCTTTTTCCCCTCTTGCAAGGAACCCAAGGCGGCTTACATAATCCTCCTCCTCCTCTCCATTCTATCCTCACAACAACCCTGTGAGGTAGGTTAGGCTGAGAGGCAGCGACTGGCCCAAAGTCACCCAGTGAGTTTCATGGCTGAGCGGGGACTAGAACCAGAACTGGTGCAGGGCTGTTTGGCGCCCTAGGCCAAATTATATTTAGCGCCCCCCCTCTCGTGCCGTGGGGGGGGCTCCGGAGCAAAGCAGCCCTGCTCTGCAACCCCCCCTGCGCAGCCGCCGCCACCACCTACCTTCCCCCCCCCCGCTGCTGGCTGCTGCTGCTGCCGCCGCCTCCGACATTTTTTTTTTCTTCTTTTGGAAAATTCAACGTTTAAAATTAATAATAAATAAATAAAAAGTGAGTGAACAAAGAGTGGCACTCCAAAGTAAACAAGCAGTGCGAAAGCCCTAGCCCCCCCCCACGGGAGAGAGGTGCCCCCTTCTTTGTGCCCCGCTGGTCTCTAGCCAGACCCACGCCTCCCCTTTTGGGCTGCCGCCTCCTCCTCCTCCTCCTCCCCCCCTCGAGCCGCTCCGGAGGTGAGTTTCACTTTCCATTCCGCCTGGCGAGCCTCCGCCCGAGCAGAGTGCTTTTTTTTTTTTGCCAGGGAAACCAGGGCAACAGGGCTGTTTAAGCCCTGTTGCCCTGGTTCCTCCGCCAAAACAACGCCGGCGGGGCTCCGGAAACAATGCGAAGGTAGGTAGGTAGGTAGGTAGGTAGGTAGGTAGGTGGCGGGCGCGCGCGGGGGGGGGGAGGTGCAGCGGGGGGTGCAGCGCTGGCGGCAGCGGCCGCGGGCGGGCGGGGAGGCGCGGCGGAGGCGGCAGGCGGGGCAGGAGCGCGCCGGCGGCGAGGAAGGAGCGCACCGTTTCTGCGCCCCTCTTCCGCCACGCGCCCTAGGCAGCCACCTGGGTCTGCCTAGCGGTAGCGCCGGCCCTGACTAGAACCCGGGTCTCCCGAGTCCCAGCCCAACACTCTCACCACTACGCCATGCTGGCTCTCTCCCCTTCTTCCCCACTCTACCACTCTTCCATGCTTTACAACTTCTTTTACATTCCTTATATGTTAAAGATGTTTGCCAACTCTGAAAAAATACTCCGAGCATGTGCATTTGGAGTTCACTTGAATCATCACATCATCATAAGTGGAGGAATAGAGCAGAGTTGCTTCTGCTCCCCTGATGCCCTCGTCAGCTGCCACTCTCTGGGTAGTCATTCCCCCCCTCCTGCTCCTCGGGCCGTGGGGGGGCCTGGACTTTGGCCCCAAGGCCTAGCCCTAGCTTCACCACTGCTGACTGTACCCTTCTGCCCGTGTCAATGAAGCATCTCACAACTCATGTACACGCATCCAGCTTCACAGATATCTGGAACATCATTAGAGAAACATCATTTGGGGAAACTGAACAAGTTTTTGTCTCTGTGGAAAGGTTTTGCTTTCAGTGGCTTAAGCCTGCTTATGAATTTTTCTCTGACGGTTAACTTGATGTGCCAAGACTTTTACAGACATTTGTCAAACAAATGACTGGAAGGGCCAAGGGAAATGATTAAATAAATACGCTTCTCCCACCAGAAGGATTCAACGTAGCAAACAAACATTCTGGTTGGTTTCCAACAACATGGGCACGATCCCGGGCCAAATTAAGCACTTCTAGACCTCAGTGATTGAAGTAGGAGAGTTAGGCATGTACTTAGCTCCCTGACTGAAGTGAATCCAACTTAAATGTGCTTACCTCTGGCTGGATCAAGCCCCATGTGCACTCAGAGGATGTGATATCACTTCACCTGACAATTCACCAGCAAACATACATTAAGGGGGCAATCCTATCAGCGTGTTTAGACAGAAAAAAGTCCCACAACTCCCAGCATTCCCCAGCCAGTCATGCTGGTTGGGGAATGCTGGGAGTTGTAGGATTTTTTTTCTGTCTAAACATGCATAGGATTGTGCTCTAAATCAAGATTTTTAAAAAAAGAAAAGACAGCAGCATGGATTCTAAGAGAAATTAACGTAAGGAAGTTAATGGAAGGAAAATTTCACATCCCTGAAAAGCCTCTCTGGGGGCTTGGGAAACCCCCCCTGAATGATGATGGGGTACAGGGAGGGGCTGCCGGGGTCGAATGTAGGTCTGCTCAGTTTTAGACTCTTTCCTCCTCCCGCAGCAGCCCTCTGAACCCCCATCCCACATTGCTCAGGAGGGCCCCACAACCAGTGGCGTAGCACAGCCGTGGGCTCACAGGAATGCAGTCCCAGCGCTTTTTTATTAGCAGGGATGCTATCATCATCATCATCATCATCATCATCATCATCATCATCATCATCATCATCTATATCCCGCCTTTCCCCCAGTACTGGGACTCAAGGCAGCTTTACAATGTTAAAACTTGTACAATTAAAACATATAAATAGAAATATACAAAAGTTAAAAATATAATCAAGTTGTCTATAATATTACAATTATATAAAATATCCAAATTATAAAACAACAACAATATAAACAACAGTGCTAATCCGTCACATTCTCACAGATCCAAAGGCTCGCTGGAACAAAAACGCTTTCACCTGCCTCCGGAAACATAACAAGGAGGGCGTCCCTCTCTGGCCTCCCTGGGAAGGGAATTCCGGAGCGTTGGTGGGGCAGCCACATCATCTCCCCACCCCACCCCATCCCAGACTTTCCTGTTCCCTCTCTGAGCTTAGCTGCAATCCTCACAGTAGATGGCAGGGACATGAATGTTCCCCACAACAGTATATTGTTGTTCCTTGTTGTAATGTAAAGTATTTCTGGGTGGCTTGGTTTTCAGCTGGCAGTTAAGGCCCATTCGCTTTACAAAAGACCTACTCCTGATGCAGATGAAAACTACCAGAACTGGTTTGTGGATATGGATCAACACAGCTGCTTGCGTTTTTGGACTCTCCTTGGTGGCCGGGCTATGGGGATTGTCACGATGAGCACCTGCATGTCGAAATATACCACTGCCCTCAACACCCAAGAGGGGATTTTCAGGAGGTGCTGCTGCTTCGGCTGTGGGATGGGGAGCAGGATACGGAGGGGACAGGGATCTTGTCTTCATTGAACTTCCTTAAGTTACCTTATCTTGGGATAAGATACCTTAGGACCCAAGCCAAAGTATGTGTTGCACATAGATGTGCAAAGTATGTGTTGCACATCTACTGTTGCAGTAGATGTGCAAACCCAACAAGGGGCTCAGGGGTAATGCTACTGGCCCATATACAACAAATGTGCAGCTGGACAGCCATCTGTCGGGGATGCTTTGACCTGGATTCCTGCATTGAGTGGGGGGGTTGGACTCGATGGCCTGGTAGGCCCCTTCCAACTCTACTTTGCTATGATTGAAATAACAGATCATAAAGTGTTTCATGTACCACAGCTAATTTCCTAGTGTGGGAATTGGCTGATATTAACTTCCTGTCATGTCAGGAAATAATTAGCCACTTGTTAATAGCTGCTACACTGTGCATTGCTTAGAGCTGGAAAAACAATAAATAAGCAGACTGGAGGCCTCCAGTCATGCAAAATGGACGTCTGTTCTGATGACATGGGTGTGTCCTGAACATGGGTGTGGCCTTTCATACTATTTCTACAATGGGTCAGGCAGAGCCTGCTGCAACTGAAGCTGATTGTTCCGGCCCAGATTCCGCCTGGGAGAGAAATCTGCCCCATGATGACAATTACGGAGCTTTTTTTTTAGAAGCAAGCAAGAAACTCCACAAAAACCCGGATACGAAGCGAAAGTCTTTCAAGACGCGCTCGCATAACTTCAAAGTTTGCCATCCAAATCCACCTAGAGAGGCCACAAACCTGGAATCCCCTAATTCATTTCTGCATGCATCTTGAGAACGCTGGGCCAGTGCTGCCGCTGAGCTGTAGCTCATTAGGAGCCAATGGTGGGGAGATCTCTTGCAGATGTAGTCCATATGTTTTTATTTACTTAAACCCTGATAGGTCTGGCGGGGTAAGCTGGAGTTAACCACAAAGTGACATTTGAGAAGTTGCTGATCCTTGTAAAAGGAAATTATGAACTTCATGCCATCTGAGTGCTGAGTGTCATTTTCACGGTTAGCAGCTGCCCTTGCTGTTTCCTATCCTCATCTTATGACTGACACCCTGATCTGTTCGCTGCAACCACATTTCTGCGCCTGTCACTCTTTGTCTTCGCAAATCTACATGCAGGCTGATACATTCAAAATACATTTGAAAGTGCTGAGATGTTCAAAAGCGCTTGCAAGCTTTACTTTTCAGCAGCCTTCCCCAACCTGGTGCCTTCCAGATGTGTTGGACTTCAACTCCAATCCTTGCCAGCCAGCATTCCTGGCCAGCTGGCTGGGAATGATGGGAGATGCAGTCCAAAACATCTGGAAGGCACTAGGTTGGTTGAAGGCTGACTTATGGCTTATTCATGGGTGACCGACACACATATAAGAGGTGGAGGTCGGTGGCTCCAATGTCAGCGGGGCTGTGAATCCCCTCCAGATTTTACTCTGAACTTTTAAGTAAATAAAAACATATGGACTACATCTCCTATTGGGGGGGGTAGGGTTCAGCACCATGGATAGCTCCTTTAAAATCCAGATTTTAGAGCCCCTCTGACATTGGAGCCATCAGCCTCCACTGCATATAAGATCAGGTTCGAAAACTGCCAAGCTGGCACTACATGCGATTTTGAGGCATTGTGACATCATCACGAGTAACCAGGACTAGGACTGAGCCCAAACTACTCACTGTTTTCATGAACAACATCCCTGGTCCCCCAAACTCCCTTGATTTCCAATTATTTTCCAGCAGTCCTTATGAAAATTTTGCTTAATCATTTTAATTGTTCCCAGTGATGTCAACCTACAGCCAAATCTGATTGGCTATGTAGTTCTATGATGGCATCATCTCACTGACTACATGATCTCCGATTGGGTGGGATAACCCACGTGACTAATCCAGGATGGGGGAAGAAGAAAGTATCCAAACCAAAATGATGCTGAAGCAGCAGCCGCAGCCAGGGCAAACAGTGATTCCCAATACAGTAATACCTTGGATTGAGAGCACAATTCGTTCTGGAAACATGCTTGTAATCCAAAACACTCTTATATCAAAGTGAGTCTCTGGTGGGTGTGAGCGGGGCCAATTTCGGCCTGTTATGCCCGCTCGAGGCGAGCGGTTACATCCCTATGACAAGACCTTGCTCATTTATCAAGTAAAAAAAAAAATTAAAAAATTTGCTTGTCTTGCAAAACGCTCTCAGACCAAGTTACTTGCAATCCAAGGTATTACTGTAGAATCAAAAAGGCAAATATTTGCAGTCTATTTTTAGGGAGAAATTTCCATGACCGCAAGTTTCAACTGAAAAATCAAAATGTTTTGGAATGTTTTATAGTTCAGAGACCCGCCACATGTGTGAGGGCAGAGCAGGATTGTGCCTACTAGTCATGCATGCCAACACATCCTCGGGCAACACCCCAAAGTAGCTGCATGTTTCGTGGTAGCAGGAGGCCTATGGGGTTCCTCCACGCAAGCAGGAACTTGGTCAATGTCAATCAGAGGGGGAGGTGTCTGAAGAGGGCTTATGACAGTACAATCAGTATCTCAGCCAAGTTTGGCAATTTGAGAAACTGTCTTAGGCACCACTGCAAAACGGCTGCCATGGGAGGCATGGCAAAGGACAAGGAACCTGCCCCAAAAGACTGAGTACAAGGCAGAGGTGGGGTCTGAGCCCCGATACACTTAACAACTCCTTTGAACCCACACTTTTCAGCACCAACAGAAACCAATTTCAGACCAATCCTAGCTGTTGGTAAGAAAAAAGTGTTAATTAAAAATGAAGTTGGAGGGGTAGAACACATTGGCAGGCGCCAAGAAAGTTGTCCAGGGGTATATGGGAGCCCCCAGGCACCATGTTCCTTGCCTTAGCACATTACCCTGTAGATAGGACATGCCATGACTGTGGACTTCCAGTGCATATCTATAGGAACGAGGTGTTAGAAGCAAACATGAGGATGTATCCATTTAATTTTGGATTCCTGCTGCCGCCTATAATTTTATGTAGTTTGATTGTGTGATACTGTTTTTTAATGGTTTTATGCCGCGAGAAACTTTGGGGACACGGCTGGGCTGCAAGGAGGGTTACACATAAAATAAATAATATATTGAATTCAACTGGGATGTAAAGACAGCTAATTTTATTAGACTGGAGCCTCTGTATTATTATTATTATTATTATTATTATTATTATTATTATTATTATTATTATTATTATTTTAAGCAAGTGCACGGTGCTCAGCCCTGCTTATCTGCTGCATTCCCCCAATTTTAACAATTTCTGTCACTGTTAATTATACTCACTGATAGTTCATCAGACTGATGGCTCGGGAAATTTGACATGAGTAATATCATTAGTGGTATTTAAGTTGATTTAATAACATTAATGGAAATAGTAAACATTAACAGAAAAGTAAATGATCCAGTATGTTCTGCTATGGACGAGGTGTTGGATTATTCTACTGTTCTACTAATGCAGCTTGACAAATCTAATTTGTATGGGGAAAGCTTTACTGACCCAGATGACAAGGCAAATGGGAGATCGTCATATATATTTCCACCCCTGATAAATCAGCTCAGTGTAGGAAGCTGCATGCCTCATCCCTTGTAGCGATTGTCAGTTGCACAGGCACAGGTCACCTACTGTTTCTTTCCCCTGTGTATCCCAATCCTTGGCAACGTTACTCAGAAGAAAGTCCCACTGAGTTCAATGGGATCTGCTGCTAGCCCTAGTTAACGGTACATAAGATTGCAGTCTTGCCACTCAACCCTATGTACTCAAGCACTTTGAAACCCCATGGATTATAATCAGCGGTGTAGTGGCAAGAGGAGGCTGGTGACTTTTAGAATCATCATAGAATAGTAGAGTTGGAAGGGGCCTATAAGGCTCAATGCAGGAACCCAAGTCAAAGCATCCCTGACAGATGGCCGTCCAGCTGCACCTTGAATGCCTCCAGAGTGGGAGAGCCCACCACCTCCCTAGGTAGTTGATTCCTTTGTCTTATTGCTCTGACAGTCAGGAAATTTTTCCTGATGTTTAGGTGGAATCTGGGTTCCTGTAACTTGAGCCCATTATTCCGTGTCCTGCAAACTGGGATGATCAAGAAGAGATCCTGGCCCTCCTGTGTGTGACAACCCTTCAAGTACTGGAAGAGTGCGATCATATCTCCCCTTAGTCTCCTCTTCTGAAGGCTAAACATGCCCCGTTCTTTCAGTCTCTTATTTCGCTGGGGCTCCTTTTCCATTACAGGTTTTTCAGGTTTTATTTTGAGCTTCATAGGAGCTATCCACTGTGCTGAACTCCATCCCAAAATAGGCTCACCACCAGGGAGCACCATGGATAGTTCCTATGAAGCTCCAAATAAAACCTGCAAAACCTGTAATGGAAAAGGAGCCCCACCGAAATAGGAGTCACCAGCCTCCCCGCTGAATATCATGACAGTCCCCATAGCCATGTTCCACCCCAAGGAGCAGGGGAGGCTGGTGACTCCTATGTCAGTGGGTCTCCTTATCCATTGCAGCTTTTGTTTGAGCTTCATAGGAGCTACCCATGGTGTTGAACACCAGCCACAAAACAGGTTCACCACCATGGATAGCTCCTATAAAGCCCAAAATAAAAGATGCAATGGATAAAGAGCCCCAGTGACATAGGAGTCACCAGCCTCACCAGCCAAGGAGAGTCCAAAATGCAGACAGTTGTGTTGATCCATATCAATGAACCAGTTCTAGCAGTTTTCATCTCCACCAGAGGCTGGTCTTCTATAGAGCTAATGGTCTTCTTAGGGTGCCATCCTATGCATGTTTAGACAGAAAAAAGTCCTACAACTCCCAGCATTCCCCAACCAGCATGACCGGCTGGGGAATGCTGGGAGCTGTAGCACTTTTCTCTCTCTAAATATGCAGAGGATTGCGCTCTTAATTGCCCATTGAAGATCACTTCACCCCAAAATACTTAGCAATTGAAACAGGGATAGCTCACAGCAATATATTGTCGATGGGGAAATCTATTTCTGCCCAGCTACTGAGAGGATTGCAGCTGAACTCAGAAGTAACAGGGAAGTCTGAAAACGGTGGCAGATGACATCATTGTCCCTGCCAATCAAAAAGTCCCGGTGCTTCATCCCTGCAAGCCCTGGCTCCACTACACCACTGATGATGGATTTAAGTCCGTTGAACTCAGCATAAGATCGTAAGGTTGGGTTCTTCATCCAAGTGCATTAAAAGATGGTGTGGACTCTGCACCCTCCATTTTCCTTTCATTTTCTTAGCAGGCCATTTGTGTTTTTCAGCTAATTGTGCTTGGAAATACAAGTGGGCGGGTGCTATTGCACCCATGTCCTACTTACTGGCTTCTCATAGACATCTGATTGGATACTGTAGGAACAGAATGCTGAACTAGATAGGTCTTTGGTCTGATCCAGGATGGCTTTTCTTGTGTTTTTGTGCACATAACTCATGGGTTGCCTGCATCATTGTCTGATGGAAGGTGCTGGTTTTACGCTATGAAGCCTTACATGGCTCGAGACCACATTACTTGACGGAAGGCCTCTCCCAACCGCAGTACCCAGACACTACGCTCAACATCTAAGGCCTTCCTCTGAGGGAGGCTCGGTTGGTGGCAACAAAGAAGAGGGCCTTCTCAGTGGCAGCTCCCCAATTATGGAACAATCTCCCCACTGAGGCCCGCCTGGTGCCAACTCTGTTATCCTTTCAGCACCAGGTTAAGGCTGCCCTCTATGCTGAGGCATGTAATGGCATTTAACGGCATATGGCGGATTTATGTCCGCAGTGGTCTAGTTTATTGAACATATTGAATGTGTTTTAATTGTTCAAATGGTTTTAAGTTCTGTTTTTAAATTTTGTATTGAATTTTATGTTGTTTTTAGTGTGCTTGTACCATATTTTACTGGGGTTGTTTTTTTTAATAAATTGTTGTGATCTGCCCAGAGAGCTTCGGCTGTTGGGCAGTATATAAATGAAATAAATTCTTCTTCATCATTAGTCACAAGGACAAGCCATGACTGCACATATCTCTGCAAGCCTCCCTAAACTGGGTCAAGTAATGATATTTCAAACTGCAGTTGCTAAAAGATTCAGACAACCTAATTGTCACATACACTTTGCAACCTGGGCCAAAAACAAAAAGCAAAAGGCTACAGGTGGGATGTTTAGGTGAACTGGCCCAGTTACACTTGAGGGAACTCTGAGCAGTTATAATCCTAATTTACAGAGACAAAAGTGCTGACAAAAGTTTGCAAACCCTCATTCTGCATTAATAAACGAATGACAGTGATCTTGAGCTATGCCCTTAGATTACTTCTACTCTGGCAGTACTTATTTAGCAAATCTTTCTTCTCTTGCCTCCAGGCAACAGTCTGCAAGTATAGAATGCCCTCTACTTATAGCCATGAAGGGTCTCTAACATGTTAAGATTTTTCCCAGTGATACATGTTTCACATTTGCCTCCTGGGAATTATTTCATCTTTTCTTCTCTTTAGCTTGATTAAAATCTTAGGTTATAGCCGTGTTCTCCAACCTTGGGTCCTCAGATGTTTTTGGCCAAAAACATCTGGGGACCCAAGGTTGGAGACCACTGGGTTATAAAGAGCATGTCTACATTGGAGTTTCAGTGCCTTAGCATATGACCAGAAATTCTGGATTCAATGCTAGCAAGAGGTCCTGTGTTAAATGTGGTGTGGCACATGTTTACACTATAAGGGAAGCACTAGTTGTGGGCCCTGGCAAGTCCCCTGTTCTCCCACACGGAGTGCTGGGAAATAAGGACTTGCAGGGAACGGACTTGTCAATTCAGCATGTCATAATTCCCCCCCCACACACACACCCAATCCCTGCTGTCAGTGAACTTTGTAATACGCTCTTGGCTCTTCCTGCAGCACTTGCATTAGAATAACTGCACAGGACTTACATTTTGACATGAATGCTACAAATACAAAAGGAAGAAACTTACAAACTGGCCCAGTGCAAGTAGTACTCAAGTCCCATTAAAATTAATGAGGCTTAAATCACCTGCTCCTAACTTGTCCCACTGACATCCATGGGACTGAGGATCCTGTACCCACTTACATGGGACAAAGCCCTATTGAACACAATGGGACTTCCTTCCGAGTAGACATATGTCATAGCGGTGCACTGTTAAACATAATGAATTTTAGTTGGATTGGGACCATCCTGTTTAGAGAGATCATCTTCCCTCTAGGTCTAGGGAGGGTAACGTTGCACTGCAAAAATAAATATAAATAAATAAATAAATAAATAAACTCCCAACATCTGGAGGGACACACTTGCTCCAGGTAGTTTTGAAAGCTATTTCTCAAAACTGACTGAGAATCACAAAACGAGACACTTCCCGATTGAGCTGGGTCCGGTATCTTCCACTATTTTTTGGAAATAGAAAACACTTTGCAGGAAACCTGTTATGTGCAAAAGAGGAACCCTCAAACTGTGGCCCTTTACCCTCTACAGTGCAGTCTGATCCTACAGAGTTAGATATGCCTAAACCCATTTATTCTGATGGGCTTAGAAGTGTGTCTGCCTCTGCATCAGAGTGGGTTGCCAGCGCTATAGTTGTCTGTGGAACTTAGATTTCAGTTAAAATATATATGACTTTGGGCCAGTCACTGACTCTCAGCCTAACCTACCTCACAGGGTTGTTGTGAGGATAACATGGAGAGGATGATGATGATGATGTAAGCTGCCTTGGGTTCCTTTCAGGAAAAAAGGCGGGGTATAAATATAATAAATAAATAAATATTCAGGCCTGAAAATGGTACTCCAGCACAGGCCTTTTTTTTGCCAAGGGATCATCATCCATCCTGCCTCTTCACACATGGGAATCTGGCTGGGATGACGGCTCACTCTTCCAGGAAATATTTCTAGAGTTTACGGACTTCGTATATACCTAAACACTGCACTGTGAATGGTTACTGTAACCATTTTATATACATTTAAGCTTTAATGTAATCTGTACTTTTTGCATTTTATTTTCCTCTAACCAGGGATGAGGAACAAGTTTCCCTCCAGATGCTGTTGGACTGCAGCTTCCCTCATCATTGGCTATGCTGGCTAGGGCTGATGGGACTTGCAGTCCAACATCATCTGGAAGGCCACATGTTCCCCATCCTTGCTCTAACCTCACTTCTAGCAATCCCCAACAGCTGTGTGTGTGTGTGTGTATTTGCAGGTGCCACTTGCAAAAAAATACTCTTTGTCATTTATACTCATAAACACTTTCCATCATAAATACAAGAGATATGATGTTGATCTTTCCATTATCCTCAGATATATGAAGATATGGGATGTCTAACTTGATGTCAACCCAGGCACATCCCAGATGGACTGTGCACTGCACTAGTATTCCTTGGAAAGGACTGTATAGTGATATTAGAGGAGACTTGGCCCTGGAACTTGTTTTATAACGCCTGGTGAAATAGTAGGAAAGTGTGTGTCTCAGTATGTGCAAAGCACCAAGCTGGGATCTCAAATCTGATGCTTGTTTGCCAATTCTGATGCTTTCATTTGACCATCTTGCTGTTGCTGCTATTTAGCTAGAATTCTTGCCTATTTGTTTTAACAGTGAGTTGTTGTTTTTAAATGGTAAGCCACCTTGTAAGTAAAATAAAATAAATTTCACCTGGGAAAAACTCACTGGGAGTCCTTAAGAAAACCTCCTGCAATATGGCCTGCCCTTTTAGTTTATATAGCTATACACTAAAGATCAGAGGCAAAGTCATGTGAAGCTTGGAACCCTTGAAATGAACTATATAAATGATAATACTAATTAGCACGCCAAGGGCACCTTTTAAAAAAATAAATAAAAGTCTTGCTTCACATACATTATTTCAATAATCCTTACAATAACCCTAAACCAGAATGGATTACTTCACTAAAGGCCACCTAGGCTCAGCTTGTCTGAGCATGGAAAGCTAAGCAGGGTCAGGCCTGGTTATTACTTGGATGGGAGACCCCTCCCCTAGTTTCCTGCATTGAGCAGGGGGTTGGACTCCATAGCCTTGTAGGCTCTTTCCAACTCTATGATCTATGAAATCTATGAAACCAGGGCAGGGCTTCCCAAGACATAGCCACCACAGCTCTCAATAATAAAATAATAATAATAATTTATTTGGCCATGAAATACCTACAGCTTTTATACTGTAAACCTCTTGGGGTAAGGGCTTGTCTTCTCATTCTTTATAAAGCACCATATACATCATAAATTAACTGCTTTATTACCATTAGAGATTTGTAGGTTTGGAGGAGAAAAAATGGAAAAATTAATAGGGGAAAAGAATTTCCCCTCAATTTTTCTAAAAATCCACTGGAAAACACCCCCCTCCAATTTTTCAAGTTCTACCAGTTGCCCCCCCCCCCCCCATTTTCCCCTGCTTCCCGCCGCCGCCACGCTGGCTCAGCTTGTCTGAGCGTGGAAAGCTAAGCAGGCTCAAGCCTGGTTATTACTTGGATGGGAGACCCCTCCTCTAGTTTCCTGCATTGAGCAGGGGGTTGGACTCGATGGCCTTGTAGGCCCCTTCCAACTCTATGAATATCTCTAATTACTATCCCATCTTTCAGGATACAAATCCTTCCACGACGACTCACAACAAAATATCACTTCAAGTACTACTACTTGACGCAATATCACTTCGAGTACTACTACTGCATCTCGGTTTGGCTGGTGGGGGGCAGATCAAAACGCTGCGTCTCTTTCCCAGGCAGGCTTGAACTCCCAGGCTGCCATCGTACGCAGCTTTACCCGGGAGCCATCTCCGCATAACTCAACCGGGCAGTCTTCCGAGTAAAGGGCTCGGGAGGGGGTGGGTAGGGGGCCAAGCGACTCCCCCCCTTTTTTGCTCCAAAGAGAAGGGGAATTTCTCGCAGCCGTCTCGCGCGGCGCCCGCTGGCTCTAGGACCCAGCGGGCTCCCGGCGCGCTTTTCCCAGGGAGCCGGCTGCTGCTGCTGCTGCTACTGCTACCACCGCCGCTCATGCCCATGTATGTGCCGCGGGGTCTGGCTGGCTGGGGCCGGGCGCTGCGGGTGACTGCGCTCCATTAATAGCAACGGGACAGGCCGCCGCGGCCGCAGAGGCAGAGGCAGCCGCCGCCGCGCGACCAGGGCCATGCGCTCGGAGGAGAGTCCTCCCGAGTCGGAGGGTCTGGAGAGGTTCCAGAGCGCGGGCAAGGGCAGGGGGCTGCGGGCGCGGCGCCGCTTCGCCGTCGGGGAGCTGCTCTTCTCTTGCCCGGCCTACACCTGCGTGCTGACCGTCAACGAGAGAGGCAACCACTGCGAGTGCTGCTTCGCCAGGTAGGAGCTGCGCCCGCCGGATGGCCTGCCTGCCCGCCCGCCCGGGGGAAGGAAGGGGAGGAGGCCGAGCGCAGAGGCAAAAGAAGCGAGGGGCAGGCTTTGCCTTTGCGGCGTCAGCGCTCTGGGATTCCCTGCGGGTCCTAGCACCGACGCAATCTTCGTCTCCCGCTCTTCCCTCTCTCTGAAAGGCAGTGGGCTCCTACCAGAGGCTGCTGCTGAGGATGTGCCTGCGTGCGTGTGAGAGGGAGAAAGGTGTGCCGGGGGGGGGGGCTCAACAGGCCCTCCTGGATCCGACATCCCTCTCGCTTGAAAAGCCTGCGTAAGCCCAGAGGTGTGGGGATGGGCTGTGACTTCAGGGTAGCCGTCTCCTCCCCCAGCCCTGCATGGCGAAAGAGCATGACTGCTGTAACAGCTGCCTGAGAGACAGAAAATCAACAGGTGAAGAAGACTCGCTTCCTGCCTCTAGATCGCGGGTGGGCAACGTGTGGCCCTCCAGGCTGGCCTACAGTTCCCATCATGCCTCACCGTTGGCTATGCTGGCTAGGGCTGATGGGAGCGGTAGGCCACAACATCTGGAGAATCACAACTTCCCCACCCTTGATCTAGATCCGCGAGGCTGCGGAAGCCGCATCTCTTGAATTTGTGCCTGCTCCTCAGCTGTTAAAACGGGCAGTAGCCTTGTCTGGGAGGAAAATGTGGCGACGCTAGGGCCATCGCTCAGCAGGAAGGGAGGCAAAGTTGCTTTGCACGTGTTCAGGGGCACTCTCGTTACTTCTCATACTCTGTAGCTGAGTCCTAGGCTTAAGATGGGATCCAGGACAAAGGTGTGGCTCGAATTAAGCTTTATTCGGTGCTCTTTGTCTAATCCCTTGTTTGGCCCATGCTCCTTCCCTCAGACACCATTACATGGGCCTTCAAAAGAAGACATGCTCAGAATTCATGAGGAATCAGGGTGGTTTAGGTGCAGAGTCCTTCAGGGCACAATCCTATGCATGTTTAGATGGGGGGGGGGAAGTCTGGGGGAATGCTGGGAGTTGTAGGCCTTTTTTCTGTCTAAACATGCATAGGATTGCACCCTCAGTGTACGAAATTCATTTGCCTGTTTGGATGAGGTTGGGGTTAAGATGGAGAATTTGCAGAAATAAGGACACAACAGGGACTGGAAACATGGTAATAAATCTGAAGTTGCTTTTTATTTTGCTTTGCTTTTCTGAAATGTACACAGACCACTAGCTAATTTAGTAAGGGTGCAATCCTATGCAAGTTTAGACAGAAAAAAGGCCTACAACTTCTAGCGTGGGAGTTGTAGGCCTTTTTTCTGTCTAAACTTGCATAGGATTGCACCTTAAGCCTCTTATTTCTTTTTTTCTAGTTACGTTTTCCTTCACTTCTCCATTTGGAAGAAGAACACACACCCCTCTTTTGTGTAGTTAACACCTGACTAAAAACGGACAAGTTTACTTATTCCCTTATTGCTCATGGGTGCAACAAAGTATTCTTTAAGAAAATAAGAAGAGCTGTGCTGGGTCAGACCAGACGCCTGGCTATTTTGTTCTAACAACAGCCATTCAGATGCCTATGGGAGGCCCACAAGCAGGATGTGAGGGCAATAGCAGTTCCTGCAACCCTATAATCTGCAGTGAATGGGCTTAATCCTGCAAAGTGGCAGGATTTGTTTGCATCATTACACTGGTATGTAAGAATGTGTGAATCCCAGAAACAATAATTATTATTCACACACTGTCATATACATTATTATTCACATACTTCTCCTCCAATGGGCTTTCTAACTGGCATATAATCTTCTGCAGATTTTCTGTTTCTTGCTGGAAGGATAGCAAAACCGAGGCTGGGTTCAGACGTTACGTGAAACCATCGTTTGGTTTAGTGAAACTATGGCGTTATCTTACATCTGGACGTGATGTACTTGCAAACTGTTGTTTGGGGCCAACTTACTGGGATCTAAAACCAGAGATGGAACCTGGTTCCCCAACTGCAGTTTTTGCTAATTGTGGTTTGTGTTATGTCTGAAATCACAGACAACTGACAAACCACAGTTAGGGCCATTGGTTTGCCTCAAAAGGCGATTGCACTATGGAAATGGAAACTTCTTTGCCTCAAGAGGCTGCTGCACCATGGAGATGGGAGTGAACTTGTAAAGCTGAGTGTTGAGCAGTTGGAAAATGAAGGCAAATGAGCACCTCTAAACTGTAGTTTGCCTGTAGTATGTCTGGAAGATCAAACCATGGTGTGGGTTCTTAACTATGGTTAGCACAAACCATGGTTTTGCATTACATCTGAACCCAGCCTGAGCCTGCTAAGTTGACACTATAAATGGCTAGTCCAGTGTTCTCCAACCTTGGGTCCCCAGATGTTTTTGGCCTACAACTCAGTTACGCTGGCTGGGGCATGCTGGGAGTTGTAGGCCAAAAACATCTGGGGACCCAAGGTTGGAGAACACTGGCCGCTAGTCTATAGAAAAAAATAGAATAGGTGGTATCTTAGAAGACAAAACTAGCACAATCCTCTCACACTCTTCACAACTGTCCTGGAATGATGTCAGAGTTTTGAGATGTACAGTTTCAAACAGGTTATTCTCTCTAATTGGTATTGCTGGTGGAGGCCTCAATATATTTAGAATTTCCTTGGGCTATGCTGGGCTACAGAGCCTCCTACAAGCATATCTTGGCACTGTACCCATTTTAATATGTATCAGTGACACCTCATATAATAATAATAATCCAGAAACAACCATGTATGTCCTGAGGATCCCTAATTATTTAGCATCAAGGGCGGTGTCAGGGTTGTTTTATAATATCCACTTTACAGAGCCCAGGATCAGACATGTCATGTTTCGGTTCAGAGAGTCTGTTACTCAGTTCTTTTGATGGGTAAGGGTGAGCGCAGGAACAGTAAGCTACAATAAAAAATTAAAACTGCACTCAGACGATCTAACTTCTGTGCCAAGAAAAGCGGGATTCTGCCATCTCTATAAATTATGCAAATCGGGGGGGGGGGGGACTTGCATAATTCTGCCTTTTTTGTTTCTTTGCATAATTTATTTTGGTTTTGCTAATCATGAGAGGAGCAAAGGCACTTTAGCACCGCAGCAAATTTTATTCAGCCATCTCTCTGGCTTGTCAGATTTCGTCAGGGATTGCCCACATACTTCTAAGAATATCTTTGTAGTGGTAAGAGCTAGAAATTTGTTTTGTTTTGTGTGTTTGTTTTTAAACAAAAGCTGGAATTCACAAGTAGCTGATTTTTATGTCCGCTATCACATTCTGTGCCTCCACTGGTGTATTGAAATAAGAATTTCCTGTGATCTAAGGGCTAAACGACACATTAGATTAATTAAAGCAAATCGGAACATTTTCCCCATAAAAATTGCAGGGTCTGGATGCCTGATCCAGATCAGGGCTGCAGCAAGGGGTGTATGTGGAATGGCTAACCTCTCTCCCCCCTGTGCTAGGGTCCCAGTCTGGATTGCGCAGCCCCATACTCACTATTCCTGAAAGAAAAATCCTGTACTCAAGGGCAACCCATGTGATGTCTAGTTTGGCCCCAAGCGCTGTTCATAGCCAGGAGTGGAGAAACTGTCCTGGGGAAAGGCAGGGACCATTTCCCCCTACAGCTATTGCTGCTAGGTAACTGTGCAAACAGTAGCCCTTCTGATAGGGTGAAACTCACTGGGTGACTTTGGGCCAGTCACTGACTCTCACCCTAACCTACCTCACAGGGTTGTTGTGAGGATAAAATGGAGGGGGGGAGGAGGACTATGTAAGCCGCCTTGGGTTCCTTGCAGGGAAAGGGGGCGGGGTATAAATATAAAAATAAATAAATAAATAAATAAATAGTCTTCTTCCTGTCCTTGTATATATGAATGAGCAGCAAACCTGCGAGGGATGAAACAGCCCTCCAGCCTGGACATCATGATGATCAGCCTGCATGGATTTATTAATCAGCTTCTAGCTTGCTTTCCAGAAAATGCAATACAATTTCTAGTACCATTAACATGTTTCTAGGTAGAATTACCTGGACCTATTGTTTTGCTGACATTGACAAAAGCTATGTTAATTAGATCAAGTGTTTGTAATACAGGCAGTCCCCAGGTTACGAACGAGTTCCGTTCTTAAGAATGTCTTTAAGTTGAATTTGTATGTACTGTAAGTCGGAACAGCATAGCATTCTATACATTAAAATCGGCATTTACGCAAATTGCGTAAATTATGCAAATTTATTTATTTATTTATTTATTATATTTATACCCCGCCTTTTTTCCTGCAAGGAACCCAAGGCGGCTTACATAATCCTCCTCTCCATTTTATCCTCACAACAACCCTGTGAGGTAGGTTAGGCTGAGAGTCAGTGACTGGCCCATAGTCACCCAGTGAGTTTCATGGCCAAGCGGGGACTAGAACTCGGATCTCCCGAGTCCCAGTCCAACACTCTCACCACTACGCCACACAAATTGCATAGTATACTACGCTATGTACTCTACGTAAACGACGTAGTGCCGGGGAACCCAGAAGTCCGTTCTTAAGTATGAGTTGTCTGTAAGTCGGACGTTCTTAACTCGGGGACTGCCTGTATTTGTCATGGAAAAGCATTGGTTGCAGTTATCAAAGAATGGTAGACTAAGGATCAATATTCAATAGGTTTCTCACTCAGGAAGGATGAAGTTATACTTCATTTTATCTCATTTACAATGTATTCAAAAGTTGCCACGTGCTGTGCAAAAATAGGAAATAATACAGGCCTTGTCCTCAGGCTAACCATTTAAGATACAAGATACAAATGGAAATGCATAGGGTTGCATTGCAACTGAAGGAAAGATGAAAATATGCATATTCAGGTATTCTTTATACTGTTACATAAATATTTTAGGAGTCTTACTGTAAGCTACTTTATCCACATAAGGGATCATTCATGGTGCTTGCTTATTACCAATAGAGGCAGCATTCAGACATAACGCTAAACCATGGCTTAGCTCAGGGGTTCTCAAACTATGGCCCGCGGGACACATCCGGCCCGCCGGGTCTTTTCATCCGGACCAGCGGCCGATCTAGAGGCTCCTTGCGGGGGAAGGGGAGGAGGGGTGGCTGAGCCGCTGGCGGGGCGCAGACCACCCGCCCGCCACCCTGTGTCTCCTATGGGGGGAAGGGGAGGAGGGGCGGCTGAGCCGGCGGCGGGGCGCAGGCCGCCCGCCTGCCTCCCTGCAGGGTAAGGGGAGGCTGAGCCGGCAGCGGGGTGCGGCCCACCTGCCGGCCACCCTGCGTCTCCTGCGGGGGGGAAGGGAGGAGTGGTGGCTGAGCTGGCGGCGGGGTGCGGGCCGCCCACCCGCCCCCTGCCCTGCATCTTCTGCGGGGGTAAGGGGAGGAGGGGTGGCTGAACCGGCCGCGGGCCGCCCACCCACCCCCTGCCCTGCGTCTCCTGCGGGGGGGAGGGGCAGCTAAGCAAAATACTGATAAATAAATGTTTATCATCAAGAAACCTTCAGGATAAGATGCAAGAAAGCAACCACACACCAGCAGTAGCAACAAGGTGGGGAAGACGGCAGTACATGGCCACCGATAAAGAGCAGTGACAAATGGAGTAGGCGGGCAGGCTCCAGATCCTTCCAGTAACCATTGGAAGGGAACAGAGCGAGGAACAGTACAGGTGGCGTTGTGCAAGCAACTGCCAGTGAACGGCCAGAAGCATCTAAGATGTGTGCAAATCAAGCCTTTCTATACCTTTTTAAAATTTAATGTATTTCAATTTTAGACAGCAAATTAATTTATAATTAATTTATTAATAATTTATCATTTATAATTAATATATAATAATGTGTAACTTTCCATTTAATCAAGTAAAAAAAAAGGACCCCAGTCCATTTTTTTTACTTGATCCATTCGTTCATATTTTTTTCAAACTATAGTCCGGCCCCCCAACAGTCTGAGGGACAATGAACTGGCCCCCTGTTTAAAAAGTTTGAGGACCCCTGGCTTAGCTTTATAGGAATGAGCCCCAGAAAGCCTTGGGCTTGCACACACCCATCTCTCCTCTGCTGCAGCTCTAAAGAGATTAGAAGTTTCCACGTATGTTTTTGATTAACTACTGTTTAGCGTGTCTGAAACCTAAACTAGTATTATGAGAAGAGAAAAACTTCTGCTTTCCACTTGCTCAACAACATGCATAATGTTTACACCTCTGTCTTAACTATGTTAGTAAAAAGAACAAGCCATTTTCTTAAATTATGGTTTGAAGTTGGTTTGTTTCCACTAGCCATAGTTATTTCCACTTGCCTTTATTAAGATTATGCAGTTAATCTGAAATGGGAAGCTGTGGTTAATCTAAAATGAAAGTGAAAAATTCCAAACTCCTCATGGAGGAACAGGGAGTAGGTGACACTAAGGCTCACTAAGGTACATTGTTGTAACACTAAACTATGGCTAAGTATTATGTCCAGACCAGACTCTCCCAAGTTATTTACTTTTCTACCAGAAGTTTAACTGTGTTGCTAGCTCCTAATTGTAGCTATAAAGAATTACTCTGACATCACATTTCTTGTAGATAGCATAAAAAATGGAATACAGAACTGAAATAGCTGAAGACTAAGTTTATGGCCTGGCCTGATTCAGATACAGGCAGTCCCCAGGTTATGAACGAGTTCCGTTCTTAAGAATGTCTTTAAGTCGAATTTGTATGTAAGTCGGAACAACATAGTGTTCTATACGTAAAAATCAGCATTTACGCAAATTGTGTAAATTACGCAAATTGCGTAGTATACTACGCTATGTACTCTACGTAAACGACGTAGCACCGGGGAACCCAGAAGTCTGTTCTTAAGTATGGGTTGTCTGTAAGTCGGACGTTCTTAACTGCCTGTATTTACCGTAGGTTTAATTCAGACACCACACTGAAATATGGTTTGTGCTAATAACAGTTAGAGAGCAATCCTATCGTCCCAGGAGAGCATCCCAGGGACCATAGACCACTGAGGATCAACTCCAAGGCCGTAAATACTGCTATGACCATGGAAGGGGGACTCCAGAATCTGATCCCTCCCACTGCTCCTGCCTGCTTGCAGCTACCATGGAAAGAACCGCGGGGCCTGCATTATGAGGTTGCAAAAGCAGCCTTGGAGAGGTCTGAAAGGGGGTGTTGTGGTAGGTGGGGAGGAGAGGAGATACCAGGATATGAGAAATCCTATGGCCTCTCCAGCCCCACCCCTGCACCTCTGCTAGACGGGCTCTAGAAGCGGGGGGGGGGGGGGAGGATGGAGAGACGAAAATCACCTCCGTCTCTCCTTCTGCCCTGATGGCAGCAGCCTGGCATGGCATTGGATACTCGGAAGGCTCCAAGATTGGAGGCTTCCATCCAAAGAGGGTGCAACCCGTAAGATTGTACCCTTAAGAACCCACACCATGTTTTGATCTGGAGAGACAGCAGGCAAACCTAGATTTGGAGCTCCTTGTCTCTTTCCATTCTCCATATCCTCAGCACCCAGTTTTGTAAAATTATACATTCATTGGACAGCAGCATCTTATGACAAAGCTATGGCCCTATCTGGTTTGTCAGTGGTTTTTGAATTCAGGTATAAAGGCTGTGTTTAATAAGCCTCCCCCCACACACACACATGCAGCTTCTTTTTCACTCCTCTCTTCATGGTGTGAGAAAATACATGGAGCCATACCCTCTCTACCCCCTTCCCTCCTTTTCCCCTGTCTCTCCCCCTCTTTCTCCCTACTTATCAGTCTGCTGGGTAGGGACGGATGGCTCTTGCCAGTGGTCTGATCACTTACAATGTACCGTAATCACTCTGTAACCACTTACAGAGTACAGTACAGTTGAAATCAGGCTGAGGGCTGCAGGTTGTCTACCTCCTCTTCAAATAAAATATCACAGGTGCTTCTATTGTTTCCTGTTCTTTTTCACTCCTCTCTTCATGGTGCAAGCCATCAAACCAGGAAGTCTCTAATTAACCATAGTTTCCCAGTTTGGACAAAATAATAAGTGAATTTGGGACAATGGGAAGAAAGAGATTTCTCATTCTGATTATCGAGTAAGAAAAAATATTGTTACCTATATTTGCTGTAGAAGAAAATCGGAGGTCTATTTTGTTTTGTTAATTGTTATATGTTTGATATTATGTGTTTGTTTTATATAGAAATGAAATTTAAAACTTAAAAAAAAAAAAAGACTGGATTTTGAGCACATGTAACATACTGGCCTGGTTCGGTCTGTCATATCTGAGTTTCATAAACTGAGATACGAACAAGCCTTTTGCCTGGACACACAGTCCCTGGCATAAGCATTCAAACTAGAAAGCCTCTTATTAACCACAGTCTCCTATTCCATAAATCCACAAACAAACAAATCATTATTTTCCAGTCTCTGCAAAAAGTCAATTAGAGGTTTCCACTCAATAATAAACATGGATGTTGTCCTTTCTCTGATTAATGATGTGAGTTTGGCCATCTCTGCCAGCTCCAGCATCTTGACCAACCATTCTTCTGTCGTAAGCACTGCTGGACCTTTCCATTTCTGTGCATATAGTAATCTCGCTGCTGTTGTCATGTATAAAAATAAAGTTCCGTACCTTCCTTCTAGCTGACTGTCCATTATTCCCAATAGAAAAGCCTCTGGTTTCAATTGAAAAGTAATCTTTAAAATCTTTTGCATTAATAAATGAATTTCAACCCAATTTTTTTTTAGCTTTCTTACATGTCCACCACATATGATAAAAGGTTCCTTCCTGTTGTTCACATTTCCAGCATATATCTGATGTTCAGTCTTGAGTGCAAACTTTTCACCAATACATTAAAAAAAAAAAAATGGTGGGGGGGATATCGGAGAGTTCAGGAAACTGAATGCTCATTTTGGAAGGAGAATACCTGGACTAACTATCTTAAAAGAAGGGAATGAAAGTTGCATATGGTCATTGGTCACTTATATTTGTTAATATTAAAGAATCTTTGTATCACTGATGTGAGCCACAATGCTGAAAGATGAGATAAGTTTAATGCATGAAAAGGGTTGGTGGTTGTTTCCTTTAGGCTGTAATTAAGGTATAGACTGCAAGATATTTGTCAGGGGATTAAGCAGAATGACTGAGTCAGTTTATTGTGTATGTAAGAGCATACTCACCTAATTTAATCACCAGTTTTGCTCATTAAAAATGTTGGCCTTACTTTCAGGCCTACAAAGTGTTGTTTTATTCACAAATATGCAAGTAGACCGTAGGTGGAAGGAAGCAGCATGCACACTCTTACCTGGCAGGATATCCATGACATGGCCTGTGGCTTACGCTGGCTCAGCTTGTCTGAGTGTGGAAAGCTAAGCAGGGTCAGGCCTGGTTATTACTTGAATGGGAGACCCCTCCTCTAGTTTCCTGCATTGAGCAGGGGGTTGGACTCGATGGCCTTGTAGGCCCCTTCCAACTCTATTTATGAAATCTATGACATAAGATCACTCTCCCCCCATGCTTTCAGCCTTTTGCTAACTGCCTCTCTCTCACTCTCTGCTTCTGGTTCTCTCTGTTCCTGCCCATTCTTCACTTGTGCCTGGCCTCCTCCCTTTAGCCAAGGGTGTCAGGTATTCCACCTTCTCCGAACTTTGATGGCTTTCCCATTCAAAACATTTCAGAGAGATCTCTGTATCTAGAAAATATCTTCTAACAAATACAGTATTTTTCCATGTATAAGACTATACTTTTTCCTAAAATTGTTAGACTAAAAATTGAGGGTCGTCTTATACACGGAAGTAAGCCAAGGAGAGAACCATGCGGTTGCGAAACTGCCCAGTGGGGGGCATCTTATACATGGGGGCGTCTTATAGACGGAAAAATACGGTAGGTCCCATTAGGACACATCTGCTAGCCATCATGGATTATTAAGAAATATTAACATCCTTTTTTAAGATTCCAGGCTCTGGTCAGCCATTGCTTTTAAAGACAAACCTGTAGTGATAGTCTCACCCATAGTAACTGGACAGCAGTCTCACAACAATAGCTTACATTTAGCCCTGTGTTGGCTGTGGAGAGAGGTAAGTTTGTTTTGTAAATATATCTTGGAGTATGTAGGACTAAGGCCGTTGGGAGATCCCTGTGCTTGCATTCAGGTGTAATGTGTTGCACTGCAGATGTTCTGCAAAGCATAGTAGCTTTGCTGCAATGCAGTGTGCTTTGCAACTGAGTCTGAGAATTTCCTTTTGGTAGCCACTGTGTATAAGTGTCCCAAAACACCTCCAGGATTTATCAGTTGCAGAAAACTATGCTGGGAAAGAAGGCTGTCAATTGAGCTTCTTGGTCACAGGAAACTCATCATGTTAAATAACTTTATCTCGCATTTAGGCTTCAGAGACTGGGATTGTTAAAATTGTTTTCTTTTATATATTCACACTCCAAGATTAAATAGACACAGAAAGGAAGCATTTGGACTTCTTAACAAATGTAAAGTAATGTATTTGATGGAATCTGTTAGACAAGTTGTATCGTTGTGCTTATTAGATTCAGTTATGCAGAATATGCTCAAAATGATACTGTGAACTCGGGGTAAATCTCCCTTTTTATATGATAGCTTGACAAATTACTTCCCTCACTCCAGTCTTGCTCAATTAGAAGCATAAAGGTTGATGCATACATCCATTCTGTATGATCAGAAGTCAACATAAGTTGATTTTCTTTGGTAGTTTTTGGCAAGTTGTACTGTTGAATATTCCAGCGTTTGTGCAGATCATGATTCATGCTACTCTGGCTCAACTCTTTGGCAAGGTTTTTTTTTTCTTTTTTAAAATATTTATAAGCTGCCTTTCAGGGCAGGAGCCCTCCCAGGTTCAGATGCAACAACAAACCACTGTTCATTGTTATAAGCATAAGCTGACACAACCTTTTGTGTGTGTTCCTCGTTCTCCTTCTCACACAAGAGGAGGAGATCTGAAGCTTTTTCTGGTTTGTTCTAAACCACAGGTTCCCATTTCATCCAAGTGTGAGAAACTGATTTTACAAACTACAGTTAGTTAGCAAGCCAGAATACCAAACCAGGATCAGATCCATGGTTTGTTCCTACTTCTGAACTGGGCTTTTGTCTGCTTGCTTTTTCTGCTTGGGATTTTTTGTGGAAGGTGTTTCAAGATATGGCAATTTGTTATTTGGAAATGTCTTCACATTCACAATACAGGCCTGTGGCTTACGCTGGCCTAGCTTGTCTGAGCGTGGAAAGCTAAGCAGGGTCAAGCCTGGTTATTACTTGGATGGGAGACCCCTGTTCTAGTTTCCTGCATTGAGCAGGGGGTTGGACTCTGTGGCCTTGTAGGTGTCAATAAAAATTTGCCATAAAAATCCCAAGTGGACTTTGATCGATCAGACTAGCCTTTGTATGCTGCAGTGCTAAAGGCTATCCTGTTTTTATTATTTACTGTCACTGGGTAGGCATAACAATTGTGTATTATTATTTTTTTAAGGAAAGAAGGATTGTCCAGGTGTGGAAGGTGTAAGCAGGCTTTTTACTGCAACGTAGAATGCCAGGTGAGTATCGCAACAAGTATGAAGGGAAAAGGTGATTCCACTAATATTTATGGATTTACATATAATGTTTATATACCATTCTTCAAGTTAAAAAAATAAATAATCCAGGGCACTTTACTATACATAAATATGGGGACTTAGGACATTGGTTGCTGTTGTTTTTAAAATAAAAACAGTAACCTTCACAGATTCTAATGTAGTGCCGAGAGAGGCAGCCTTCGGGGTCGGCCATCACTGTGGAATCAGAGTCGCAGCCTGAACCATTCTAGGAATTTGGAAATTGCCATAATGAGTCACTGAGGATCAGCTGTGCTGGGTCATAGTACCACTGAGCCATTAGATTAGTAGACTGCTACATGGCCCTAATTGCTTCAGAAGCTTCTGCCTACTTTAAGCATACCAGATGGTTTAACATTATTTCACTAAGCCGGTGAGGAAGCTTGTGCCTAGCTGAGCAATCAGAAAGAAAGGCTGGATTTAGCTTTGGGGGTGGGTGGGAAGAATATGTTTGCAAATGTACTGTCACTGCTGCTAATAATAATAGTGTGTATTTAGAAACCAACTGTGCTTCAGCTAGGTAGTAATATACGTTCTTTTTAGGGGCAAAGGAAGCTAAAAGTAGGCCATTTCAAATAATGTATAGTTGCAAAGAAGGATTTAATGCAAAAACACACACCAAAGGCCTCTGTTCTCAGTGTGTGTGTGTGTGTGTATTGCTGCTTAGCACTATTTCACCTACTATTCTAAATTGAAGGCCAGACTACACCTTCTGCTAATCGCGTAGGTGTAGCTGCGTCAACGGAGACTCTCTTTCTTTCTTTTTTGACCCCACCCCTCACAGGGTGGTGGTAGAATTTGGGGAGCAGAAATAGGTGATGGAGGAGGGGGAGGTTTAATCCTTTCCTCCTGTAGTGTGCTGGCCCCAATCCGAATTGGAGTAAAGAAAAATATCAGGCTCAGGTGCACCTACACGATTAGCAAAACGTGTGATTTGGTGCAAAGTCTAAGGGTTTTCTCTGACACATTGAACGTGTGGCTGCGTTCTAGTTCCCTGCCCCCCGCAGACTGGAGACTAATTCATGAAGCCCTTTTTGAGCTTAGCAACACTGCTAGGGTGCAAACTGGTCTTAGGAAAGTGCTCCTCTGTGAAAAGACTGGAAGCTACCATCGTGTGAAAACTGAGCAGGGCAAGGTTACTTGGTGGCGGGCTGTCTACCCCAGGAAGGAATGTTATATGAACTGGCACTTTTGTTAACCTTATTTTATTTTAAGCAATAATGTTATTAAGGTACTGAATCAGATGCTTGTGACTAATGCAGCGTGTGTGTGTGTGTGTGTGTGTGTGTGTGTGTATAGAGAAAAATTGAGATGGTTACTGAAGCATTTAAATTGTGGGTGGGGAACCTTTTTTCTTTAGAGGGCCACATTCCCTTCGGGGTAATCTGTTAGGGCTGCATGCCAGTGGTGGGAAGGGGAGGGCCAAAAATACATGGGGCCATACCCTCTCTACCCCCTTCCCTCCTTTTCCCCTGTCTCTCCCCCTCTTTCTCCCTACTTATCAGTCTGCTGGGTAGGGATGGATGGCTCTTGCCAGAGGTCTGAACTAATCACTTACACTGTAATCACTCTGCAACCACTTACAGAGTACAGTTGAAATCAGGCTGAGGGCTGCAGGTTGTCTACCTCCTCTTTAAATAAAATATCACCGGTGCTTCTATTGTTTCCTGTTCTCCCGTACATTCCCTAGCAACATTTTTATGTTGACTTTTGGTCGCAAAAATGCGTGTTGTTGTTGTTGTTAAAATGATCCGTTCAAAACCGAAGAGCAGAGATGATATTCTGCACTCAGAATACATCCTCCTTCCCCCTCCATGATGCTGCATCTCCTTCTCTGGAATGTGTGGGCCTTGCCACACGTATTTGTACCTAAGCTGCCTTCATTTTCTGCTGGCTCAGGCAAGGCAACTGATTGGGCATTTCCATTGTGATGGAGCTCTTCCTTTGAAAGGAAGCTACGAGAAGGCATCGTGATGGATTTCACCAGTCTTTACGTTCAGGTGGGAGCTGAAGCTGTATTTGCCAACTCCTGCTTCCACTACAATCCACATCTGCTGCTCTGACCCATCCAGGAAAAATGACTCTGTAATGTTTCACTCTGTGGGGGGGTGCGACAGTCCGCCTGCCTGCCTGCCTGCCTGCCTGCCTCCCCCTCTCTTCTCTCTCCACAAGCCTGTGTTGTGAAGCTGTGGAAAAAGCTTTTTTTAACTTTACAATGAACTGTTGTACGAAAGACATTCTTGACATGAAAGTGGTGTGTGGCCAGTGACACTGTTTCACATTAGGCTTTGTCGTCTCTCACCACATTAGAGCCGTCCTTTGAGTGGAACAGACACATTTAATGAAACAATTTCCAGAGGCGTAACCATATTAGTATGTTGTATCAAAAGCAACAAAGAGTCTTGTGGCATCTGAAGGCCCAACAAATATATTATGGCTTAGCTTTTGTGAACATCTGATGAAGTAGACTCTGGGCTGCGAAAGCTTATGCCGTAACCAATTTGTTAATCTGTAATGTAACATGACCCTTTGTGGTATTAACCAATAAAATTGTTCAAGTTAATTTATTGGAACCATTCAGGAATCATGGTTTAATATACCGTATTTTTCGGACCATAAGACGCACTTTTTCCCCCCAAAAAAGGAGGGGGAAATGTCTGTGCGTCCTATGGAGTGAATATAGTAAAAAAAATAAAAAAAAATTTTTTTATTTTTTTTTACTTTCCTCTGCTGGTCCGGAAGAGCGGAGGACTCCCGGGTGGGGCAGGGGAAGCCCCCGCCTCTCAGCTGATTTTTTTTTTTTTTTTGTACCATACAGTAAGTGCGTCTTATGGTCCGGTGCGTCTTATGGAGCGAAAAATACGGTAAGCCCTAATCAGTTGCTAAGCAAGTCACCTACAATCCCTAGTTTCTTTAGCTGTCATGTTTAACAAACTGAAGTTTACATGCAAACCAGGAGCTGTGGTTTGCATGTAAATAATGACAAGACAGGGATTGGCTAAAGTGAAACAGAATCCTGCTTAATTCCTTCTCCTGGCCAAATGAGAGGGTGAGAGGGCTGGGAAAAGGGGAGGAGAAGCTCTAGTTTGTGTACATAGTGCTAAACTATGATTTAGGATGCAATCCTATGAATGTTTAGACAGAAAAAGGTCCATGCTGGGGAATGCTGGGAGTTGTAGGACTTTTGATTGTCAGAACATGCATAGGATTGCACCCTTAGTCGATGTGCGAATGTAGTCACCGTGTGAATTTTTTTAAACTGCTGCTGTATCTTTTATCGACTGACAGCTGCTGTTTTCTGTATGTTTTTATAGATGGTTTGTTCATTTTATTTATATTGTTGGTATTTGTATAAGCTTCCTTGAACGTTATTTTAGGGGAAAGGCAGGTTTCCCAAATTAATAAGCTAGCTCTTTGGATCGTGGTCTAGAGCTTCAGTAATAATTAGAGTGATTGACTGCCCTGCTTCTGCTGCACATGCCCCCTGGTCAACCTACAGTCGTTCAAGGCGAGTCCTTCCTACAGTGCCTGTAAGGCTGCTGAAACAAAGCAGTCTTGAAGGAAGACTCTTCCACCAGGATCTGTAGACATTTAAAAGTTGCAGGAAAAGTAAGATGTATATTCAGTCTTAAGATGTGCAATTATATAATGATTTCATAAAGGCCTTCCTTGAGGTCATCATGTGCAATATAATGATGTATTCAGTAGGGTTTCAAGAGTTTTGATCTTTATAGTTTGAACACACCAGTATTGATCCTGTCTTTTTCATCACTCTGTATGAAATGCTGAGGGCCTTTTTGCTCCTCACGTCGCAGAATACTTCTCTTCAGCGTTTAGGGGATCCTTCCAAAGCACTTGTGTGAAATATAGGAACATTGCCAGCGCCGAATCCTTTTTTCAAAGTTACCTTCAAGCATGATGTTCTTTAGAATCTAGTCTCTGCTGACTACGTGCTGCACAGACAATCTGTATCACATCTTCATCTTTATCTTATTCAAAGACATTTGGGGTGTTTCAGCGGCTAAGCAATTCTTTCTTGAAGCTGAGAAGGACATTGGTGCCTTGATATTGAACTTGTAGGACTGCGATGTATAGCAAATGTTTCTCTTTTAGGCCTCCTTGGAAAGGAACATTTCTTGCTTTGGTTTTCTTCTCACTAAACAGATGAAAACTAGATCTGAATTTAGATCTCTCCCCTTAACTTTTGATTACATATATGAATCCACATTTCTTAGCCCTAGTTGAATAAGAAGCCCAAGTCAAATAAAAATATACTGTAGACTTAAGAGGACAATGCTATTTTTCCCCAAGTTGACAACTTGAAATTCTTGTATTCCATCTTAAGCAAACAAATTTTACAGGTACAGCCAGGGTTCTCACCAGATTTAAAGAATTATTTATTTATTTCATTTCTATACCATGCAATAGCTGAAGCTCTCTGGACAGTTCACAGCAATTTAGTTGATAAATTGTATCATTTTTATCCATTCATTGTGCACCACCTTGATGGTTTTTTAGCAAATAAGGTGGTTTATAAATGGGAGTAATGGTATCTTTGCATCTCCATTTCCTCTGTTCTTCTCCCTCCCTTTGTTTTCTCCTTCCTTTTGAGATTATATTGTAAGTGCCTCTGGGCATGGGCCTGTCTTCTTGCTTATTTTACTCTTCCAGATCATAATAGCATAGCTGGCTAGGGCATGCTGGGAGTTGTAGGCCAAAAACATCTGGGGACCCAAGGTTGGAGAACACTGACATAGAGGTTGCAGCTAGTCCCATCTCAAAGATGCTTTGGATGTTGGTTTTATCTTTGAGCAGAGTGTGTGCGAGTTGGGAGAATTAAAATCCTGTCTCTGTGTGCTAGCAGACGCCTGAAATTCCACACACAGATCTTCCAGATCTCACCTCCCCCCGCGCAGCGTGCAGCGTGTTGTGCCAGCAAGACCAGCCCAGTCGGCCTTGTTGTCAGACTGCTTCCAGCTTCCAGCTTTCCCGTTGCAGATTAATCCATGGAGTCAGGAAACACTCTGGAACACCACAGGTCTAATTCTACCTGTTTATTCACTTAGCAAGTAAAGTTCTACAGAGTATACATTTCCTAGTTACAGTCCATGTGCAGAGTATAAATGCATAGCAAGCATTACATCCAGTGGAGTAAGTTGAGCTTCACTCCACCTCAGCAAAGACGTTACATTGTTGCAGTAACAAAGTCCAGCAAGAAGAACAAAGGAGAAGAGAGAAAGCAGTCCTGCTTCTCTCGAAGATGGCTTCAGACAGAAAAACAAGTTAGCACGTCATCAGAACATACAAACCATGTGACTAGCTCATATTGCTCCCACGGTCTAGCTTCCCATGCGAAAAACACGGGAATCTAGAAAGACATAACAAGCTTGTTTACAGCCATTCTGTTCCTTTCCATGTGTAAACAATGTGCTTCAGCTGGTGAAGTGATACATATCACAACATTGGATTGGCCCACATTTGGGCATGGGCCGGAGGTGATGGGATGCCTACAAATAAACGTTATGCTGTTGTCTTTGCAGCCTTTCCATTTCTTGGTTTGCTGCATGGTGGTCTTGGTAGCAGAATGTTTGATAGCTCATCCATTCACAATTGGCTTCACAAAGGTGGTTAACACCCAACGGGGTTTAGATAATTTGCATTACTATTCACAATTTAACTAAAATAGTCATGATAAAGTTTGAGTCAAAGAGCATTAGACAGAAGCCCCTCTCTTTTTTCCCCACATCAGAAACAGGCTATTAGCAGCACTGTAGACAAGTGTTTTAAAGAGGGCGCATTTTACAAGTGTAGAAGAGCTAGGTCTCAGCTATGTGAGCTGTTTCTGCTGTAAAATACATCTATTCAATCTTTAATAAATGGAGGCCGGTGGATATAGCCCTGAACTTGTCTCTCCCCCCTCTTTTAGTGTTTGAAAAAGCTCTGAAAACAAACAAAATAAAACTGAGAGATTTCCCCCCTTCATTTCCAGCTGTTTCATCCTCCTGATAATATACCTGTTAACATCCTCAAGAGGCCATCTTGACAAATAATGTGGGTAGTTTTTTTTGTTTTGTTTTTTTAAAGCAGAATAGAATTATTCAGAAGAGATAATAAAACCGTTCAGTGAATGTAATTCCTGGAATTGTCATTCAATAAAACTACTGTCTATTTAGCAAATTAAAAGCCCCCAAAGTATGGCTTGCCTCAAATAAATGTACAAGTAAATAATCATATTTTGAAACCTTGTAATATGGCTGGGCACTGAACAAAAGTTTTTAAAAAAAGACAGGCATCCTGTCTTGGTTCACAGTGTGAAGTATCAAGAAAAAGTTCGTGTGAAGTGTCCCTTGAGAGAGGTAACAATCCTACCTTTCAAATTCCAAAGTGTGCTTCTAATCCTCATGGCTTCAGAGATACCTTGTCAACATGATTTTGAAATATTAATCAGAATAAGGAGATACGTAATTAGAAACCTCCGCAGTTCTGCTTTTTATACTATATCAAGCATTAATTAATTAAATCTTCTTCTTCTTCTTCTTCTTCTTCTTCTTCTTCTTCTTCTTCTTCTTCCAAATAACAGTCATGCAGAACCAAGGACATCATGTTACCCAACTGTAGTTTGGCATCAACTAGATTTCTGAAAACGATATAAAAATTATGTGTGGATTGTTAAAAATAAAAATTTGACTTTTACATTCTTCCAACCTTTTGGTGCAAAACCGCTTTCAGACCAAGAGCCAAATTCCAATTTGGAGAAGCTCTCAGGGGCTGCATTCTAGTGGTGGGAGGGGCCAAAGGGAAAAGGGGCGGGCACAAAAATACCAGCCTATTTTAGCTTAAAGTTCTAACTGCCAGTAACTAAGCATTTCTAACTGCTGGTAACTAGGGAGAAGCATTTCAACATTTTAGAATGGGGAAGAAGCTGCGCAAAAGCTTGTAAACCACCAAATGATTGGTGGTTGTGGGAAAGGGAGCGTGGCCATCTGGGCTGGATTGGGCCTCCAGGCCTCATGTTTTGCACCCTGATGTTGGTTTTCCTGGAAAGCTTGGGATGGCTTTGAGGCCTTCTATGGGAGACTCTCTCCCTCAGCTTCATTTTAAGTATCAGCTATGGAGGACTTTTTTGGTATCAGAGAATCCTATAGGCTTCTTTCCAGTGTATCCATAGCAGCTGTGCAGATAGGAGCCATTTTGAAGAATCCAGTAGAGGAAGATCATGTTTCCACTTCAATTTTTAAAAAGCAGATGTCCTAGCAAACTTTCTTTCCAGACATTTTCAGATTCCATCTTTGAATCAGAGAGAAATATTGTCTGCGTAGTTCTCTCCCCCCTGAATCTACAGTATCATTAATACAGCACTAGGGAGTTGGCTAGAACAATGCTGCCTGCTACCAATCAAACGGCTCAGAGAAATAGTGGAAAAGAATGTTAAACGCGATCCTGCTGTGAGCACTAAAAAGACCTCTGTCAGAGTGTTTCCGCGCCAGGTATTACTCAGACGCTGCTCCCCTATTCCTGCAATGTTCCTGGCTTTTATCTTGTTTTGCACAATTCAGCCATATCTTGTCCCTTTAACCACCTTACTAGTTCACATAACTCAGTCGGATTCTGCCTGAGGAAATTTTTTAATTAACTATGCTTAAAGAATAAAAGGGTCAGGATGGAATGGTGGAAGGACATATTGGCATTGTCAGTTTTGCATCTTTCTTAACTGGGGTCTCTCTCTCTCTCTCTCTTTGGCACTATGAAGACAAATCTATATGTTAACATTTTAAAATGTTATTTTCTACTTCTCATATACCTAAAAGTTAATCTGTTTAATGAGGAATCTTAGCTATTATTTGGCAACTCCTTTTAGTCAGGGTTCTCTCCCTCGCGCGCATGTGGACATGTGGACACGGACACACACACACACACACACACACACACACTGTTGATGTAAAATAAAGCCCTTTTCAGTAAAATATCAGTAGATTTTTTCCCCAGCTTTATTACATTTCATGATTGCTTATTTGGCAAATATAAGTGGAAATGGCTGGGAAATATCATCCAGAGAATCAGGTTTTTGGATGATCACCACCCATTTGCCTGCATTACTCACTGTGTAATTTGCACTGAAAACACTTATCAATGGGGATTATCACTGCTTTGGTTTCTATTAAATGTTAGCATCTTCTGATTCTAGCATTTCTGATTCTTGTGAGTATTTTCATACCAAACCTTGTTTTTTCTAAAGCTGCATTATCAGTTTGATGTTAGACTTGAAAGGAAACTTACAAGGCAATAGGTCGCTCACTTTGCAAGGTCTGAATGCCAACTTTAGGGTGATTGATCCACTCAAAATTGCTTGAAGTTGATAATCCCATTACTTCAAATAATTCCCCTTCCACACACATATCTTGTCTGTTCATAATTAATGACATCAGTACTGTTGCACAGTGCACAAGGACACTATAATCTGTAGGCTTTATCTCTAACACCTAACGTGATATTAGGACCGGGAATTAATGACCTGGTTTGCATGTCATGGTGGCAATTCCTGGGCTGTTTAACTCAGGAATTGCGGGGTAAGTGGAGCGTGCGAGCCACATGCTTGTCATTTCCCAACAATTGCCCATGGTTTGTTGCTGAGTTAATTCTGGGTTATTTAACCCATAAACAGCTCAGAGTTTCCAGGTCTGTATGTCATGAAAAGCTGAGGAACAGGGGTATTCCTGCGTTGTTAATTAGAAGCAGACACAAGGAGTGCATGGTTTGCACACTCCACTTGTCCCCGCAATTCCTGGGCTAAACAACCCAGGAATTGCCACGATTACATGTGAACTGGGTCAATACAATTGCTACTCAGAGCTTATGTCAAGGATCTTTTGCCTGCAGAATGCTAACTTTCAGGTTCATGCGCATTTCTTGGTTTCTGTTGGTACTGCCAAGCACCATCCATTTTTGTAATGCCTTTTATGTTTAATGTAGGACATGCCAATTGTTGTGCCAGTGCAACATCCCAAGACAAGATGCTATAGCAGCAATGCAGGGAACCTACTCTGCCGTTGCTAGCACATAATGCCAGCATAACTATTTGCAATCAGGGTGCCGCTGTGGTTTATTCTGCCTTTGCTTTCTGGGAGAAATCTGTTGTAAAGGTCTTAATCCAGTCGCTCTAACCAGCTAGGGACAATTTAGATAATTCAACCTAACCATGGTTGTTCAGCCCACAGATACATGTGCTTAGGTATCATGTATTTCAATATTTAGGTATCAATTTATTTCATAGGAATGTAAGAAGCTGCCTTATATCTAGTCAGGCCATTGTCCACCTAGCACAGAACCTCAGATCAGCGAGCCAGATCCAGCCCTCCTGGGGTCCCAATCCAGCCCTCTTGAGGTTTCCGAGATGTATTTTATATTTTTAAACTGTGTTTTAAAATGGCATTTTAGTTTTTTAACTGGTTGTAATCCACCCAGAGAACATTAGGTGTTGGGCGGATTAGAAATTGTGGAGGAAGGGGGGGCTGGCTGACCCGCCACACCCCCACCCTTTCCTACCCCAAAGGAACCAAGACCCCCAGAGAGCTCAAGGTACCAGATTGCCAGCCTCAGCTGTCTGCAATCCTACTTGAATCTCTGTTCAGGGACTTGCCCTTTGTCTGTAACCTGGATTTACAGGTTTTCCAAAGGGAAAAGGGGCGGGCACCTTTTAGTTACTGAACCAAGCAGAGCAATCCACAAACACCATGTGGGGTAAAACTAAGAAAGGTTTATTCTGGTAGCATTTTCCAACAAGAATGGGGAAATGAGAGAAGCACACAAAATGGAGAGAGACACTTTGGTACACAGTAAAGCTGCAAAATAACAAAACCTACTTCTTTATATCTCTCAGGCACACAACTCTGTTACCTGAGGGTCAGTTCTCTTCCAGGGTTAGATCCAGCACAGCCTTGCTGCCCGGGGGGGATTACCACACCTATCCGAAGGTCCGAGATGGGTAGCCTCCCACAAGGCTTGCCTTTACCAGAGCCCTCATTCAGCTAATTTCACCAGGAGCTACCTGGGGTCGAATCCTGAGGCCTCCCGAAGGCTTGGGCCTCTGCTTGGCTTACCGCCATTGCTCCAACAGCCGGCAGCCACGCGATGACCAAAGACAAAGACAAAAACCCACACGTTGGGAAATAGCTCTTTCCCCCTCCCCTCCTCCTTCCTGTAGCTTTGCTGCTTCTTAGCCAATCATGATGCACTTCACCTGGCCAGACAGGGGGAGGGGAACTCATGACTCTTGACTTACTGGGCCTGAACTACATTTGCATTTGAAAGCCGTGTCTCCGGCTTTCAGGACTTCCAGGCGCCATCGCCTCCTCCCAGGCGCCATCGCCTCCTCCCAGGCGCCATCGCCTCCTCCCAGCCTTTAGCTGGTTCACACATGAGGGTGTGTGTGTGTGTGTGTGTGTGTGTGTGAGTGTGAGAGAGAGTGTGTGTGTGCATGTAGGAACCCCCAAAGGCTCTTTTCTTCACAGAAATGGACTAAATAAATACATACATAAATAAGTTTGTATCCTTGGAGAATTTATCCTACGAAGGTCTTTAACCTTCGTAGGCTAAATTCAGTCTACAAAGGCTGAATTTAGGGGGCAGGATTAGGAAGTGGAAGCAAAGGCCAGGATTGATGGAGGGGTGGAGTAGAGGGGATGCATCAGAGTCCTTTGCACTATAGCAAGGGATTTGTGGGGAGGTACACTCTCTGAATAGAGGGACCAGTTTGAGTAGAGACTGCCTGTGACCTGACCAGATCACATGCCAAGTGGCAGCCAAGATGGCAGCACTGCTTTTGATCTGCGGCCTTGTAATTTGTCTGGGCCTTGACAATTGCCAAGTTCTTCCAAAACCTGGTGTTGACCATACTGGTCCTCTTTCAATCAAGATATATGTTACATTCTTTTAAATGTTATAATATCTTATCAGTGCATGTCAAAGCCAGCTTCAGAAAATAGCTCTTTTATCCTCAGATTTGTTCCATGATTAGTTCACATTTAGCAAATGTCATCTTGTTGTAAAGGAAACACATTTCATTTGACCTGCAGGTTTGGTTGGGGCAGGCGGCATCCTCTTCTTATTTACAAAATGCAAATTCACAGTTTCTCCCCCATGTTTAACCTTCCAGAAACAGGACTGGCCATTGCACAAGCTGGAATGTTCTGCCATGTGCGTGTTTGGGCAGAACTGGAATCCCTCAGAGACGGTGAGACTCACTGCAAGGATTCTGGCCAAACAGGTGAGCAGGATCCAAAGATTTCAGTCAGAAAAAGTAAAAAATGTTATAATGAATTGTCAAAGTTATCAGTAGAAGAGAAAATGGCCTTTTAACCTTGGAAAAAGAAGTGACAAGAATAAACCTGATAAGCTTAGTACTAATTTTTTTGCTGGGTGATGGTGCATTATTTCACCCATAATATTTACTTATTACAACATTTTATATATGTAGTTCTACCCTACTTTAAGGACCAAGCTTTCAGTGACGCTTTCAAAGTTATTTACAGCCATGTATGTGCCCGGCCCTAATTCAAGGTGGTTTACACAAAGATGAAAACAATAACAACCAACTAATGGCTTGGATCCAGACTTAGTCATACTCAGTGCTACTTGAAATCAATGGGTCTAAAGTTTGTCATGACTAATTTGTTCCATTGTCTTCCATGGGACAACTGAAAGTATGGCCAAGTCTGGATCCAACCCAATGAAATAATATCAAAAGTGAAGAATTAAGAACTGCTAAAAACAACTTGAATAAAATATGTCAGTCAAGTATACTGAAAGTGTTCCTGAAGAAGCAGTTGGGTGTTTTTTTTATATATATACTTGCCTTCTAAGTGACAGTAGGGACCAGGGTGTAACCAGGACTACTGAAGCAGGAGTTCCAAAAAGCTGGGGCTGCAACAGAGACAACTGAGAAAATATACTTCCTGGAGGTGGGGCTGGTAGTGGAGACAGAGGGGAGAGTAAGAGCCCCCTGCAGATGTCAAGAGACCTGGAGTCTTTTTTCAGTGCGACAGTTGGGTTGGTAAGAAGTGTATCCTGGATTTTTAAAAAAATTTTTTTGCAGGGAAACAAAGTGGGATTGACAAGTTTCAAGGTCACCACATTGTGCGCTATTGTAATGCTCTAACGTCTCTCCCTCTGCAATAAAAAAAATTAACCCCCCTAAACAATGGCCTTTGAAGAAAATCTGTACATTTGAGAACTGCTTATGTGACAAGGGTGACCCAGATGCAGGGGGGAGAGAGAGAGAGAGAGAGAGAGAGGGAGAGGGAGAGAGGAGGACGCTGAAGGCCTGCTGGGATGGTAGCCCGCCTGATCCCCTGTGCTTCTTTTCTTTCTTTCTTTCTTTCTTTTTTTTAAATTAAAGCACAGTCTAGTGGTGATCCACAAACAAAATTAGATGTTTAATGATGAAAAGTCATTGGAATACATTTGTGCTTTTATAGCTTGCAGGGAAGTGGGAGGGAGCTCTACATGGCATATGAAAGCTAAATATGCAAACCAGAGTCCCTGAACCTCAGCTGTTGGGCCACCTGCAAACCCGTATTTAATGGCCAAGCTTACAAAGAAGTGGCCTTAGGCCAATGCTGGAGTGTTGCTTTTGAACTCTGTCAACATTGAGATTATTCACTTTCCTCAAAGGCAAACTGCTAACTGCTTGCTACTGTCAGTGGCTTTCTGAGAGTCTGCAGCTAAAACAAGTGACAATTTTAAAAATTTGTTCCGCGTGCGTGTAAATTTGGATATGAGTTCTGGGACTATTAGCTGGTTAATTTGGTGTATGGTGTCAGCAGATTTAAACTGAAGAGTGCCATTCATGGACTCATCTGAAGACTCTATAGGGCAGTGGGGGTGTTGGAAATGACAACTGTGCAAAAGCCAATGAACTATATGGGGGATTAAAAAAAATATCCTTTTTTCCTTCCTTCCTTTCTTTTTCACCATTACCAGAAAACATACTTGGAAAGGACAGAGTCGGAAAAACTCCTGTCTGTAAAAGAGTTTGAATCCCGTAAGTAGAAATCAACGGGAAGCTATGTATAATTATTTCCCACAGACTATTTAGAAATTGCTTAATAACTGTTCGACAGAATCTAACTTTTTTGTGTGTGGATGTACTGTGGGTTGGTATGATATCCTGAGGGGGGAGGGGGGATCACAGAAAATTGGGCGGAGGGAACCCCTGTGAGTGGAGCAGAAGATGCCTCTGTCCAATTTTCCATGATCTCCCCCTTCCCTGTCAACCTCCTGCATCGTGGCCTGCTCCATTCAGCAGGGCCTCCTAAACCTCAAGGGAGCAAAGGGGCTTTGGGGGCAGGTAGGGAGAGGAGGGGTGAGAAAGTTGGCTTCTGCCCAGCCCCTTCTGCAGGCAGATATCTGGATCCAGCCGTGTGTGTGTGTGTGTGTGTGTGTGTGTGTGTGTGTGTGTGTTAGGAACATGTTGTTTTCCCAATGATTTCTATTGTCTCGCTTAACTTTGGGAAAGAGAGAATTAAAATTCCTGCCCATTAATTACTTCGTTTCTGTCTGTCAAACAGCTTTCCTGGCAACTAGGGTGACTTTTGTGGATTCTAATGTTGTAAAATTTAAAACAGCCAGCATTGTTACCAGGGGGCATGAAGTCAGAGATGGTGCTGTTGCTTGATAGTGACAGTGTCTTTGGGGCTAATTGCAGGCCCCTCCGGTGTTGAATTGCGTATCTGTCACTGCCAGTCAAATCTGACATGTCCTTTGTGATTTCCACATCCCAAATGCTCTAAAAGTGAATTAAGGAAGGAGAGAAGGCCAGTGTGTGTGTGTGTGTGTGTGTGTGTGTGTGAGTGTATGTGTGTGTGTGTGTGTGAGAGAGAGAGAGAGAGAGAGAGAGATCTTATTCCCGCCCCCCCCTCAAGGCAGAGTTAGAAATTGAGCAACTGTTAAGAAGACTAAGCAAGCTAGACTTGTCAGCAACACAGCAATGTAGTGTTGCTCTCTTGCTTGGTACTGACAATAATGAAACAAGTTGTTACAATAATGCGCCTAGCGGAGAATTATATGGTGAAGGGGCAACATGAGTAGAAGGGAGCTGTGGGGTCATGGCTTTAGCCCAGCCCCATTGTCACAGAACTTGTTCTGGCTTTCCCATGTTCTAGTGTCTTCCAATATATCTGGAGGGCACCAGTTCTGGAAGGCTGTTTTAATATATTTGTTTTTGTGGTGACTTGATGCTGAACTGGGGAACAGAAGTGAGAAAATGGACATTCCTCTAGTGAGATGTGCTGCATTCACAAAGGGGAATCCAGGGAGCCTGCTGTGAAGTTAGACACTGACTGGGTTCAGACAACATGATAACCCACACTCAAGGGTTGAGTGTGGGTTGTTGTTGAACCATGGGTTGTTGTTTAAATGTGGGTTATCGTGTTGTCTGAACCCAGGTGCACTAACAAGCCATGGTGAACAACCCACAGTTTGCAGCCCAACAACAAACCATGGGTTCTCTTCATGGGTTGTTCATGGTTAACAAGCCATGGTTTGTTAGCACAGCTGGGTTCAGATGACACGATAACCCACATTTCAACAACAAGCCACACTCAGCCCATGCTCAACCCTTGAGTGTGGGCTATCATGTTCTCTGAACCCAGTGACTATTGACCACGTACCTCAGGGATGGGCAGACTTCAGGCTGGTCAGATCTACTTTGTTTTTTAAGTACAACCCCAAGGTCCACTAAATAGAGCCAGGTGCAAAAGACATACACTTAGAATTAAGGGGCAAGGTGCCTCTCTGAGCACATTCTGAGCCCAGGAATTTGTTTTCATTACCAGAACTGGACTGAGTTCACAGTCCCTTTCACATAAAAAGCCACCCCTGATTACCCCAGACTTCCTTCATTTCAGAAGCCTAATTTAGGTGGAGAAAATAATTTCATTGTTGCTATTGTTAAATAATTGGGAGTCTGAATCTAACAGTAGATCCTGAACTACCTTCTGCCCATCCCTGTTGTACATGGTACTGTTTATATCCTAGTCCTTGCCTTTAAATTTCCCTCCAGAACATGGGTGGGCAGAGAACGTAGACTGCAGTCTACTGTGGGGACCACTGGCTTCTTTCTGATGGACCACCTAGTGCTTGCTGGGATTCTTGTAAAGAAGGCTGGATTAGATGAACCCCAGAACCAGCAGGAGAATTCTTATGTTCTTAAGCAAGAGCTCATGCTTGGGAACACTTGACAGAGAGCAGCCTTCCCCAACCTTGTGCCCTCCAAATGTTCTATAAGCGAATAGTATTGTCCACCTTATTGGCAGAATTTCCCATATAATGGATGGGCATAAATCTACTCATTGTTAAATGCTTCCTGACCTTCGTGTTCATGAGACTTGATAGCCGCTGCAGTTCCAATGTGTACTCGTGCCTGATTTTCTTTCTTAGAGGACTTCCGATCTTGAAGTTGACTTCACTGCAGTTAACAAGCAAAGTGGTCCTTGAATGGAAAAAAGGATTTCTTTTCCTTTGCAGATCTCGATAAGCTCGACAATGAAAAGAAGGAGCTGATACAGAATGACATTTCTGCTCTCCATCATTTTTATTCAAAGCACATAGAATACCCCGACAATGCAGCTCTCGTGGTCCTTTTTGGTCAAGTAAGATGGATAAAATAAAATAAAAAACTGGTTTGTTAGGCTGGTTCTAGAGCAGGGCTCTCCAACCCTGGGTCCCCAGATGTTACTGGCCTACAGCTCCCAGCATACCCAGCCAGCATGGCTAATGGCAAGGGATTCTGGGAGCTGTAGTCCAGCAACATCTGGGGACCCAAGGTTGGAGAGCCCTGAGCTAGAGGGTGGCTTTGTTTCCAGATGGTTCATGGGTGTTGCGTGCACAAACCAGTGTGCATGTTGCTCCCCCCCCCCCCATGTTGGAAGCATTCTAGTGGTTCTGGAAATAGAAGCCTTGATGACCACGTCAGTGCTTGTCAGACATTATGGGTTGTATCCAATGGGTTGAATCCCATGTTAGGGTTGAATTCAGTGTTTGTCTAACATAAGTCCTGTTCTTGTCAATGGGTGTACTCTAAGTAGAACTAACATACAGCCCTATGTTTTTGATTGTACACCCACAAAACGTAAAGTGTGAATGAGACAAATAGGTGTTTTTATTTTTTCCTATTGAATGTAGCCAAGTTCCCAATCCTTAAGCTAAATGGGGCTGATTTCCTTTCCCATTAATTATATAGCAGTGCAGTATTTATTATTTCTTAATCACCTAAAAAGGCCAGGTGTGTGCAGTATAAATCTTGCAGGAAATATTTACTGAAACGGAGCTGGGCCTTTTTCTGTTGTAGTCCCCAACTTTATCATCATTTCAACCTCCGTCTTAGGTTTTTTTTAACCGCCACCCTATAAGAATGTCCTGTACAACTGCCTTTCTCACCCCCCACCCCAGCTTTCTGGATGTGCATACTATCTGCTTTGGCTCAGCTTGGCTGCCCAATTCTTAATCTTTCACTACAAAATTAGATTGTAAATAAACTCTGACCTCCCTTCTTGTAAAGCTCATAGCTCAGCAGCAAGACTTGATTAAGAAGAAGCAGAGTTCTAATCAGATTAATCAGTATGGTGCAGATGAGTCGGGTCACTTACCATGCAGTGCTAAACAATCCAGTGGGTTATGTTTTTATCCCTCTTTCTCTTTCTCGCAGGTTAACTGCAATGGATTCACAATTGAAGATGAAGAACTTTCGCACTTGGGGTCAGCAATATTCCCTGAGTAAGCATTCCTCCCCCCCCCCCAACAAACAATATCTCTGATGTGTTTCCAACACCCAAAAGGCAATCACTTATTTGCAAAGTTGGTCAAGCCATTCTTTTCCCAACCCTTGGAACACTGCACACTGCTCCCACCCTCTTCATGCTCAATGCAATGTGCCTGGGCTGCTAGCCTGCTCCTCTGCCGTTGGATTAGGTATAATGCACACAATCAAGAAAATGCCTTATGGGACCAGCATTGTCTGCTCTGACTGGTAGCGAGTCCCTGGGGGTCTCAGGCAGTGAGGAATCTGTCCCATCACCTGCTGTCCGATCACTTTAGCTAGAGATGGCAGGGTTTGAATCTGGGACCTTCTTTCAAAATCCATGGGCAGTATTCAGTGCTGCCTGCCCATGAGCGGGCCCCCCTGCTGCTTCCTTATGTGGGTTCCGCAGACCTGCCCTGTTCCAGAAACGTGCATTTCCTCTCGTTTCCGGTTGCTCCGGAAGTGCAAAACCTCCACTGCACAAGCTGTGGGCCTGGCCGCTCGCAAGAGGTCACAGTTGGATACTGCCCCATGCCTCTGATGTTAGAGGAATCAAGAAGCTGGAGACGAGGATTTTGAAAGGATTAGTTAAAACATTGGAAAAACGAAGCAGGTTATTTAAAAGTCTTCAGTTGAGAACCGGCATTTATTGGGCTAACAAAAGTCCCCAGATACCATAGATCAGGGGTGCAGAACCTCAAATCCGGCCTTCCGGGGTAACCCAGATGACCACACCCCCTTTCCCCCAACCACCAACTGTTGGTGGTTTCCCAGCTTTTGCACCGTTTTCTCCCTGCTTGAAATGGCTCTCCCAAGGCTGCAAATTCAGAGTACAATCCATCCAGATCCAAGCACATTAATATCCCCTTGGCTTCAGCTGCAGTTACGCGCCTGCATAACTCTTTTCCATTGCAATAATTGGGATTTTAAAGTGATTAACTGTGGCAGCATTGTGTGCTCCATTTTCTGGGGAACCTCCACTTGTGGCGCTAAATTCTATAACCCGAGAGGATTTATTGCCTTATTTCGTTCCCACCCCTACTTTTTCCAATGTAGAAAAATGCCTCAAAACCTTTCGACAAATCTGAGGCTTGTTCATGTCCCTGCAAGTTTGTCCTGATCTTGGTAATCCCCGTACAGTCATAATAATGTGCCATATTTCATAAAGAAACATCAAGTACTGTTTATTGAAGCAAGTCTTGCAGCTGGTAGGCTTTTTACCTTTGCTTGTGGTTTCCATATTGCTGCTCATGGAATGACAAATGCCCTTCTGTTTTTGACAGTGTGGCGCTTATGAACCACAGTTGTTGCCCCAACGTGATTGTTACCTACAAAGGGACAGTGGCTGAAGTCAGAGCTGTTCAGGAGATAGAACCTGGAGATGAGGTAACTATATATGCAATGGAGATGTGCTTGAAATAGCTTGTATCTTGTAGGAATTCAGTCCCTAATGGAAGTCCAGACACCATGCGTCTGCAGTGCCTCTGGCATGTCTCTTCCTCCGCCCTCCCTCGCACCGCATTTCCGTCCCCCCCCTTTTAAACTACGGCTAACGGAAGTTGATTTTAAACTGTGGAAAGCAGTTTAAAGCAGCTCCGTTTGGAACTTGACTATTTATTCATTTTCTTTCTATCCCTCCTTTCCACCCAAAAATGGCGTACAAGGTGGCAAACAATAAAATCCAGATTTAAAAACAAAGTCTGAATTAAAACATAACGTGAAATACATTAACGGTGCGATCCTATTGTGAGGATTGTAAGCCCCCAAACTCGGAGGTTTATGAGCATCCAATGCTAGACAGGAGCAGCAGCGGAGGCGATCTTTGCCTCTCCATCCTCCCACCCTCCATTTTCAGTAGATGGGCTTTTCTGCCCATCTAGCTGGTGTGGTTCAGAGGTGGGAAGGAGCCGGGATGGGGTGTGTGTGTCAGGATAACTTGAATCCTGGCCTTTCCAATCTCTACTCCTCCCCGGCCACCGGAACACCCCCTTTCCCCCCTCTCTGAGGTTGCTTTCCCAACCTCGGAGAGCAGCTGGTGCAGTTTTTCTGTGCCAGCTGCAAGGGGAGGGGGGGATCAGAGCTCCAATTCTGCACACTGTGGTTGGAGCGCTTTTTCCGACCTCAGATCTGGAAATCCGAAATATCCTATGGCCCCTCAAACCCTGTCTAAAAACTCCATTAAAAACACAACCATGAAATAAATGCTCTCTAAAAACTCCATTAAAAACACAACCATGAAATAAATGCTCTCTAAAGACTCCATTAAAAACACAACCCTGAAATAAATAAATAGCACCATCCTTCAGTTAAAAACCCCTTCAATGACAGTCCAGCTTATACTATGACTTGGTTCTCTTAGGACAGAGCTACATCCTGCACATGACACGGTGGGGGGGGGGGGCTGCTGCCCAAACTGGCAGTCCTGTATTAAGTTCTCCCCCACCTCTCCATGCAAATCTCAGCCAGACTTACAGGTAATAGCGTTTCCTCCTGTCCCCACTCCTCCATCTCATTGGCGGTGGCTGGCAGCCTGGGAAATGACTCCATTAGTGTGATAAAATGTTAAAAGGGAGGGGACAGCAGGATATCAATGCAGGGTTGCTTGCTTTCAGTGGCAGAGTTGCTGAAGAGTCACGGATATTAAGAACATAAGAAGAGCCCTGCTGGATCAGACCAAGGGTCCATCTAGTCCAGCATTCTGTTCACACAGTGGCCAAGCAACTGCCCACAGGAAACCCACAAGCAGGATATGAGTGCAACAGCACCCTCCCGCCCATGTTCCCCAGCAACTGGTGTACATAGGGATACTGCCTCTGATACTGCAGGTAGCATATAGCCAATCAGGGCTAGTAGCCACTGATAGCCTTCTCCTCCAGGAATTTGTCCAATCCTGTTTTAAAGCCATTCAGATTGGTGGCCATCACTACATCTTGTGGAAGTGAGTTCCATAGTTTAACTATGCACTGTGTGAAGAAGTACTTCCTTTTATTTGTCCTGAATCTCCCACCAATCAGCTTCCTGGGATGACCCCAGGTTCTAGTATGATGAGAGAAGGAGAACAATATCTCCCTGTCCACTTTCTCCACACCATGCATAATTTTGTACACCTCTATCATGTCTCCCCTTACTCGCCTTTTTTCTAAGCTAAACAATCCCAACTGTTGTATTCGTTCCTCAAATGGGAGTTGCTCCAGCCCCTTGATCATTTTAGTTGCCCCTTTCTGCACTTTTTCCAACTCTACAGTATCCTTTAGGTGCGGTGACCAGAACTGTACACAGTATTCTAAGTGCGGTCACACCATAGATTTGTATAACGTTCTTGCAGTTTTATTTTCAATTCCTTTCCTAATTATGCCTAACATGGAGTTTGCCTTTCTCACAGCAGCCACACACTGGGTCGACCTTTTCATCGAGCTGTCCACCACAACCCCAAGATCTCTTTCTTGTGGTTGTGGTGGACAGCTGGATGAAAAGGTCGACCCATTGTGTGGCCGCTGTGAGAAAGGCAAACTCCATATTTCTCCCTTTGAACTAAGTTTGAAGCAGTCACCTATATAGTCTGAGGGGTAATGCTGTGTAGGACATGTTAGCCTGGCCTGTTTGATAGCCTGACCATATATACCCCTAGGGTATATTGAGTTTTTTCCTATATAGTGTGAAGAGTCGGCTGCAGCTGCTCCCCAATACACATCTGTCTTATTCTTAGTATATTATCCTGGGTCACAGTCTACATCGTTCTTCCCCAAGCTGGTGCCATTGGCCATGCTTGCTGGGAATGATGAGAGTTGCAGTCCAACACAGCCGGAGGGCACCCAGTTGGGAAAGGCTGGTTTAGATTGTGCAGTTGCAGCTACTTATTGGAAAATGCAGCAGCAGTAAATCGACTCAGTTTCCGCAAGAAGTCGCTGGGCAGGATGCAGGGTGAGCAGGGAGGCACATGTCTGCACTCCAGAGGGCTTTAGTTGCTACTATTATATTGCTTTTTCAAATTGCTGTTCATCGCTTCAGGTGCCCGCAGGAGAAAACGAGAGGAACAAATGCGACAGGCAGATCAATAAGTGATACAAGTGACAGAGACGTGTGGCCCTTTTATCCCATGCAGCTCTCAGAGCAGGCTTTGCGCCTGCGAGGTTGCATCGTTGGATTGCGCTCAGTTTGCCGAACTGGCAATTCCCCAAACGAAAACTGCAATTTTTGGTGAATGTATTTGCAAGCCCGCTTTGTGGCTCAGATCTAGCAGGGACAGAACACACATGGAAGCAGTTTTCTGTGCATGGTTCACTCCCACAAGGGGCTGGTGTAGAGGCACAGCATCCCCTGCTTCCAACCGCCATGCAGAGATCCTCCTCACTTCTCATGATGGAGACCTGAGTGTTTTCAGGTCCCACCACCAGCCCTTCTCCATTCTTCTCTGATGGCATCACCTATCTCTGCTGCATTCCAGATTTGTTGTGGGATTATTTAGGGAAATGGTGACGTTCCCTTTGAATGCCTTATACTTGGCTATTTACATTTGTTATGTAAATAAATAACATTGAAACAAGGACAGTGCCTATGCAGAAAGCGTATTAACGGAGTTGGTAGAATGTTTCTAAACAAGAGACTCCTATTGAACTCCTGGAAAGGGGTCTCTGCCATTCAATTTGAGCAACACATTTATCTTCAGTGGCGTGGCCTGTGCCTCCACCTTCTGGTTTAACATGGGTATTACATGAGAAACCTGTCAAAATTTCCAACTAGGCATATAGTGTGCGTGAGTGTGTGTGTGTGTGTTTAAATTGGCTTCCATATTTTGTGCCTGGAGAAAAGCAATTGAGATGCACTCACCGTAGATTAAAATAAGCAACTGCTATCTAACACCAAGTTGCCTTGGGCATGTTGAGAGAAGGTGAAGGACATAACAAAAACAAGAGCAGGCTAAGTGAAAAGCTTGCATTGCTGGTGGAGCAGATTTGCATTTGGTTTTCCTTCTAGTCTTTTGATTTTTTATTTTATTGTAGGTGAGAAATTTAAAATGAGGATTAACTCCTCTTCCCTCCCCATGCCTTTTTCCTTATGTATCATGTCTTTTAGATTGTGAGCCTGTCTGGTCCTTCAATATCTGTACAGCACTTAGAAATTTTTAGGCACTTTATATTGTTGTTGTTGTTGTTGTTGTTGTTGTTATTTATTATACTCTTCTTCCTCTAAGTATTGGAACTTGCCATCATATTTTATGTTGAGAAGTAAATGAACAAAAGAAATGTCTTTCTGCCTGTTTTGGGGCTGTGGTTTTCTTTTTGTGTGTGTAAGACAAAGTACAGCTACAATGAGCTTGAAATGAATGTGTCTCTGTTCCTCTGCAGCTGGTGTTCAGACATCTAACAAAATTCAAGACCTTTGCCATAATATCTATTAATGAAAATATTATTTTATAAGACTATACAACTTAACTACAACGTAACTGTTCTGCCCCCCAAAAGTGAGGATCTCTTTTTATATAATAAATAAATAAATAAATAGATAGATAGATAGATAAAATATTCTACTAGTGAGTGGGCCTATCTTTGCAGGGGTTGGAATAGCCCTTAGTTTGATGTAGTAAAGCCTGCTGGCACCCCTAGGCATGGCCCCTGCCTTGATGCACTCCTGTAGTCCCCTGAGGGAGGGATCTGTCCACTCCACTCCCCTGAGGTGGCCGCCCCACAGCAGAGCGGAGGAGGCAGGCGTGTTTAATTCTGTTCTTCAGCCTACTAACCTCTCCTGGCTTGAAAGGAAAGCTGGTTAGGAAAATCTACCCCTAGTGACTGAAGATGTTACTGCAGGCTTCAACAACTCAGACATGCTCAAGGGCACAATCCCATGCATGTTTATATACTGAAGCACTTGCAGATTATTTTCTACTTGGTGTCCCGTCACGTCCCCCTCCAGTCACAAACGCCACATTTAGCTGGGGAATGCTGAAAGCTGCAGAACTTTTTTTCTGTCTAAACTTGCATCGGATTGCTACGTAAATTAAATAAAATTAATTAAAAAACAAAATAACTTCCAGGTGCCCATCCTTCGGGTCCCCTTAGTATGCATGCCAAGTTTCAAGTGTCTCAGTTTCACAGTCTTGGTGCTATGGCACAGACAGACATCCACTTTTATTATTATAGATTACTAGCTGTTGCCCGTGGCTTCGCTCGCGTGATGAAGAGTGACCGTGCCAAGTTTGCACGGGTCGTCATTTTCCTATAGGCACTATTTGTTCGAAATTCCTTAAGGTCGCTGACCGTTGTTTTGAATCGCTCCATAGGAAAGGTCCCCCGGGACTACATAATGGAATCCTAGCTCCCCCAGGACTACCAGCCCCCCCCCGGGACTGCACAATGAAATTCCTGCTTCCCTCCCTGGACTACACAATGAAATCCCTGCCCCCCCGGGACTACACAATTAAATCCCAGCTCCCCCAGGACTACACAGTGAAATTCCTGTTATCTTTCCCCCGGGTCTGCACAATGAAATCCCTGTTCCCCCAGGACTACACAGTGAAATCCCTGTGTCCCCCCTCTCCGGGACTGCACAACAATGAAATCCCAGCTCCCCCCCCGGGACTACACAATCAAATCTCTGTTCCCCCCCCCCCCGGGACTACACAATGAAATCCCTGCTCCCCCCCCGGAACTGCACAACAATGAAATCCCAGCTCCCCCCCCCGGGACTACACAATCAAATCTCTGTTCCCCCCCCGGGACTACACAATGAAATCCCTGCTCCCCCCCCCGGAACTGCACAACAATGAAATCCAAGCTCCCCCCCTGGGACTACACAATCAAATCTCTGTCCCCCCCCTCGGGACTACACAATCAAATCCCTGCTCCCCCCCGGGACTACACAACAGTGAAAGCCCTGCCCCCCCCCCCGGGACCACACAATGAAAACCATGCTCCCCCCCCCCCGGGACTACCCAACAATGTAATCCCAGCTTGCCCCCCTGGGACTACCCCACAATGAAATCCCAGCTCCCCCTCCCGGGACTACACAATCAGATCTCTGTGTCTCCCCCCCCCGACTACACAATGAAATCCCTGCTCCCCCCCGCTCCCCCCTGGGATTACACAACAATGAAAGCCCTGCCTCCTGGGACCACACAATGAAATCCCTGCTCCCCCCCCCCCCGGGACTACACAGCAATGAAATCCCTGCTCTCCCCCTCCCCGGGACTACACAACAATGTAATCCCATCTTGCCCCCCCGGGACTACCCAACAATGAAATCCCTGTTCCCCCTCCCCCTCGGGACTACACAACAATGAAATCCCTGCTTGCCCCCTCGGGACTACCCAACAATGAAATCCCAGCTCCGCCCCCCACCCCACCCTGTAGGCCCTGGCTGTGGTTCATATGAACATTCTGTTTTGACACAGGAGAGATTTGCATATCCACTCCTGATTGGGCCCCTGTGGCAGTTCATACGAACATTCTATATGTTGTTGGAGCGATTTGCATAACTGCTCCTGAATGGCCCCTGCGAACATTCCAAGTGGCTCTCATCTATTTTGGGCCGTACAGGCGCAGCAAGGGTTTTTCGGAGATTTGAACCTGCCAGTCTTTGTCCTTGGGTGATGGAGAGTATGCGTGCCAAGTTTTGGGCGGATCTGTCAAAATGTGATGGAGCCTATGCGACGATGCCCCCCACACAGCAGTCATTCAGTCAGGCAGTCATTTAAAAAGTCCCTCCCTTTTCACCCCCTCAGAGAGCATTCTAAATGGCCTAGGGGAGATTTGCATACCCACCCTTATTGGCCCTGCAGGAATTCATATGAACATTCTAAGTGTCGTATGGGCTATTTGCATAACTGCTCCTATTGGTTGCTGCAGCAATTCTGAGGTGAGGCCGATTTGCATAACTGCTCCCCTGTTGTTTTGCCTATAGGAGATATGAGAGTGGGGCGATTTTGCCCCCTTTTTTCATCTCCTTAGGGACAGAATTTCCCAAAATCCTTCATTAGTGGGTGTTTACATCATAAAAACAATGTCCCTTCAAAATTTCACGTTCCTAGATTAAACGGTTTGAAGCTGGGCGTTGATGAGTCAGTCAGTCAGTCAGTCAGTCAGGACTTCTTTTATATATATAGATGTGACTTAAGCCTGCTTCATTTCCTTTCTGGGACAAGATGATGCGCTATATTATCATCAGCATGAATTTTACTTTGAAGAAGTACCGTATGTGCTGCTTTTCCCACGCAGAGTTCACAGAGGTATAGAGGTTTGCCACTCTGCTCTTCATAAGTAAAGATAAGAATCGGGGCAGTAAGCCTTTTCAAAACTAGTGCTGCCAACCAGAGTTGCTTGTGTTGTTGTTTTTCCAACTTTACCTCTTAATCAGATACTGTATGGCACAAACGAGCCTACAATATGTTATCTCTTTCCTATATTGTGAACTCTAATTGCCCCTTTGACAGTACAATCCTATACATGTCTAGTCAGAAGTAAGCCCCATTGATTTCATTGGTGCTTAGTCTTAGGTGTATGGCTATAGGACTGTAGCCTCACCGAACGATCCTGCAGACACTTACTTGGGAATAAGTTCACTGAAATCAGTACAACTCAGAAAGGAGACATACATAGCATTGAGCTGTCGGTTTCTTAATAATAATAATGTGATCTAATTGGCCATTTTAATTCCTAAACACTCCATGCTGAAAATCTGTTGCACGTGAATATTTTCACCATTCGGAATTAAAGCATTGTGGGAAGATCTCTTGCTCATACAGGATGGGGCATCTTCCATATCTAAATTTAGATGTGGATGGCCATCTTGAGAAGATCGATTAGATAGAAGGCTAGCTATTCATGCTGTATTGCCAAGATGAAACTCCCATGGATTTTAATGTTCCCCCTCATTATTGGAGCCAGGCTTATTACACATGGATGTAGAATTATTCAGAGAGAGATGGTAATATAGAATGTAATCCATAAAACTTTCTGTGGTTTCATTCAAGCCCTATATATTTATTTTGAGGGGGGACTTCCTTGCTGTATCTTCCTGGTTTGTTTACCCACCTGTGCGAAAGGAGGAGCAAATGAGCTGTGTACACCAGCATGCCAGTCATTCATACCATGGTTTATCAAGCCAGAATGTTTGGCTTATCATCATTACGTGTGATGTGGCCGTTGCCTAGCTATGCCATATGCATAGATCGGTATATGTATGTGTATAAGATGGAGTGCTGTTCTAATGCGTTAACTATGTGCTGTTATAAAATGATCAATCTTTCTTCCCTAGATTTTTACCAGTTACATTGACCTGTTGTATCCCACAGAGGATAGGAATGATCGATTAAAAGATTCTTATTTCTTTAGCTGTGATTGCAGAGAATGCATTACTAAAGAAAAGGTAATTATATTTAATAGCCTAGTCACAAGCTTTATGGTTTAGACTGATAGCTTGACTGCAAGGACACAATACTTTTCTTATCTCGTTGTCATCCTCCTCTTCCTCCTCCTCATTTATTATCATCTAATATTTTTATAGTACCTGTAACTGCTGATGCCTCAAAACAGACCTGTGACATAACATACCTCTCATTTCCATTTCCCATTTGTGCAACTGAGTCTCAGAGAATTACTTATTCAAGGTCAACCATTAGGGCTGTAGGAGAGGTAAGATTGGAATCCAGGTTCAAATCTCATCCCATCTTCCCCGGCTACCTCCTCATTATTATACTTTTGCTGTAGCACTCATCCCTTTATCTGGAGAGGAAAGGCAGCTTTTTGCATTGCTCCCTGACACCCCCAGTGTCAAAAGCAGGACGCAGACCTAGATGAAATGGTCAAGAGGATAACCTGAAGGATTTAGGGTAGCTTATCGTTCCCAAGACTTTTGGGGCTTTATGAGTCAACACTAGCACCCTGAATAGTCTGTGGAAGACCATAGGAAGCCAGTGTCTGAGTGTGGAAAGCTAAGCAGGGTCAAGTCTGGTTAATTACTTGGATGGGAGACCCCTCCTGTAGTTTCCTGCACTGAGCAGGGGGTTGGACTCAATAGCCTTGTAGGCTCCTTCCAACTCTATGATCTATGAAATCTACCCTCCCATCCTTTCAGTAAGCCACCTCTACTTGACTACTTTCTCCTTCCACTCAAAGCCTAGGAAAATAATGGAGTTAAATTTTAATTTAATTTTAAACTTTTACTCCTCTAACAATCCTCCCCAGATGTGTTGCAGGGTGCCAGGTTGGGGAAGGCCGCTCTGCACGTTTGTGCCTCAAACAAAGGCCTCTGCTTTATTTATGTTAGCGGTTGTCAGTTTCCTTGTGGATCTGCTTTTTGTCTTCGGGTTGGAGTAGGCCTTGTAACTCTCTTGTAACTCTTCCCTCAGGACAAAGATAAACTGGAAATCCGCAAGCTAAATGAGCCTCCATCAGCAGAAGCTGTGCGGGGTATGATCAAATATGCCAGAAATGTGATTGAGGAGTTCAGGAGGGCCAAACACTACAAATATATCCTTTGGTGTCCTCTCTCCTATCTCTATTTCTGTAAAGCTGAACTTTAGAGTCGAATTTAGCGGCTTCATTTTGTTGAGGCATGTCCAAAAATGAAATTCCGAAAGCATAAAGAGTGCTTTTTTCAGCTCTCTTTATTAATTTCTTCCCTCATGTTTTGTTTCTCAAGATCGGAGTTCCCCTGCAACGAGTATGTTTAGCTTTCTTTAAACATGGTCTTTTTGACTGGATAGTGGGGTTGGGGGAAAACGAAGTAAAAATAATAATTTGCAAGTGCTTTAGTATGTAAATGTTTTTGGATGATAATTCAAGATAGGAAGGTGAGGCTGCGAAGCTCTTTACTAAAAAACCAAACAAAAACCAAACTGTTTTCAGTAGAACTTGAATATTATAAATGCTTTGAATAGTTACTACATGGCCTAAGCTGAAGAAGTTGCCTCTCACACTCCATTTGCAGAATCTCTTTCCAACCCATAAAACAAGGAATGAACAGTCCCTTCAGGTCCAAAAGGAGACTTAAACCACGTTTTCTAGAATAGACCCTTGGATTTCACCCTTCTTTTTCATCCTATTCATTCGAGGCATTCGAGGTGAACGTGTGGAGGGGAAAGGTCCCTGCATGCATTGTCTCTGCCCTCAACTGTCCTGCATTGAGTGGGAAGGTCTGAAGGGGGATGATATTATTATTATTATTATTATTATTATTATTATTATTATTATTATTATTATTATATTATTTGTATCCCACCTTTCTCCCAACACTGGGACCCAAGGCGGCTTCCTGCCTTTAAAGCTTATACAATTAAAACAAAAATAGAAAAATACAAAAGTTAAAAATAGAATTAAATTGCCAATAATATTAAAATTATATATATATATATATATATATATCTTTAATATTGTGTTCCTTTAAATCCTGTGCTCCTTTAAATCTTTTCTGCTACAGTTAATAAAGCTCTTTTTGTTGTAAATTGATCCACATTTCTTTCTTTTTTTATTCTCTTATACGTTAATAAGGATACAGTGTTTGCAGTACACAATTTTATAGACAAATGATACTATTTACAGTCGCGCGGGGGGCGAAATGTTTCTTCTCTTCCTAGGGGGGCATGACAGAAAATAATTGAGAAGCACTGATATATATATAGAGAGAGAGCGTGTTAAAAACAGTACAATATACATAAGAGTAAAAACAGCATTCCATCACATCACAGGCTAGTCCCAAATGCCTTCCGGAACAGGAAGGTCTTTGCCTGCCTCCGGATGCTTACCAGCGAGGGCGCCAGGGATAGTCCGTGCGTTCAGCTGAACTTGCTTAGAATCGTCTCTGTGATCAGGAACCCTGCACTATCACGGGTCCCCATTGTGGGAAGGGGTCTAAGCGCGTCTAGCTGAACACGCAAAGAATCACGCAACTTAGGACGGTCGAGGGTGGAGATGGAGCAGGAAAGGGTCATGGGAGCGGGGCCAGCATGCACGGCCCCGCTCCCTCTGCCAGGAGTTCCTTAAACACTTGTAGCAATTACTTCTCTCACTCACAGATCTCGCCCCAAGAATATTGACAATGTTTCTGGCTGAAAAGTAGTCTTTGCTCTAGAAATAATTTATAGGAAGGCTGGAATAGCTCAACGTATCCTTTTAGAAAAGTGCTGAGAAAAAAGTGAGGCGACTGCAAAAGAGGTCACTGACTACTCCAAATGTTCGAAGTATGAAATAGCTGAATGTAAGAGGAGCCCTGGTGGATCAGGCCGAGGGCCCACCTAGTCCAGCATTCTGTGTCCAAGACTAGCCAGTCAGATGCCTCTGGGAAGCCCACTCAAAGGGCACAAAAGCAACACCCGTTCCCCATTATTTCTCCAGCGTACTATTAGAGATATATGCTTCTGAACATGGCACATCTATTTAGCGATCACTTATATTTCATGTATTTATAAATGAATATTTATGTCCTGCCTTTTTATCAGAGACCCTCAAGGTGGCTTTCGGTACATCATTTTAAAAACCATCTGTTTAAAAAGATTAACCATATAAAAAGGCCCCAAAGAATGTACGGGAGCAGCAAATACAATTTAATAAGCACTGCAGTGGAAAAGATTTGCAGTGGAAAAGATCTGTCGCATGCCTCCGCCCACCAAATTTCAGGTGTGAGGCAATCAACAAGGCCTTAGTAGTTCAATGGAACACCTGAGCAAGTTCATATGGAAGGAAACAGTTCTTAACATACCCTGGACCCAGACTATTTAGGTCCTTGAAGGTTATGGATAGCACTTTAAATTGAGTCAGGAAGCACATTGGTAGCCAGTGCAACTGAAGCAGCACTGCGGAGCACCTCGCATCGAACAGCCATTGGACAGCTATGTTCTGAATTACTTGAAACTTCCAAGCACTTTTAAAATGCAGCCTCACATTGAAGCATTGCAATAATCCAACCGGGACATAAGATGGGCATGAATTTCCATGGCCAGGTCTGTTTTCTCTCTAAGAAGTGCTTTTGGACACTGCTGCCACATGGACAGGAATAGCACTGGATCTAGGATCACTCCAAAGCTGCATACCTGATCTTTCTGGGGGAGTGCAGCCCCATCCAGAACAGGCAGAGCACCTGCACCCGGATCAGTGGAATCCCCAACCAACCGTACCTCTGTCTTGTCTGGGTTACGTTTCAGCTTGTTTACTTACATCCAGTCCATCACTGATCCCAGACGCTGGTTTACGACTAAGGATGCTTGAGGATTTCATTCGGTCTGCATTTTTAAGTAAACCAAACTGATTCACAGTTCTTGGACCAATACGCAGATCAGAACGCAGTCATCCTTTGGTTTTCTGCACCCCTCCCTGGATTTTGCAATACAGTTCTCGCCTCAAAACACATACCAGACTGCCTACAGAAAATGTGTATTTTGGGATAAAATATGTACAAAAATCATGTCTGTATTGAAATGCAAACGTGCATGTGGTTTAAAAAAAAACCTTGCAGATTGCTCCCCCCTCTTCCCTGCTCAGTCCTCCTGCTGGTATCCCAGGGGACACCGCGAGGGGGTGCCGAGAGGAGCGGGGATGACAGCTGGCGAGAAGTGCCCAAGCTGCACTTTCTGCCAGCTGTCAGGCTCCCCTCGCTGTTCACGGTGCTGCCAGGGAGACTTGGGTCCCTCATAACCCGACTAGCCTCTCTCGCTAGTCGGGTCGGGAGAGGGACCTGATTCTCCCTGGCACTGCCACAAACCGTTCCCTCTGCTGGGCTTACATAGCAGTAATCCCAGCAGAAGGGAGCATTTTAAATCACCGCTGGATTTAAATCTCCGGCGGCAATTTAAAACACTCCCTTCTGCTGGGATTACTGCTACGTAAACCCAGCAGAGGGAACGGTTCGCAGCACTGCCAGGGAGAATCAGGTCCCTCTCCCAAGCCTATGTGGGCTTAAAGTGATGTGCAAACCTGGCCAGTATACCTCTGAATTACCAGATAATGGGAACAAACAACTGAGCAGGGCTGCTATGTTTTTTCATCCTTGTGGAAGTCATGTTTTTAAGGAACAGGTACAAAATATTCTGCTGTGTAACCTGAGGTCATAACTGGATGTTTTCCCACTTACTATATTCCTTGACTCTTGGCTTACCCCCAAGTGAACTGCTGGAGGTTTGTGAGCTTAGCCTGGACAAGATGGGCTCTGTGTTTGCAGAGAGTAATGTTTACATGCTGCACATGATGTATCAGGCCATGGGAGTCTGTCTGTACATGCAAGACTGGGAGGGTGCTTTGCGCTACGGACAGAAGATTATCAAACCATACAGGTAATGTTCTTAACTTACTTTTCTCCATAATTTGTATAATATAGTAAGTAGATGTACTTGTAAAGGAGCATATCTACCCGAACACACCTTTGGCTTCTAGTTCAGTGAACAGATCTCATTAATGAATACTTCAGTGTAACACTGCCCTGCAGGTAGAAACAAAATAATGATATCTATGAGAATATAAGCCTGTTTATCTCTGATCAGTTATCTTGGGATAACAACTTCTAATTTATTTATATATTTAGGAAGCAGGGCTGTCATCTGATTAAAGAATTCTTAGTTGATTAATCATATGAGGTTTAATCTATTTAAGTCTGCATATTAATAAAACAATTGTTTTGAAGGAAAAAACTTTTTAAAAAATTAGTAACATGATGCCTGTATGTGTTTCAGGAGGCATAATCTTCAAGGCGTTCTTTTGTGTATGACAGAAAAGGGGAAATCTCTCTTCTCAGATGGTACCTGGCACCTGCAGTTTTAAAAAAAATTAAATGTAATTAATACTTTTTAAAAATGTGTTGCCTGATGAGTTAGGAACACCTTTTTAAATCAACCTTTTAAAGTTGATTCATAGGTAGGGTGCAAAAGTCAGACAAAGCTGGAGAACATCCCAAATCACACAAAATCCCAGGATGTAAAAAAATAAAAGTTTTATTCCTCGGAGTAGCCCAATGTGGTTTGGCCCTGTACCATATATTTCTGGGCCTTCTTCAGGGGTTAAGATTTTTAAATGTATGCCTGCAGAGATCTCTGGGGGGAAAAAAATGTCTCCCAAGAATAAATCCTGCTGAGGCATGCTGGGAGTTGTAATCCAACCCATCTGGAGGGCAGCAGGCTGGGGATGACTGCACTACTCCACCCTGCCAGCTTCCTGGTCCTTGGCTTCCCTGTCCGTCGACTAGAATGTGAAAATTGAAGACATGGGTGAATGTCACTGAATGTCAGAGCACATGGTAGCAAGGTATCTATCCCTGGCCTCTCCAGCTAAAACGGTATTGGGGCTGGGAAGGGATTTTCTCTGACTGAGATTCTGGAGAGCCACTGCTAGTCAGTGTTGGCAGTCCTGTGCTGGAAGGACCAGCACTGCCTTTGAGGGAGAATCCGCATCATCTCCACTTGCAGCTTTTCTGCTTTATTTCAGCTTCGAGCCGTGTTGGTTTTTAAGGCTATATAAGCAAGGCTGCCGTTAAAAAAGAAAAGAAAAAGTTACGCTTTGCAGCTACTTAGCAAAATTGCCCAGCACCATTTGCTGGGAAGCGCCATTTGCAGAGAATAAGCACGGCTGTCAGCATTTTTAAGCCTAGGGATTGTGTCATTGCATTGTGTGCACCCCTCTTGTGCATGAAATAGTTGGAAGGCTCCTCAACAAACGATCATCTTGGGGCATAATTTTCTCTCCAGCTGGGGAGTGCAAATGAGCCTCTTCCTTTGAATCGGATGCCAGCATGAAGTCACAGATCAGCTGGCGGGGAGTGGCGATAGGGAAAACACAACGGCACACTCTTCCCCTGGGGCCTGCGTCAGATTTATCACCCCGGTGACTTGCCCAGTGTTTGTGGCTCCAAGCCTGATCTTCTAAGCTGGTTTAGGCTGGCTGCGCAACCTCAATAGCCTAGTGTGTTGACGTGTCAGTTCTAGGATTACTTTTGGATCACCACTTCACCTGAACATTAGTCCAAATGTGTGGAATGCTCTGCAAAAGGCCATGTTGTGTTGGATGAGCATCACTTGGCCAAAGGCCCTTTCCTAAAAATACCATGAATTAACCATGATCAATGATAGCGTAAATTGAAGGGAGAAATGAGCATCCTTCTTGCCCCTTGTGATACAGGGTCGTGTCAGGCTTATGTTTGTGAGTTGAGCTGTTGTTAACAAACCTTGGATAACTGAAGTTTCAAGCTCTGGTCAAAGCAAGTGTGTGTGTGTGTGTGTGTGTGTGTGTGTGTGTGTGTTTCATGTGTTGTTTGTTTGTTTTGCAGTAAACATTACCCTTCATATTCTCTCAATGTGGCTTCCATGTGGCTGAAATTGGGGAGACTTTACATGGGCCTGGAAAACAGACCTGCAGGGGTTAAAGCTCTCAAGAAGGTATACTTTTTTCCTTGTAGAATAATTCTGCTAGTTTGAATTGACCTCCTTATGTCATACATAGAAATGCTTTGCTTGGGAAAATATAATATATAAACATATAATATATATTCTGAACTGCCTATGCATTACCTTACTGTAAAATAAAAGTCCTCCTTCAATACAAAAATGATTATTTTAGAGCTCAAAAATCTAGGAATTGTGCCTATCTTTGGTGCTCTGTATCTCCTTCAATTAAGGTGGCAACAAGCAGCAGTTGAGTTTAATTCGTACATATGGTTTTCCCAACAGGATCCCTCACTGAAAAGTCGCTCTCAGTTTCTGTGGTTTTGTGTACAATCAAGAGCTGTTCAGAAACTGAATGTTCTTGGCTCTGGTTGAAGCTGGCATATGGCACAAAGCAGATTGCATTTCAGTAGCTAGCTTGAATGTTAGTGCATATGGTAGTCAAAATATTTTTTTTCCTGTGGCTGGAAAACCTTTCATGTTGGGGTGGGGGTCCAGGCAGTAGATTGGTAGGCTTTGGGGGATGCGGGTTTTGCCTCCTCCTTCTCATCTTCAGTACAAGGCATCTTGTAAGGAACAGCTGCTCTAGATACCTCCCTGGTGCCACTGAATCTGTGCACACTAGTGGGAGGACATCCAGACCATGACCAGGAACGCTGTCTAGAAACTGAAGCAAAGATGCAATAGAAAGCTGGGCTTTCTACTCCAGCCTAGAAATGGCATAGCCAAGCTTGGCCAGTATATTTTAGGCGTTTTTCACTTGGTTCTAGTTTAAGATGGTGGTGTAGCTAAAACAAGCTTCTGATGCATGCGGGATCAGGGCTGCACCATCCCCATGCTGGCTGGGGAATGCTGGGAGTCGTAGGACTTCTTTCTGCCTAAACATGCATAGGGTTGCACCTTTAGTTACAAACCTTTTGTAGGCAAAGACCTTAGTAGTGTAATTCAGGCTTGAAATACAAATCCCAAGGAAGTCATGGCAACTCTGAAATACCAGTGGCCTCCGTACAACTTGGTTTGAGCCACTGGCAGCATAGGTAGCAACTAAATTTAACTTCTGTCTATAGTGTCTGAATGCCTTGGCCATTGTATCCTAACCTCTGGCACAAATGGGTTGCAAGAACCCCAGAAGAGGGTGATGCAGAGATTGTGCTAGTGTGAATGGCAGGTGGAGGGTTGTGGTCATTCGAGCTGTGCATGAAGCATCACCCATTCCCATTGACCACCCAGGCTCCATCTTGTCGTATAGCTTTTGAATACAAACAGGCCCAAATGTGGGTTAGAGCAGCTCTCTGTGGAAGTCATCTTCTGTTAAGTTTGGAACAGAAATGCAGATACAATGTCGTTTAACTTTTTGCTTGTCTGTGCCTTTCAAAAGAGCTTGGAGATCTCTTAGGATCAAAGGTGCTGTGTATATAATACGGTTTGATGCTTACAATCAAATGGGCTGTTTTCAATTGGGCACATTCAAGGGGACAAAAACCAGTCAGAGGTTTCTGACTCTTTGGAATCCCTGACGAGAACATTTCATAAACCAAGGCTGTCTGAATCAATTGTATTTTTCCCCCCTTTCGCAGGCAATCGCTATCATGGAGATAGCACATGGGAAAGATCATCCATACGTTATAGAGATCAAAAAGGAATTAGAGGCCCACTGAGTCTTTGAATCTATGCAATCCTTCAACCTTCCTTTAAAAGCCTTGCTATGGAAACTTCAGGAGTGCTTTGAAAATTGACATGGGATGAAAGCTTTTCTGTAAAATAATTGGAATGACAAACATGTGGTGCACTTGGGCCTTGCCTCTTGCATTTTCGGAGGTTTGTGTGAAATATCTTGAGCCTTGATAAATTAATTTTTGAATGCTTTTTCCCCCCTAAGGAAATGCCACGGTTTCATACATTGAATGCCTTTGATCGATCCATGTGCAGAGATGACCAATTCTTTTCTCTACAGGTTTTAATGTATTATGTATCTTAGCCATGCAAAGCGATTAATTAAATTGGGACAACATTGCTTGAGCCCGCTTGTTTGTTTGCCTCCTCATTATGGTGACATGGATTTTGGCTTCCAAAAATGTATTGTAGGCCACTTTTTAAATTATTTTTCTTTGTAACCCAGAGCTACTTATTTGTCACCTTTCACCCCAAAGGTGGTTATGAACTTTGCTCTTGCATACAATGGGTTGGATCCAGATTTAGTCAGCCTTGGAGTTAGACCCAGTGAAATCAACGGGACTTTGGTCAGTCATGACGAACATACAAAGGAATTCAGGGTTTGACCTATCTATCTCTTCATTCATCTTAAGAGGCCAATGAGACTATGCTCTGTCAGTTGTATTATGCAGGTATATTGGGGGGGGGGGAAGCAGCATTGGACGGTGTGCATCTGGATGCATGTTAAGAAGTATATGTTTGTCAAGTTCCTTCCACTCAGCCACTGCATCTGGATGTGTACAGGTTGGCTTACGCGTGCACTGTGGAAACCAGTGCAGACCCATCCATGCGGAAGTTAAATCTTTGGGTCTGCCCTTTTCCCTCTGGTAGCGGAATTCAGTTCACTGAGGCAGCACGGAGGAATTGCGTAATCTGGACAGCAGCCTTTGCCTTCCCTCCCTCCCTCTTCCCTTTTAAGTGACTGCAATATAAAGTCTCTCACACTTTAAAACTTCAAACGATATAAGGATGAATGGTTGGAAGTTAACACTTAACAAGTTCATAGTAGGCCCAAGAGCGTATGTTTAACAGGAAATGAACTTCGTCAGTGAAACCATTTCCAAACAGATGGGCAATTTCTTTGTGCTTGATGCTTTCACATAGCACAGCTTTAGTCAAATACTTGTTACTGGGTTTTGGTATGATACAGTCACTGAAGGAAAGCATTTCTTGAATCTGATTGCAGCTCGTGGATGGACTGTTGAAATGCAGCTAACACAATACAAGTCTAAAATGGAAGGAGACTTGGGCTGAGTGGGCCAACTTTACAGTGCAGTCTAATGTGGCTGCCCATAACCCTCTGAACTCGGGAGGATTCCGGGCATCCTATCGAGGGTGGGAGAAGCATGGAGGCAAAGGTCGCCTCCGCGCTTCTCCTGCCTTGCAAAAGACTCAGATGGCTGATTTCAGCTGTCTAAGTCTTTTGCCCTGGCTCAGGGGGGGGGGGGGGGCTGAGGCGCCACCAGGATACATCGTATGCTGGCGGAGCCTTACGCCTCCCCTCCCTGCCCCCAGAACGCCATCCTCAAGGTTGGTCTGACCTCGGAGCCGCAGCTGGCAAGGTTCTTTCTGTGCCAGCTGCAAGGGCGGAGGGAGGGTGCTCCAAATTCGGAGCCCCAGCTCTGACCTCGGTAGCACAGACTCCGAATTTTCCGATGGCTGTCTAGACTCTGATAAGCAGCCGTAGGATTGCGCCCAAAGCCACACATTCAAAGGAAAAGTGGTATCTTCCACTTACAGCTCTTCTACCACTTCTGCAAAATGTACAACTGGAGACAATTGTAGGTGGGACCCAAGAATACTTCTGCCCTGATCCAGCACATTGGTGTGGCAGCGGGCTACTATTCACATATCCCTACTAGCTGCATGAGGAATTGTGTATGCAAGGGAGAAGAATACACAGTACTTCCCCTGATCCAGTCTCCCAAGTGCGCCTGCCTGTAGCCCCACCCTGAAAATGGGCAGTCACACAAATCAACAGTGGTGAGGGGTAAGCAGGGGCCGTGAATTAGTTCCTGTTCCCCACCATGTCAAAGAGCTGGTAGACACAATTGTCACTTTGTTGCCCAGGCTGTATGTGCACAACTCTTGCTGCTGCTGGGATGTGCACACTTAGGGAATGGTTTTATTTTGGATTCAGTTCACAGGCATGTGATGCTTCCTGAACAAGTCACACCTTTCAGCGATGTGTGAAATGGGGTTTATAGAGTTGATGTAGAAGTCTCACAAAAGTAAAGGTGGGAAGGTGCTTTGCATTTTTAAGGAAGTCAGGTTAGTAGCCTAGGGAGATTTCCTCCTGAAGAATGGGGCACTCACCTCCCCACACGCACATGTATTGAGCACATTTCTCTGCACTAATTTCTCATCTAGCTAACCTGGCAGGAATGTTGAGATATGCATGATCCTACCTCACTGCAAGACATTTGGAGTCTAAAGTTCTTTGAAAACAATCATTTGAGTTTATATAATTCCCCTTACCAGAAGAAAGTATCCTCCCCCACCCCCAAGTTCTTAACACTGTCCTGCACAGGTGCTTACCACCCCTCCGGTTTTTGCAGTCTGGAAAGTTTATCAAACATTGGACAGGCATCAGTGTGTGGCTGGTGGGGTATATCTGGTTGGGTGGATCACCAGTTCTGCAGGCCTGCTCTCTAACTATGGGAGCGCATGGTCTATGGGCGTTCATGGTTTCTAACTATGGGAGCTCGACACTGATCAATAGAGGCCCATCAATGGTCTTCCAAGTTGAAAACATGGCAACTGGAATTTTGACGGGAAAAAGTTTTTATTGCATAAAAGGAAGGCTAAGTATAGTTTTTTACAAAACAAAGCTTGAGTCAAAACCTTCTTACATTGCAAAAGGCAGGTATTTACACAAAGGCAGTGTAAGGTGTAAAAACAAAAATTATCACAAATATTAATGCTGAATAAAACTTTTATAAAAACAGAAGGAAAAAAGTGCAAAAATACTGTCAAACGTCAATCGGTTCCATACAAAACAGAACCGACAAGCATAAGCTTATGTACTGATATGAATATACATTAGCGTACAAAATAGCATGCATAGATTTTTTTAAAAGGCTTTCAATGGTACAAAAATGGCAGTCATAGTGAGTTAATGGAGATAACAGCTGTACTCAATTGTTTAAAAAATGTATACATACATAAGTACTTAAGTTTTTCCAATAATGGCTCTGAATGAGTTAAAAAAGCAAATCCCAGCAGATGCATAAAAAATACTGCAATAAAACCAGAATAAGAACAATCCAGTGATGCAAAATTGATTTGCAGTGCAATCCTATACATGTCTACTCAGAAGTAAGCCACACTGAGTTCAATGGAAATTACTCCCAAATAAGTGTGTATAGGATTGCTTAAGTGTGCTAGTTTCTGTAACACAAGTCAGATACGATTATACAGGTGCAATTTAGAATAATCTGCAAATGTCATCTTTTTGTAAAATACCCACATTAAGATACTCCTGTTTATACAAAGAGAGAATGTTCCCATCTGAGGTGATCTTAGCAAACAAATAATTGTTACCTTGCATCTTTTAGTGTTATATAATGCCTTTTAAAAACCAAATAGCATTAAAAAAAAAATAGAGCTTTAGAAGAACAATGGCAGCGATAAATTTATTTCTGGGTACTATTTTGAAACAAAATTAGATTCAGAGCCTGTTACTGGAATCTATATCTAGTTTCTTATTTATCTTTTTTTTAAAACAAAAACCCCCCAAACCCAATCATGACACTCAAGGCAGCTTGCATATATATATATATATATATATATATATATGTGTGTGTGTGTGTGTGTGTGTGTGTGTGTGTGTGTGTGTAACACACTTATTATAGAAAAGATATGAAAATTAGATGACAACAGTGGTTTAAAACTGCTAGATAAACCTGGACAGCAGACAGGCAAAATAAAAACAACAAAAGTCAATCAACCAGTGGAAGCTGGTGGTTCCAATGTTAGTGGGGCTGTGTATCCACTCCGGATCTTACTCTGAGCTTTTAAGGAGCTATCCATGGTGCCAAACCTATTTGGGGGATAGGGTTCAGCACCATGGATAGCTCCTCTAAAGTTGAGAGTGAAATCCAGAGAAGACACACACAGCCCCACTCACCTTGGAGCCACCAGCTTCCACTGCAATCAACATAGGTTAGCAGTTCTGAGGAGCCACTGTTGTTTCAGCAGGGCGCCTCCGCCATTGATACTCTGCCCAGGAAGCAGCAGCTCTCGCTCTCTTGCTCTGCTAGCTGTGGTCAAGGAGAAGTCAAAACCTATCCGCCATTCAATGGTTGAATGGCGGCAATTCATCTACCATTCTAACAGCAGGGAGTTTCTGGGGCATACAGTCTAGAGCTGGGGCTTATTTTTGCTGTTTCATCTCATATTCTATGGCTTCTTAGCTGCACCCTTTACACCCACAATGTGGGGTATGCTTCAGAAATTGAGTACTGATATACCCAAGTATTGTGACCGGATTGCTAGTCCTGGGCTTATAATTTCACCAAAATGAAAAATTGCGCTGAATTTTTTCACTAAACAAAAATGACTCCAGGAGTTATCATGGCCACGTGGCTGCCACTGGTGAATGTCTAGGAGCATACAATGAATCAAAGCAATCCAGAAACATCCCATGTACTCTTAGAAAGCTCTTTGACCAGAATTCTGATATTAAATCGGCATGGCAGTTTAATCACACTAACCTGGGACCATCCTTTGGACTACAGGATACAACTTCTTGTTATACCGCATCACCGTGCATTGTTAGAAAAATGAATAGAATAATTGGATTAAAATCTGAAATAAATCTATATATATAAAAGAAAGTGGACTGACTGACTGACTCATCAACGCCCAGCTCAAACTGTTTAATCTAGGAACGTGAAATTTTGAAGGGACATTGCTTTTATGACGTAGACCTCCACTAAGGAAGGATTTGTGGAAATTCTGTCCCTAAGGGGGTGAAAAAAAGGGGCAAAATCGCCCCACTGTCACATCTCCTATGGGCAAAATAACAGGGCAGCAGTTATGCAAATCGGCCTCACCTCAGAATTGCTGCAGGAGCCAATAGGAGCAGTTATGCAAATAGCCCATACGACACTTAGAATGTTCGTATGAATTCCTGCAGGGGCCAATAGGGGTGGGTATGCAATCTCTCCTAGGCCATTTAGAATGTTTTTTGAGGGGGTGAAAAGGGAGGGAAACTTTTTAAATGACTGAATGACTTGTGGGGGGGGGGCATCGTCACATAGGCTCCATCACGTTTTGACGGATCTACCCCAAACTTGGCACGGTCACTCTTCCTCACCTGTAGACTCTCAGGATTAACCTGATTTTTCTTTAAGATCAGATATTTCTGTCAGAAAAATTTTCTGCTGCCAGCACCCAGCCTAAACGTTACACTTTCAGTCAGAGACACTGTATCATATAGAATGTTCGTATGAACTGCCACAGGGGGCCAATCAGGAGCGGATATGCAAATCTCTCCTACGTCCAAACAGAGTGTTCATATGAACTGCAGCTGGGGCCTACATGGGGGACGACTGGGATTTCATTGTGTAGTACCAGGGGGGAGGAGCAGGGAATTCACTGTTGTGTAGTCCGGGGCCCCCAGCAAGGAATTCATTGTTATATGGTCCCAGCGGGGGGGGGGGAGAGCAGGGATTTCACTGTTGTGTGGTCCCGGGGGGGGGGGGAGCTGGGATTTCATTGTGTGGTCCCGGGAGAGCAGGGATTTCAGTGTGCAGTCCTGAGGGAAAGGGAACAGGGATTTCATTGTGTAGGCCGGGGGGGGGGGAGCAGGGATTTCATTGTGTAGTCCTGGGGGCGGGAGCAGGGATTTCATTGTGTAGATCCAGGGCAGCAGGTAGTCCCGGGGGAGCTGGGATTTCATTGGTAATCCTGGGGGAGCTGGTAGTCCCGGGGGAGCTGGGATTCCATTATGTAGTTCCGGGGGACCTTTCCTATGGAGGGGTACAAAACAATGGTCATCACCTTAAGGAATTTCAAACAAATAGTGCCTATAGGAAAATGACGACCCGTGCAAATTTGGCACGGTCACTCTTCATCACGTGAGCGAAGCCGCGGGCAACAGCTAGTCTATATATAGACTGTAATCCTAAAGAACACGACAAGGCTGTGATAACTCATTTTCCTTCTGGGGGAGCAAATGATTTAATATATTTCCCATACTATGGAAAACACCTACATCCAAACTACAGATTATCACCTAATGGCTGTTCAACTAAGTTTTAAACACAACCAGTACCAAAGATGATCTAAGAGTTGATGAATGCCAGATCCTGGGATGAACAAGTTTACAAATGAAGGTGATCAGTATACATTTTTGGGATGCGATTCCTTCAGATTTCATATATCCCAAATGGAAGTCATCAGTGTCTTCACAAAGCAAACTTGTTATTCTTTTGTTGTATCTGCAGGAACTGTCATTCTTTGAGAAGCTTGGGGTGGAATATGACACTCAAGATAGCATTAATAATATGCTTCCAAATCATGTTTTAAATCCCTCGCAAAGTAACTGCCTGTAATGATCACTGTACAGACATAGGTTGTCATTTTAGGGACCTGTAAATAGCTTCCAAAGACACCATCATGGTGGTCTTTGCTCTGCTTTAAAATGTGGGCTTTATCCACAAGTGACTCGAAGGCTCCTTCCAACTCTATGATCTATGAAATCTATGAAGCTGCAATCTTATGCCCATTTACGTGGGGGTAAGCCCCATTGTACTCATTGGCGCTTACCTCTGAGGATGTATGTGCAGGGTTGCACCGTCCCTGAAATGTGATGTACTATGTAAATATTATATTGGTTTAACACTGCTTTAACTATCACAGCAGTGCCAATACAGTTTTAGAGAGAGAAGAACTCTCAAGCTACCCAACCAACATAGTGAGTTGTGTTTCGGCGAAGATACTTTTGGTCATGTATTGGGTGAGAGGTAGTGGGGAGATTTAAGTGGACTGTAAGTATTAGTATTGATTTCTGACATTATTTAAGTACTGAATTAGTCTGTTGTACTTGTCACTGTGCAAGTATTGGGTGTCCATGTAATCAATGTGTGTTTCTACTTTTGTTATTTTAGTTGGGAAATTGACTGTCATTGTATTGTGTAATTGATTGCTATTATGTGGAGCGCAGGGAAAACCAATACAATTGGTTAACGAAAAACTATTTGGTTAAGAGCTATCTGAACGAAACAACTTCCGTATGATGTTTAAAGTTTAAGAAACCTGGTAACAATAGTACTACAAAGCTGCTTGAAAGCAAAGACCTCACTAGATGAGAGACGACTTACACTTCCCAATAAAATAATAATAATCCCTGAACAGATAAATGTCTGTTAAAATATTAAAGTTCAGTAAGGGCTGATGAAGAAGCAACCAGCATCAACAACTGATGATCAGCCTCCAAAAATGAGGATGAATGAGGGAGATTTCACTGGGAACCTTAAAAGAAGCAAATATGGCGGCATGTGTATATCCCTGAAGAGCGACTCTATAAGCAGGTGGTACAGCCATGTAAAATGGGCCCTATCTCCCTTAGCCACTTACCTAACCTTAGAAGGCAGAGGCACCCAAAGAGCCTCTGAGGATGATCTCAGCTTCTAAGCAGGTTCTTCGGGGAGAAGATAGACCTTAAGGTACCCTTGTCCAAGATCATTTTGGGCCTTATAAAACCCGCACTTTGAATTGTGTCTGTAAACAAACTGGGAGCCACAGAAGATTTCGAACTACAGATGAAATATGTCCATTATAGTGAGTCCCAGTAAAACTATCTGGTTGTAGGCCTTGGTCAAAAGGCCTACAAGGTGGCTCACAAGCCAAAGCTTAATTAAACATATGTAACGTAAGAAAAGGGTGGGAGGATTAGCATCATAAGCAAACAGCAGAGCCCAAACTCCCAATCCATACATATTGCAGAAGGACAAGAGCAAGCATGTAGAACCTTAGCAGGGATCAGAGACCTGAAGGCTCTTTTAAATCGAGCCACCTAAGTATCAATTGAAAAGGGTTCAGAGCAAACATTCAGCCAGGACAGAACTCCAAAGTTCTGGCAGGCCCACAAAGTATGCCCTGTCCCAGTGAATTCTCCACGGGATTACATCTCTTGGAGGAAGTCATCGTGGGGCTTTTCAGGAAGATTTTAAAGCAGGGTGGGCAACAACTCCATCCGTCACTATTGGCGCTGCTGGCTAGGGCTGATGGGGAGTTGTAGGCCAAAACATCTGGAGGGCCACACGTTGCTCACCCCTGTTTTAAAGTATGGAGAGCTTCATATAAGAGAAGGTGGTCTGGGCCTCAACCATTTATGGCTTTAAAGATCATTGCCAGCACTTTGAATTGGGCCTGGAAACTAGCTGGGAGCCAATCAATGCCATTGTTTCAAAATCAGCATCATATGCTCTGCACGTCACCACCCTAAGATCTGGACCCAGCTGTTGGTCCTGAGAACTCTTCAAAGGCGGCAGCCTCATATTGAACGTGTCACAGTAATCCAGTCTGGATGTCACAAAGGTAAAAATAGGCAATCTGGTGCCCTCCAGATGTTTTGGACTACAACACCCATAAACCCTGACCACTGGCCATGCTGGCTGGGGGCTTATGGGAATTGTAGTCCAAAACATTTGGAGGGCAACAGGTTGCGTGGCCCTGCACTAAGGCATGAATCACTATGGTCAAATGGAACCTATCCAGGAAAGGGCACCAAACAACAGCTACCATTGTATATACATGCTTAAAACTCTCACAAGACTTCTAACAAAGGAAGGTCATGGAGTTTGGGTGCACACTAACAAGGTCAACTTTCAGATGGTGTCATTCTCTAAAATAGTAATTTGCTTGGAGAACTGGGGTTAACATAAACTTTACCTATTTACTTTGTATACAAAACCTTGGTTAATAACAGTTTGTATTAAACCCAAATAAGATAAGACTTGGAAACACAAGAGGAACTTGAGTTTGTGAAGCAAACTGGCAAAACGTCCCAGGGTTTGTTGTTGGCTTGTTGAGCAATTGACTAGAGTAGGAATGGGGAATGTGTGGTCTTCCAAATCGTTGGACTGCAACTCCCGTCATCCCTCACCACTGGCTATGCTGCCTAGGGCCTCCAACATTTGGAGGGCCACATGTTTCCCATCCCTGACAGTCTAGTTAGTCGCTCAACAAGAAATTCTTTTAAACCACGATTCCTGGTTCGCACGTAACAGCAAGCCAGGAATCTGCTAAAGCCAGCATTCTTTCTGTTCATGCATGTAGCTGGAGTCAGAGCCACGTAGCACTAAACCATGGTTAAGCATTATGTGTGAATGCTCCCAATGGGGCTTACTTCAAGGTAAGTGGGTATAGGATTGCGGCTTTGATGTCCTACTCTGTGATTTACTTTGGGACTAATGAAATTTGACCAGAAACTCTCTTTTCCATCCTTGAATGGGTGCTTAAAAATAATTCTGTCTTGAAAAAGTACCACATTAAAATCATCATCTTGCAGTGTTGCCATTACCACATCTTAGTAAATTAACACCCTACTATGCAGATATTAATAAAAGAAGTACGTGCTGAAGTTGTGATGTTGAAGTTACCATTACAAAGAAGGGCAGAGAGGCTTTCTTGATAATATGCAAGGATCTCTCATTTTGAGTAAGATGTTAACCGAGTGTGTCAAGGTCAAATCTAATGTGAAAATCACACCAAATTTAACATGCATTTTAATAATAATTTTGAAAAAGAAAGTCACTTTGAACACCATCACCCTTTTTGGAATGGCGTGAAAATGGTTGCTTATTACATTAGTAACTATTTGGCTCGCTCATGAGCATTGTTCTTTCGTTGCAGAAGGCTCTCCCTTGCAATTTGGTGCTCAAGATGTGTACACTGTGACAAAAAGCCTTGGTGGCACCTCATCGACTTTTTCCCTTTCAGCATCCATTATGCTTGCTTATTAAATAAGTTCTTTTTGTTTGCGCACTTCCAGAAAAGCCAAGAATATACCCATTACAACCCAGATCTCATAGCAATCAGACCTTGGAGCAGATTATCCCCCCCCCCCCATCTCACTCCCTACCTGTCAGGCCAAATGGAGCAATGGGATTTGACAGCTCTGGGTTCAAACTTAATTCATCATTAGGAAATTATTCAAAAACCTATAATGAGATAACTAATTTAATACACTTTGCTTCAAGGTTTATTCCTTGGCCGGTTTCCCAGATACAAAGCGTCTCTGTGCAATTATCACGCAGATGCCACTAAAAGACTTTAAATGGTTGCAGCTAATTTAACAAGAGATATGTTGGCATCGACAAGGGGACGCTGGACTGAAAACTGGAGTTAACTAAAAAAAGCTAAAGCATCTCTAAAGGAGCATCAGCAAGAGACTTTCCTTACATTTTCTTCCCCTAATCATCTGGGGTTGCTTGAACTCCCCCCTTTAGCAAGGTTGGTTACGTTTTATTAGGGGTACACATTTTAACTGACTCATGGGTTAGATTAGTGTATGAAAAACACTTTTACAGTGCAATCCTATCCATGTCGACCCAGAAGTAAGTCCTACCATGTTCAATGGGACGCACTCCCAGGTAAATGCATACAGCAGCGCTGCCGCCATAACCAACTATGAACATGCCACCTGATTAAACTGGCAGCATCATTTTTGTTCATTTTTAAAAATATAAGTACGGCTAAATGCTGCAGATGGTAAGCACCATCTGAAGAGGCATTCCCCCTTTTCTAGCACACAGGAGGGAATTCCTCTTCTATTTCTAAGATGATCCCAGCGCTGAACACGTGTACATTATCTAGAAGTACAGAAAGTGTGCTTGTTGTTTCAGAAATACTGTGCTTACCCATCTGCAAATTTAATCCATAGATCAGGCATTGATCCTCTTTCAGCCCGAGGGCAGAATTCAATTTTAGAGAAGCTCTCGGGGGGCTGCAGTCCAGTTGTGGGCGGGGCAGAAGACAAAGTGGGCAGGGCCCAAATATTGTAGCTTAAAACTTCTACTGCCAGTAACTAAGCCTTAGGAGAGGCATGCCAACCTTTCAGAATGGGGGGGGGGGGAATGCACAAAAGCTGGGAAACCACCGAATAATTGGTGGGAAAGGGAAAGGGGGTGGGGCCAGGGGAAGGGAGCATGGCCACCTGGGGTACCTCAGAGGATGGATTGGGACCCCAAGCAGGCCAGACTGGGGCCCTGGGCATGAGATTCTGCACCCCTGCCATAGATCAATCAATTCATCAGCTAATACGCACATGGTTAATTACATTTTTTTAAAAATGGTATTCATCCCTGCTTTTTACCATACTCTTGGTTATCTTGAAAGTGGCCCAGCTCCACCCCAGCTGTGTCTCATCCTCAGCACTAGCAGTTTAAAAAACATTGCCTGAAACTGTAAGCGTTGCGTGTGTGTGCGTGTGTGTGTGTGCATGTGGAGTCACAGGGATGTGCGACACTGGAAAACTTGTTCTGTTTGAGCTCGATGGACTTTTGACACATTTCTGACCTGACGGCCAAAAGCGGACCGAGTCGGGGTGTGTGTGTGTTTCAGCTTCTGCAAAATTGCTCGAAATATTTGTGCAAATTTGGAGTCAAGAACTACGTATCTCTAGTGCAATTTCTGCAAATCACGTTAGATTCGAGTCATTGTTTTTGTTGTAGCTTTTAACATGAGAAGCATGGAAGCATCCTCCTCTCACAGCATATGCACACATTCCACCTTGAATTTTCTGCAAGTTAATTTCAGATCTGTGCAAAATTCGGGGCTCTGCTCCGCAATTTGCACAAATTTGCAGAGTGGAGGCTGACTGTTGCGCAAATTTCCCCAGCTTAAGGAAAATAAATAACTCTCAGCCTGTTTTAAAAATGGAAGTCTACGTGCTGGCTCAACTTGTGTCAGATCGAGTCAGCGCTAGCGCAAGGTTGATGGAACAGAATCTGCAGGGCCGAGTCGAGAAAATCTATTGGATTTTCACCCCCCTATCGGATTCCTCACACATCCCTAAGTAACTTCAGATCAACAGAAAAGCATTAGGTATGGAGGGGCCATATATAAAGCACATCCTTGCCATGGTCAATCATCAGGTTTCCCAGTTAAAAAGATCTCATATGCAGCAGAGCCTTGGAGTCAAAGTAGACAGTACTGGAGTAGATACACCAATGATCTGGCTCAATATAAGGCAGCTTCTTATCTGTATCCAATAAAAAAAGTATTTGTCAACCATAAGAATAGATTGTAGGGAACAGAGCACAGCCTGTAATTACTTAGGGCACAATCTGCTAGGAAGTTCTCCTGTGCAAATTTTCTGGAGCAGGATCTGCCAGTCCCACTCTTTTTAATGGGCATGCACAAAAGAACTTTGCAGTGGCTTGTCCTCTATAGAATGCCTAGTCCAAAGAATGGCTTGGTATGAAAGACTCCCCCAATCCATCTGTTTCACAGTAGATCCCATGGACTCACTGAGATGCCTTTCCGAAGTCAAGTGAGATCTCTTTCTTGAATCAAGATTCAGCATCACTTATGGGACAAAAGGTTGATGAGATCTTTCTGGGACCCTACAGGAAAACTTCTAGGACTGATCTTATTACAGCATCTGAGCTGTTTTCTACCTTCACATGTAGAAACTTTGCTTCTAGCCATCACCAATGTGCTATGATCATTCTTGCCCAATGCTGAACACCTAGACATTAGAGTATACTGGAAATCCTGCTGCTTCTGTGAAATGCATGCACACATAGGGCAACAGCTTGTTCCCTCTCGATAATATTATGGAAATATATTTCCTTTCAGATCTAGACAAAAGCCATGTCCTCATGCCAGAAGGGTTGTCTTTTCTATGTGCACAGCCCTGAAAAATAGGTTGCAAAATATTCTTACCACAAATAAAAATAACCAAACTGCCTCGCATCTCATAGAACGCGAATGTAAAGAGAACATCGTCAGATAGGAACATCTCTAAAGTCAGGTTGTAATGAAGATCAGTTGTGTCAAATGTGGTTCAATTATTAAGAGTCGTCACATGTTTCACAAATTTAGAAAATCCACACATCATTTCAAGGAAAAAATAATAATAAATTATCTCGTATAAAATAATCTGTATGAAGAACAAAGTCTCCTTACTGTTGAGCCAATTTTGAACAATACTGCAAAACAAGATATTGCCGAGGGAGTGATTCCCAGCCAAATCCAGAAGTGTGTGTGTGTGTGAGAGAGAGAGAGTGAAGGGAGGTGGGAGAAAACAATGGGTTTCATTGGAGGATGTTAAATGAGTCTGGAGTTTTGTAGGAACAGGATGAGGACTTGATAGACAAACTTGTACTGAGCGATGGTTTGGACCATGAACATTCTCTGCTCCCTCAGATGTTGCAGCATCACTGGAACATCCACTTTCTGTAAAATTGGAGGGGAAATTCATTAAACATTGTGTGTGGCACTGAAATAAAGTAATTGCAAGCTGGGAAAGGAACAACAACAACAACAACACTACATTACAGATCAGGGCTTTGCCCAGTACGGCTGTCTAGGTTGCATCAGGTCATATACATGGTTCTTTTATCTTCTTTTTATGGGAGTTTCCATATGGAAGGATCTGACAAATGGTTGAATCAGTGCTGCCATATTAGCTCTAGAGGAGGGATTTCCCTTGTGACCACAGCAAGTGGGAAAGGGTTAAATTTCCCCTTTGCGCCCCCTGCAATCCCAGTAATTGTCAGCCCACACTATGATGGCATTTTAAAAATCGTGCACATTAAGTCCAAATATGCATTTAGCATCATGTCTATTTTGGCCGTAACAATCTGTGTTATCAGGGGGTCGGATCCATTCATATTTAGAGTAGACCCATTGAATTCAATGGGACCTAAGTTAGTCATGACTGACTTAAGTCCCATTGATTTTAATGGGTCTAAGCCCATTAAAATATAAGTATATATTTTATACTTATATAAAGTGTAGGTACCACCCTGGGAATGGTGCTCAGTAACCCACATCCGGATGGGAGCCCTGTTCTCCTGGGGCCACTCTGGTCTCAGTGAGGCAACAACAGTGGAAAGAGGGTGACAGAGAGGACTTTTTACATCACTGCTCCCCCAGTGCCTTCAACAGCCTCCCCCGGTCAGAGTTATGAAAACCAGGAGCCACCTGCTGAGGCCTAGAAAGAGTCAAGGAAGAGTGCAGACAAAACTTCAGAATTAAGATGCTTTCAAACGTTTTAATTTTTACTGTTTTACTCTGTAAACCGCTTTAGTTGAAAAGTGCCATATAAATATCTCCAATAAATCCCAAAAGTCGATGCCATGAACATGCATAAACAATGCCACTGAAGCAATGTAATTACCTAAGCCATGTTGGTATGACTCAGGGCCAAAGCAGACATTATGTTAAAGATGTAGCTGCTTGCTATGTCTTTAAAGTATCTTCTTGCTTTGGTCCTGACATTAGACCTTGTTCTTTTTTTTACTGAAGTGTAAATTCAGATCAGAACCCTAGCAAGGGGGCGGTAGGGGTGGGGCTTTAATCCTCCCCGCCCTGTGCTCCCAATCTGGAGTTTATTCTCAGGTTCCAACTCTGGCTTGTTGGGGGAGACAAGCCAGAGTTTCAGGTTTGAAAGTCACACCAAACAACCCTGGGGCGAAGAATCCTGGGTGATTAGTCATTCCCACTTGTAGGAGGAGCCGAGCGGGAGAGATGGAGCTGCATGAACTAGAACGGTGGCTTGTTCATGGTAATCCAGGGTTGTTGTTTTTTTTTAAAAAAAACTGGATTACCATTGCATGTGAACCAGATCAATGTCTGCTTTGGCCCTCATAAGAACATAAGAAGAGCCATGGTGGATCAGACCAAAGGCCTCTCTAGTTCAGCATCAGGGGTGGTACTAGGAACTGAAAAGATCCGGGGCTCAGGCCACAGGACCAAAAAAAAAAGAAGAAGAAGAAAGCATAAATCTGCATATGCTAATTTACATATGCTCTAAAGTCTGTAAAGGGCCTTGTCTCCTAAGGACACCCCTATTTGTAAAAAGGGATGTATGGACAGGAGAGAGGAGGGCATTTGAGTTCAGAAAAAAAAAACCTCAGGCAGAAAGATTCAGGGGGGGGGCAGCAGGAAGTGAAGCACATGTGGGCAAAGAGCCAGCTAATCCAGGGGGATCAGATGCAACAGACATCATCAGGGCCCTTGTACCTTCATTTTAGCAAGTGCCCATGGACAGCAGGGTGCTGGGACAGATGGTTTCCTAGAGATTTGGGGCTCCAGGTGAAAGATTCGGGGCTCCAGCCCTAGTGGGCCACCACCTAACATGGCCTCTGTTCAGCATTCTGCTCCCACAGCGGCCAGCCAGACATCTGTGGGAAGTCCACAAGCAGAACATGGATGCAATAGCAACTGCCCGCTCATGTTCCTCAGCAACTGGTACTGAGAGGCATACTGCTGCTGACCCTGGAGGTAATATGTAGCCACCATGATTAGTAGCCACGGATAGCCTTAGCCTCCATGAATCTGTCTAATCTCCTTTTGAAGCTGTCCAAATTGGTGGTGATCACTACTCAGTAGCTATCAAAACTGGGATGTGAACGAGGTTACATGAAACAGAGAGGCTTTTTAATATGAAGAAAAATTAGGGCAAACCACAAATGGTTAGCCATTAAAAGCAGTTATTATCGTCTTTATGTGAGAAAAGGAGAGCAGTAATAGTATAATGACTCGCTAGAAAAGGGGTTGGGAAATCAAAGCACATCTGTCACAGAGCCACAGCCAGCTCCTTCTTCCAGGCTACAATCCAGTCACCTGCCAGTGTGGAGAATTGCTCACTCTGTGTCAATGGCTCTACAGTCTTCTTCACTCATTCACCAAGTTGCTAGGGGACTTGTAAATCTCTCTAACCAGTAGCCAAGCTTTTCCTGCCTTTGATGTAGCTCTAGCTAGTGCAATGCACTTTGCCTTTCTTCGAACCATTAAGTGTGCTCCCCACTGTATCACTTATCTTCCTAAACATGGCCATCAACTTCACTTGGAAGAGTTGCATGCCTATGGCCCTTAGAACCAACTCCCAAGACCACTTTCTATAAGGAGAAAGTAGTGCTTCCACTCTAAATTTACCTCAGAATTTCATCTATAATGCACTACTCATTTCCTTCACCTAACATCTCTAGTGCAGACCCCACTTCTGAAATTTTCTTTCTACATAGAGCACACCACAGTTTCTCTTACAATGGAGATAAGCAGCTGGATCCAGGATCTGCCTTCTACACTCACGGAAGGTCCCTCCATGTGAATTTTTTGGGCTCTCCCTCTCTCCCAAACACAACATCTCACCCCATTCAGCAGGGTCTCCCAATTCCCTGTGTAGCCTTTTCAGGGACTTGCGAGGGGCAGGAAATCCCACTTCCACCAGTGCAGTTGATCCAGTGTAAATCTGGATCCAACCCAGAGTGGCTGCCTGGCAGACAGTCTCATAACTAATCATCACAGGTCTTGTTCAGAAGTTACGTTCTGGAGGTAGCTCCTAATCTGGTATTCATCTCAGCCTCTTGTGCATCTCTCTCCCACACTGGGGGAGTAGTGGTGGTGCGGGTGGAGAAAGGAATGAATAAACTGGGCTGTAGTGCCTTTTCTTGTGGGTGGTATTTCCCCAACTACCCAGTCTGTCCCACGAAAGAACTAGGTGGCCAGAACCTAAGAAGCTTCTATGATATTGTGTAATAAACACACAAGAAGAGCACTGCTGGATCAGAACAAACAAAGGCCTATCAAGTTTACTATGTTTTTACCTGATTATTGTTTTATGTTTTGATATTTGGTACACCACCTTGGTGGGTTTCAGAAAGCAGGTATAGAAATACCTTAAATAAATAAATAGTCCAACATCCTGTTCCCACGGTGGCCACCCATGGTGGCCAGCTATGGGAAGCCCAAAAAGCAGGATATGAGTGCAACAGTACCCTTCTGCTTGTGTTCTGCAGCCAGTGGTATTCGAAGGCATATTACCTCTGATACTGGAGGTGATATATATTCCACCATGGCTGGTAGCCATTGATGGCCTTCTCCTCCATGAATTGGTCTAATCTCCTTTCAAAGCTGTGCAAGTTGTCAGCCATCACTACCACTCGTGGTGGAAAATTCCACAGGCTTTCCAAGGTCTCAGAGGGCATTCCGAACAGCACTGTCTCTGTGATCTGGAGATTTCAGGGATGGCACGTGGGACCTTGGTGCATGCAAGGCACGTGTTCTAGCACTGAGCTATGCCCCCTCCCTAATGCATTCATAAAGGCAATGAGAGCCAGTGTGCGTAGTGGTGAGAGTGCTGGACTGGGACTCGGGAGATCCAGGTTCTAGTCCCCACTTGGCCATGAAGTTCACTGAGTGACTTTGGGCCAGTCACTGACTCTCAGCCTAACCTACCTCACAGGGTTGTTGTGAGGATAAAATGGAGAGAAGGAGGAGGATTGTGTAAGCCACCTTGGGTTCCTTGTAGGAAAAAAGGCGGGGTATAAATGTAATAAATAAATAAATAAATATAAAATAAAATAAATAAATAATATGATGCATTTGTTACTTTCTCCCTGAAGTGAGGGGGAGTGGCATGCAAGCACCTGCAGCCAGTATTGGATTGTGAGTTCTACCCAGAATGCTAAACCTGAACAGGGCCACAGCGTGCTCTCTCCACGTTCTCTGATGGAGTAACCCATCTGAGGCACTGAGTTGACCTATGTGCAGATAAGAAAGTCAAGGGTTGCTTTTTTTCCTTCTAAGCTTTGCTACATTTCTACACTCTAGCAAAGAATGCTGCTGCTGCTGCTGCATGGAATCGGATCATCAGCTCATGACCTAATTGAGCTGCGAAGCCAGTTAGAACATGGTCTTGTTTAAGCAGGAGGGGGAAAAATGCAGGCTAGTTTGGACTCGCCCAGCCCAATCCAACCCAATTCTTAATAGCTGAGCTTCTGAGATGCTTCCCCCCCCTTCCCCCCCTACCTGGTGCAAAAACAGTCCACTGCTAGATCTTCATTTTCCAAGCTTTTATACAGTTTAGAGGTCTTGGACAGATATACTGTAACAGTATACTTATCACAACCAACTACATGCAAACTTTTGCCTGCATTAGCACTTCAAAAATCAGGACTTAAATATTTAGCAGACCACGTCATGCTTGAAGAAAAGTACCATTCAATTTAAAGCTGGGGGGGGGGGGCGGCACACCCCCAGGGCTGTGATTCTCATTTATTTATTTATTTATTTATTTTGTAGCCTGCCTTTCTACCAAGACAAAAGACACTCTGGGCAGCTTACAATCATAAATAAAACTGGATGAAAACAATAAAACAAATACATTAAAACACTATTAAAAACACAACAATGGGACTTGCTTACAAATATGCTCAAAGTCAGGTTGTAAAATCTATCTAAAGGGAATCACATAATAGTATTAACCAGTGTAACTTGTACAGGAGATATGATAGTTCCTCTATTGTAAAGGGGATGTGCTAGTTCCTATGCTGAGACATAGGATTACATCTGTGTTGCTTGTCTGAAGGTTCACTGCACAATTGCAGGAGCTAGTAGCTTTCATACCACCTGAGTTCTTAACAGTGCAATCCTATGCTTCTCTACTCAGAAGTATGTCCTATTAAGTTCAATGAGACTTACCCCCAGGAAAGTGTGTACAGAATTGCAGCCTAAGGGCACAATCCTATGCACGATTAGACAGAAAAATGTCCTACAATTCCCAGTATTCCCCAGTCAACCATTGTGCCTTAAGCATTTTTTTCTTTTTTTTTCAATGGAGTTTCAAGTCTTCAAGGATGTGGAATAAAAGTCTGGAAATGCTACCAGACTCCCACAATTAGGGATGTACTGTGAATTAGTCTAAAATTTGGCTTCACTGGATCCTTTAATATTTTTTCTAGGCCACTTAAAATATCTTAAACCTACCATTCAGATATTTAAAAAAAATTCAACAGCTGTCGGTTGATAAATGGTTTGAGACGTGTTTGGAAATTTAAGAATGATAAAATTAAATTGGTGAACAGACATGGCATATGGCTAACCTTCCCAGAAAATGATTAATATTTGCAAGATTTTGGAATCTTTATATACAATCAAAATATTAGCTTAAATGTTTTGGAATGATATGACGCTAGATCTTGTTGTGAACAAATATGATCTTGTGTAATCATGTCTGTACAACAAAGACAGCAAGTTTGTTATTGAAATGATGTAATGTGGGAACATATTTAATCTTGAACAGGCCTTTCTATTGATATTTGGGTAGAGATTATGTGACTATGCAATACATCAGACTTCCCAAACCTGGTGACCTCCAGATGAACATGAAAACACCAGGATGTGATATCCCCCCCCCCCCCCCCGGATAGTTGAATGCTCTCAGCATTGAGGTCCACCTGGTACCAACACTGTCTTCTTTTCAGTGCCAGGTTGACCTCTATTCCCAGGCATCTGGTGGCATATGACAGGGTTTTCATGTCAGTTGCCTTCTCGGGTCCCAGTATCTTATTGTAACTGGGTTTTTTTAGCTGTTTTAAATTGTTTTACATTTTCTAAAGTTTTAAATAGTTTTTGTTTGGTTGGTTTGTATTTTTGTGAACTGCCGGTATTCTACTGGACCATATAGAAATGAAATAAATAAATACCCTTCCTGCTGCTTTGCATAGGCGGAGAGCTGGTTTTTAGCTGGTGGCACTGTTAGGGCAGGACTTTGGCATAGATGCTCAGAGCCCCACCTCAGCAGCACGAGCAGGAGGGCTTCAAAACACAGCAGGGGGGGGGGGCTTACTACATTTTAAAGTACGTGAAGTAATACAGTTTTCCACCCCCTGTAATACCATTAAGTCCAGAGTCTAACATGACCTAACCGCACTCAAACACACAACTCCCATCACCCACATTCTGAAGTGGCTGTAACACAAGATTTTAACAGGGGCGTACTCTGCTGTGAGTTTGTTCTGTGCTGTAAATAAATAAACATCCTGTGTCGTGGTAAGCCACATTCTCTCATAGGAAATTCAGAAAAGCTGGATTCTGCAAGTTCCACAAATTAGAATTTGTACATATTTGTAGGCACTGGGTCGTATCCATTGCTGGCATTCTAATAGCACTGTCATAGCATAATGACATTGTGCTAGCGGAAACCAACACTGGCACAAGACCTCCCGCTGCCGCTGCCTCCTCCTCCTCCTCTTTTCCCCTTCTTCCTGCGTGGCCGCTCCCACCTACCTACCCCTCAATGCCTCGCACTGAGAGGTCCTTCCTAAGAGTGAGGGATTGGTGGGGAGGTAGCCTTGGAGACAGCTTGTGCTGCAGCAGCAGAGGCGATCTCCAAGTCCGCCTCACTCAGAATGCCTCACTCTGAGGAAGGACCCCTCAGTGCAAGGCATTTAGGCCAGGCAGGCTCTCTGGCTGGCCGATACTTAAGTTCTGAGAACTCCTCAGAGTGAGGCACTGCCCACTCTCCAGGGTGCCCACTGCCTTACTCTTCCCATTGTGCCAGCGTTGGATAATTGCTTTGGCATTTACAAGATGTAGTGATGGCCACCAATTTGGACAGCTTTCAAAGGGGATTGGACAAATCCATAGAGGAGAAGGCTCTCAATGGCTACTAGTCCTGATTGGCTATGTGTTACCTCCAGTATCAGAGGAAGTATGGCTATGTACACCAGTTGCTGGGGAACATGGGTGAGAGGGTGCTGCTGCACTCATGTCCTGCTTGTGGGATCCTGAGGGCAGCTGGCTGGCCACTGTGTGAACAGAATGCTGGACGAGATGGACCCTTGGTCTGACCCAGCATGGCTCTTATGTTCTTATGCTCTACTGCTCATGAGAAGGGCTAAAAAGCCTTGATTTGAAATTTTGCATGAGCCCACTTCTGGCTTCTGAAATTTCATCAGTCGTTGCCCCCAAATCCTTTCACCAGCACCCATTCCTTCTGCTTTTCTTCCAAGCTCTCTCTTGATCTGCAGTTTGGGGAAGGTGATGAACAGCAGGACTTTCCTCCTGCTGTTTCTTCTAGCAAAAGTCCAAACAAATGTCAGAAGTCCTTGCATCTCTCTTCTGCGCATGCCGGAAGGGGTCAGGAGAGAGGCAGTCTTCTTTTACTCACGCTGCATACCCATCAGATGTCTCTTGCACGTGTTCTCTCTCTCACATGCACACGTTCTCTCTTGCTTTCACTAGACCACCATGCCAATGAGAAAAATTCCTTCCACTCTCCTCTCCCAAGCCTTCTGTGCAGAGGGCACTGGGACAGGGGTGGGGGGATGTCGGTGGCAAGCAAAAATATAGGCTAGCTAGGAAGCTCTATGGACTAGGATGCTCTACCACTGAACATCGCTGTTCTCCAACCATGGAATTTCAGAGGAGACTCCAGCACGAAATTGCTGAATTAGAAATAATCAAGAGGTTTGATTCTATCTGTTTAGGCCCGAATGGAGACAATGGCTTCCTGTCCCATTACAGATGCTCACTGGCACAGCATAGCTGTTGTGAATGGTTACTTTGCTTATCATAAGCTTTGCAAAGCTTAAGACTAAGTCATCCTATACTACTATTTGCTGGGACTAAGTAGTCCCAGGCTACTATTTGCATCCCACTGTTATTTGGCCCCATCTTTTCTTTTACACTTTAAAGGGTCACAAAACACTTCCTTGTTCAGGCTGCAACAGACTAACACAGCCACCCCTCTGGAATGTGTGGATCCCCCTGCCTGCATACTTTCAAGTTTACTTCTGCGGCAGTGCTTGCTGGATCATACCAGTTATTAGAAAGGAAAAAAAGGGTTTCTTCAGGTAGACACATTTACTGACCTCATTGTGCTCCAAGCAGCCAATCATGAGCTCCGTCAAAATCACCACACCTGTCCTCCCCACGCCGGCACTGCAGTGCACTACAATGGGGGGGTTGCAGTTGTTGCTGCTGTCCAGAACGCTGTTGGTGTGGCGGCGCACGGACTGGATTTCTTCCAAGTAGGCTGTGAGGGTGGGAATTAGAGGAGAATTACATCCCCCAAATCTTACGCAGCTTCACATAAACCATGACAAATGTATGGAGGAGCAAGTTTCCTTTGAAATTATGATAATTTACAGTTCTTCGAAGACACTAATTATTTGGCCTCTGGACAGCAAACAGCACCGGATCCAGAAAGTACCAGCAGGGTGGCAATTACTACTTGGGACTTTGGTCTTTTAAATTAAATAGCTCTTAAAAAAAAAATACATACACACACATTCTTTCCCCCTCTGCAAATCCCCAAGTCCCCTAAGCAGATGAGTGTAGACATTACTTACAGCAATTCCTGCTATTAACAGGCTGAGATCAGAACTGCAGCAAAGTCCCCTTGAAACAAATGCCTGTCAGAGCCAGCACCTAACGGGAAGGGCACATCCATCTGGCCCTTTCCATACCTTGCAGAATGAGTTCGAATTTCAAGCATGTCCACCTGCCCGCTCTGTTCCTCGGGTAAGCAGTCAGGGCTGCTGCTTCACACACCATTTTCATACACAGGGAAAGCCCCGTGTAGGAAAACAAACAAACAAACAAACCCTCGTGTCCGCCCATGTGTGATCACAGATAGCCTATTTTACTCAGATTACATGTCTTGGATGCCACGGAGTCCTTAACAAATGCTGACAAACACTGTGGAGTCTAAATCCACGTAACCTTTAAAGTTCCACTAGAATTTTTAGGCTTGGGAATAGTGAGTATACGAGGGATACACACTACCTCCAGCCCTCCCATCACCACCCTCCAGGCACTGAAGCTGAACGCCTGCAGTGGGGAGCCTTTTGTACCTGGGCAGGCTCCCTGTGTAGTTTAGAACCCTGGAAAATCAGGGTTCTAAACTACACGGGGATGCTACATGGATGCAAAAGGCTACCCACTGGAGACATTATTTATTCTCAGCACATGGAGGGCGACAAGGATGGCGGGGGCGGGGAGAAGCTAGAGCATGCTTGTGCTTGCTCTCCCCCTCCTCGGGCTCTTTGTTTAGGGGTGCAAAAAGTGCCGCCCACAGGCTGCATCCAGCCCACCAAACCATTTCTAATAGCCTGCAGGACCCCACCTCACCCTGCATCTGCCGCCGTGGTGACACTGCTAGCAAGAGAAACCTCAGGGATTCTCTCTTCCTAGTGCCAGCAAGGGAACATCTTTCCTTATCTCCGATCTCTCATCAGAGCTTGGAGATAAGGGAAATGATTCCCTTCCTAGCTCTAGCACTAGTCCTAGCAAGAGAAACTCCAGGGATTCCCAGGCTTGTGTGTGTGCATGTGCGTGCTTGTGCGTACATATGCGTGCACGCAAGTGCACCCCCAGCCCCTGGTCCTGCCCAATGTGGCGCTCGGGCTTGTGCACCCCTGCCCTAAAGCAGAATGCCTGAATGCCTTGTAGGCTCCTTCCAACTCTATAATCTATGAAATCTATGAAATAGGGTTCTAGTTGTAACGATATCAAAATAGGTATCTGAGGACCATTCACACAACTATTTGATGGGCTTTCACACATGAAGCGGCCTTAGACTGACCACCGGTTCGTGTAGCTCATGATTGACTACTATGACAGGCAGCAGCTCTACGAAGAGAGAATTCTCACCCCTGCTTAAGAACATAGGAAGGGCCAGGCTGTACCCCATGGGGAAACCAGAATTGACTCTGGGGACTCCAGTTGCTGATCCCTACTATACCTGCTTTCCCCCCTAGCTAAGAGTAGGGCAGAGGGCAGCCGGGCAAAACCTTGGCAAAGAGCCAGTGTGGTGTAGTGGTTAGAGTGCTGGACTTGGAAGATCCGGGTTCTAGTCCCCACTCGGCCATGAAGCTCACTGGGTGACTTTGGGCCAGTCACTGACTCTCAGCATAACCTACCTCACAGGGTTGTTGTGAGGATAAAATGGAGAGGAGGAAGATTATGTAAGCTGCCTTGGGTTCCTTGCAGGAAAAAAGGCAGGATATAAATATAATAAATAAATAAAGTGTAACTACTACACCAGGTCTACATGCGAGAGCATAATAAAGAGATTACCATCATCAAGAAAACAACAGTTATGTATTTGTCTCACTGGAAACCATCTCTTACTTTGCGTTCATTTATATACAATTCCAACCCCCACACACACACACAACCCCCCCACACACACTTTTCAACGCTTTTACATTAATATGCAAGAAATCTTACAGAGGAAGCCTTGTTCTTCTGGACAACCATGATCCGGCCAATCAGTGTATTGCAAATGCCACACCGTCTTCTCCTGTCCTAACAAAAGGTGCTTGACCTTCAGACCTGTTGTGGCATAACAACCAGAATCGGTGCGGAATTTGGTGGTCACCTTGAACTTCCCATATGTGGCCGAACTGTGCTTGGAGCCAAGTTTTGGCCAGTAACGATGGCTCTTAGTCCTTCCTCTTTCCTGTCCCAGAACAAATGGATGGAGAAGCAAAATTAGCATGGTTCTGCTCTTATGACCACAGTTGCAACAGTTGTAGAGAAGAACCAGGTATACCTATGAATCGGGTATGGAGTCAGTATGGCACTGTGGTTACAATGTTGAAATACAACCAGGGATACTTTGGCTCAACTCCCCATGAAGCTCATTGGATGACTCTGGGCCAGTACTTTCTCCCAATCCAACCTACCTCACAGGGTTGTTGTGAGGATAAAATAGGCAGGGGGAGAACCCCATCTGCTGCCCAGAACTCCTTGGAAGAAGGACACGATACAAATGTAATAAATAAAAGTAACAATTTCATTTTGTTGTCTGTCCAAGTGCAAAAGCAAGACTTTGGCCCAAGAAATCAGGCCCGATGAATGTAGAATTCATAGATGTTCAGAGTATTCAGTGCATTAGATAATTTAAAAGGATCATGGGGTTATCACTAAGGATTCCCCAGCCAGCCGTGCTAGAAGTTGTAGGCCTTTTTTTTCCTGTCTAAACATGCATAGGATTGCGCCCTTAGTCTACAAAGAAGCTAGTAGCCTGTGTTTCTACACTGTGTATGGAGGAGAGGAATCCCTCTTCCTCTGTGGACAGCATGGAAACACAGGCTAGTAAAAAGGTTTGAAGGCTACTAACAGTTGTGGGCTTATTCACAAATCTGTATTACCAATGGAGAAGATTACACAGAAGAGAGTTTACACTGAAGTGAGGAATATCTTTACTCTTCTTTTTCCTTACGAGCAAAATTTGGTTAAGGTCAGCAGGGGCTAGATAGAATGGCTCCAGGGGCCCAATCCAGCCCTTTGAGCTGTCAGTAGGCCAGGTCTGCTATAGATAACAGCGCATAAAATACAGAATGCTTTATAGAGACTGGAAAGTCAGCGATACAAACTGAGCTGCTGCCCAACTACTATCTCGTGCTGCTGCTACCACTTGAAACAAGAAATGAGGCTACAAAATATCAGCCTTTTATTTCGCCATTGGGCATCTTCATGAGGGGGTCTGTTCAAGATGCTGACTGGAAGATCTTGGGATTTGTGCATGGGGAAGCTCATGGGAATTAAGAAACTGGGGTAAAGAGAAAGGTTCAAAACATTCCTGAGCTGCTGGTTAATCTGAGATTATATTAGTGTGTGCTCAGATTATGGAACTATTGCACAACATACAATGTGCCACAAACAATGTTGTGTGCATCAGAAAAAAGTATTTTGAGTGTGTGTTTGCAGTAATATGACACTGTATGGCATGTATCACAGATACGTTTAGTGTGGAGAAAACAACTGTTTCCTCAGCAATTACAATATCAGCCAATCACCTCAGGGCATCATTTTGTTGTCTCCCAGAGAACAGTTGAGGGGCCGGGGCCGAGAGGGAGAGGACCAACACTGGTTGGCCGCTCCCCTTGCAGAGAGCTCATCTCCCTTGCCTCAAGGCATGCTGGGATGCAGAATTGTTCCAGGGGTGCCCTTTTATCATGGGGCAGGCATTCATACCCCCTTAACTGTGCGAAAAAGTCCACCATCTCGGGACTGAAGATTCCCTGCTGTTTGTACGCATCGCAAAAAGCCTTAATATCAATGCATGCATATAATCACAGTTCAGGTCATAAGACAGCCCCACTGTCTGCCGTTGTTTAGGAAGAGACTTCCTCCACGGTCAAATCATTTTGTTAACTGTGTGCATTTAATGGGCTCTTGCTCCCCCTTCTGAACAGCTGATAGTGGTAAATGTTTAAAATGGGAAAGATTGGGCGACACTCCTCAAACAGAACGGCTGTTCCTCTGTGCCTGTAAAGGCAGCGTAGTTCGGAACTGGATGCAAGGCTGGTTGCTGGTGTTTGCCAGTTTTACAACACAACATATAGTTTTGGGATTACAACAGAAATAACTGTTTTGTTTGGCATAGGATGGATACAGACCTTTTCCCCTCTTTTTTTTACTAGATACTTTAATGGGAACAACAGCTTCTGGTCCCTTTGCTGCTGATAAGGATGCTAGCATGCAGAGGTGGCCTTGGATGAGTCAAGAATGTCATTCTTTTCAAATAAGGGCAGCTTTGTGTTCTCAGAATCCACTGGATTTGTATTTGCTTTGTTTGGCAGGCTACAATCTTCTAATGGAGCTAAACTTCCATTATTACAGCCTATGGCCAGCTGAATGCTAGAATGTTACAAACAAGGTTGTAACATTTGAGTCATCCCAGGCAGAAGTTACAAGGAATTTAAAAAACACACACAAACAAATACAAAAATGAAACAAAACAGATGAGTAAAGAGAAAAGGGGCAGCAAAGGTGAGCAGATTTTTACAGAGGGGCTCTCCTGCCTCACAAAACACACACACAACTATTCCGAAGAGGCCTTATTGTTCATTCTGCAGCCAAAACAGTGTTGCCAGGTAACAGCACATGAGCAGGCCTTCTTGGTAGTGGCACCCACCCTCTGAAACACCCTCCTGCGTCTTGTGCGAGAGGCAGAAACTGTGGAGAGCTTTTAAACGCCTCTTGAAGACGTATTTGTTTACATGGGCTTTCCCTCACTTGTAATGGACTATGACACTGCTCCACTTTATCTCTGCCTCTGTTGTAATGTATGTATGTATGTATTTATTTAATAATTGTTATATTGTTCTTACATTGTTTTTATATTGATTTTATACTATATATGTAGTGAACCGTTTAGAGATTTTAGGACATTAAGGGTGCAATCCTATGCAAGTTTAGACAGAAAAAAGGCCTACAACTCCCAGCATGCCCCAGCCAGCATAGCAATCCTATGCAAGTTTAGACTTTTCTGTCTAAACTTGCATAGGATTGCAGCTTAAGCAGTATAAAAATAGTATAAATAAAATAAAATAAATAAGTAAAACAAGGTCCTATCGCAGAGTTGTTCTTAGTGCTGTCCTCTAATAGAGGACAGGCTGATCAAAAGGGTGAGAACAAGTCCACAGAAGCCCGAGGAATGCATGATTCAAGGTTTGAAGCTGCCTTCAACAACCCGGCGATCTCTAGATGTGTTGGACTACAACTCTCAACGTCCCCAGACAGCATGGCCACTGCCCCCTGGCTGGGGATTATGCGCGTGGTATTCCGACTCAGCTGGGGGGCACCAGGTTGGGGAAGGCTGGTTTGAAGAAATGGGTGCAGAATAAAAAAGCACAGTGGTAGAGCACATGCTTTGCATGCAGAAGGTTTTAAAACAAACCATGGTTTCTGAAGCTGGCTTGTTTAAACTAACCATCGTTAATGGTAAGTACAGCTATGGGTTCGGAAGACGCGGCAAGCTGCAGTTAACCAAAAAAGCTTCCAAACTTCACCTCCTGGCTGCACGGGAGGTGGAGAGGGGAGGAACACACAAACCTGGGAGGAAGGTAGGCTCGTTCACACCTCACTAAACCATGGCTTAGTGTGATATGGAGGTTGTGACTCCTGTTTTGGTGGGGCTCCTTGTCCATTGCAGCTTTTATTTGGAGCCCTATAGGAGCTATCCATGCTGCTCCACAGTGGTGGACCTATTTTGGGGATGGAGTTCAGCACCACGGATAGCTCCTATGAAGCTGCAAATAAAAGCTGCAATGGACTAAGGAGCCCCACCAAAACAGGAGTCGCCGGCCTCCTGCAGTGATATCCAAATGCAGCCTGTGTGTCTCCTGGCAACTCCCTGTGCCTACCTAAAAGGGCCCTCCTCCCGGCTTGAGAAGCACTCCTTCCTCCAAACGGCAGCTGGTGACTTGCTTGCATTCCGCCACAGATGCTTTCTGCAATTTAACATACCTCCTCTGCTGTCACCATAGCTATCACATTCACCCCTTCTTCCCACACCATCTGCCAGAAATCGTGGCACGTCTGTGGCAAAGGTCCTTGTGTGGCGATGTAGTGCCATTCTTCTCCACCCACCGTAACCTGGGCAAGAGAGAGAGAGAAACAACAACAGATTACTTCTCCACTCACGCCACAACTGAGTATCTCCATTTCAGTGGGTCATAACTCTTCTTCCTCTGTTCATAAAATTTCACTTTTATGTGTGAGTTCAACCCACCCACTCATCCTCGCTGCTGTTACTGCTGCGCACAAAATATTATCCTTTATTTATGGCGTTTCTACTCCACTTGAGTTCAAAGCAGAGATCACATATGAATAATATATTTGTGTGCTTGTGTTGCTTTGAACTCTGTGGGCAGAAATAGCATACATACAGGATAACGTATACATGAATCCTAGAGAATGTTCTATCCAAGTGGGTTGCAAGGCCCCGGGTCAGCTTAGCTTTAGAGGGTGATGTTGGAAATAAATAAATTAAAGAAAACAGAACACAACCAGGGCTTTGGGAGGAAGTGGCAGTCAAGGTAGGATTCAGTGCCTCTTCCCATTCCTGCTTTTCCAGTGAAACACCCCTACACACACACACACACACACACACACTTTACAAGTTTTGGGGGCAACCTGTACTGGAAGAAACAGGTCTGCCTCCATCTCCTGTAGTAACATCTTATTATTGTATTCAGGCATATATAACTATGTTCATATGGAGAGCTCATCATTATATGTCCCATGTGATAATGCATGTTTATTTCATATAGTAATATGAGGTGGGAAGCTCCAGAACCTATTGAAACTGGTGTGTGTAGTGGTTAGGGTGTTGGACTGGGACTCGGGAGATCTGGGTTCTAGTCCCCGCTCAGCTATGAACCTCACTGGGTGACTTTGGGCCAGTCACTGACTCTCAGCCTAACCTACCTCACAGGGTTGTTGTGAGGATAAAATGGAGAGGAGGATGAGGATAATGTAAGCCGCCTTGGGTTCCTTGCAGGAAAAAAGGCGGTGTATAAATATAATAAATAAATAAATAAATAATAACTGGTAACAATACTCCTGTCAATTTCAGTGAGCTGCAGAATCAGGACCTGTTTCAGTGGGTCAAAATTAAAGGAGAGAAAGTTGTGTCTTAATGGGATTATAGCAGTGCAGACACTGAAACGTGAGATTTATTTTAGCACAGTCATAATCCTGACATCCTGGAATAAAGTTAAGAAAGTAAAAAAACAAAAAAAACCCAGTAACACGCAGACAACCCAACTAAAGCCTGCGAACTTGGTATTAGGTGTAGGAGTCGAGGGCAAGATCTTAAGGGAATGTTATAGGAGTTTTGCTTTGCCTGCTCAGTTGTGGGCCAACTGTTCAGCCTCCTTGGCACAAGGTATGAACAAAAATCCATAAATATTCTAGAGGGAGTGCACTGCCTGGGACGTGGCAGCATTCTACTGCCCTCACTGCAGGATATTAAAAATTGATAACTGGGTGAAAACCACTCGCTGCGTGACTGAGGTAAAATCTGCAGATGCAATTTCACCTTCTGAGCAAAAGAACATCTGCTTGGCTCCCGTAACAGCCACTTGGAGTGAGGGAAGAAACGGATTGGCAGCACACAGAGTTGCACACTACTAAACATCGGCACATGTCCCTACATGTGCTGCAGAACAATGCGTGTACGTCCGATGCTGACACACCAGATGAAATATGAGCTCTTAAAGCTGGCTGGGGAGAATTCTTTCTTGGCCCTTGCCACCTGATCGGGTTGAAATTATGCTTTCAGAAATGATTTCTCCTCCCAGAAATGGATGAAAAATGTTAGGATTCCGTAATCAGTCATCCAAGCTGAGGCAGATAGTGCCAAAAACACCCAGTATCTTCTACCCACCAGGTCTTTGGCAGAAATCTGATAGGATTCTGGTTTTGAAAGGTGTTTTGACTCAACAAGGGTTTAACATTGTAAATTATGACCAAGCTGCTCTTGAAACTCAGTAGAGATGTCTTGCAGTAAGGAACGGTTATAATTTAAAGTTTTTTTTTACCAGCGTTGAAAAACGTTCATAAAAGCAGGCATGTTCAAGTTTTACCAACAATAATACAGCTAACACAACGAACTGCTGAACAGCAATATGAAAGAGAGATATGGCAGGCTATATGCAATAATATGACTGGACAGACACACACACATTTTTTTGAGAGCCAGTGTGCTGTCATGGGTAGAGCTAGAACTGAGAAGTCCCAGGCTCAGCCATGGACAAAAAATGGCCCAGGTTTCTGTCCCAACCAGCAGTGACGCTGGAACCCAAGGGACAGAAGCCTTCCTGGCACAAGACAGAACCTGCGGCATCGGGATGGCTTCCAGACCTATTAAAAAGAACCAGGAAAAACAACCGTGTGCATTGGAGGCCTCTGGGCATGCACGAAGATACCTCCTTGTACTAGGCTTCTTTGCACATGTTCAGAGTGGATTGTGATATTCAGTCCAGATTCCAGAATCTACTGTGGGGGTTTCCCTACCACAGGCTCATACAGTGGCCTCAAGTAATCATTATTTTCCTTCATCTATAAAATAGAAGAGCACAATCCTACATGTAAGTACATTCCATGGTGTCTAATGGGTATTAATCCATTGTAACTGCATTTAGGATTGCAGCCTAAGTGAGTCACAGCATAGGGTTATTGCACGAATGAACAAAGGTAAGGGGTGAAAAGCACTTTGTGTTTTTAAAAAATTGTTTAATAAATCCCAAAGTAATAATTACAGTTCAGTGACAACAGGCATGAATTACATATCGGCAACGGAGGCCAGAAGAATGTGAGTTGTGACTGGGCTGCCTATAAGGTTAACTTCTCATCACAAAACTGAACTCTGCTTTCCTAGACTGAAGTCCAACATCCCTACCTGTGAAACCAGAGCGTCTTTCAACTGCAGTGCTTACTTTCCCAGACATTACCTTGATGTGCGAGGCATTGATGTAGCCTGTATTATTTTCTTTGGTTGGTACCAACTCCACTCTGTTCTCCTCGTATGGAATGACTTCTCTGATACGGTTACGCTCTGTGTTCTCAGACAGCGTCGCTGTGGTAAAAATCCCATCTGCCTTCTTCTTTGGAATCTGCTCATATTCAGTGAATACCATCCCCTCTTCCAGTTTTCTTCTCAAGATTTTGCACTATCATTTCCAATTTAAATTAAACAAGAAAGAAAGAAATGAGAAGAGGATGCTCTATTCAAAGGCAGCTCCATGTACAAAATATTACAGTACTTGTCCTCCATAATGGGATAAATCTGTGTACTAAGTGTAGTTTTTTTGGGGGAAATTACACCACTCTATTCTGCTGCTTCTGCTTGGCTTTCTAAAGATAATACAGAATTCAGAAAAATACCCAGACTTCGCACTTGCTCTTTCATTGGGGCCTTATCCTATCCGTCATCAGAGAAGTTCCCTCCTCTGGGTTCCAAGGATCACCAACTGCCATCACTTCCATCTTGTCTGGATTAAATTTTCATCCATATTTTTTTTTTAAATCATTTCATTTTTTTATTAATACAAAATGTCTAAAATTAATTTACAGTATACAGATACCAAAAGCACTATATTATTTAAAGTAGGTGGTTAAAAATAAATAAATAAATACAGGTTGTTATATCCTCTCGGCAGCGGTTAGGGTAGAGAGAATCCTGGTTTTCATGAAAAAAGAAACAGGGCTTACAGATGGTACTACACCTCAGAATTCCTGATAATCTCTCCCAGCTGTTTCATGCAGATGGTGGAGGGAAGTAAGTAGAGACAAAGTGGACTCTTGAGGCATGCCAAAGGACAATTCCCAAGAACGAAGGGTTGCACTCAGCAATCCCTTCCTGCGATTATTATGTCAAGAAAGAGTAGAACCATTTGAAAACTCTGAACTCCACCTCAGTTGGATCCTCTGATCATCTCAGAGGATCCAACAACATGGCATGGTCCACTGGACTGAAATCTGAGGCCACAAGATCAGTAGGGTCACAGTGACTCTGCTGACATTCAGATGCAGAGCGTCCACCAAGACAACTAACACACTCCTATGACCAGGCCAGACACCAGACCGCAGCATAAAAGCAAAAGCAAAGGAAAGTCTGCACATATGAAGTAACCATGAGTTCATTCATCTTCCACCGAAAAGAGTGATGGGACATTGGGGTCAAAAATGTGAGGGTCTGACACTGTTCAAAAGGTGTCTTTTTCAGGAAGGACTCAAGCCCTTGAACAGGGTCAGCTGACTGCGTGAACTGGGTAGGTTTGAACAGGGTATGCTAGATGCAGGCCCTGCCTCTTATGCCCCAGTGTGCCCCCCACCCCACCCGTTCAGACCTTGCCATGTTGAGTGACAAGGTCTGAACAGGAATGCTACTCACATTTGCTTGAACACGAGTAGGCCTCTCCACGCGATTGGGGACCCTGATAACGCAAGGTCTCCAATCACACTGGAGAAGCCTACTTGCATGTATCAAATACCCTTCAGTGCTTATGGAGATTGTAATGGGTGAAGAGAGCCAGCATGGTGTGTAAAGTTAAAATGCTGGACTAGCACTGGGGAGACCTGCATTTGAATCCTTGCTTAGCCGTGAAGCCTGCACCTTGGCCCAGTCAGCCCTCTCTCTCTCTCTCTCTCTCTCTCTCTCTCTCTCTCAGCCTAATCTACCTCACAGGGTTGTTGTTTTGAGGATAAAACTGGGATGGGGAAGGTATGTAGGCTGCCTTGAGCTCCTTGAAGGAAAGGCAGGATACCAATCAATCAATGAAAAAGTACCTTCCTCAGAGATTTTGCTTAAGGGCTCGTACATGGGGTAGGATTCACAAGAACATATGAAGAGCCCTGCTGGAACAGACCAAAGGTCCATCTAGTCCAGCATTCTGTTCACACAGTGGCCAGCCAGCTGACAAAGGATCCCACAAGTAGGACATGAGTGCAACAGCACCTTCCCACCCATTTCCCCCAGCAACTGGTGTACATAGGCACACTGCTTCTGATACTGGATGTAGCGTAGAGCCATCAGGACTAGTAGCCACATAGCCTTCTCCTCCATGAATCTGTCCAATCCCCTTTTAAAACCCTCCAAATTGGTGGGCATCTCTCCATCTTGTGGAAGTGAATTCCATAGTTTACCTATGCGCTGTGTATTCCTTTGTCCTAGAATCCCCCCCCAAAAAAAACATTTATCCCCATGTTCCACCGGTGACATTATGTGTAGAATAACAATTTTTATGGGCATGTCTTACCGGGGCTGTATTATATGTTTACCTAGCTTCTCTTTTTAAATACTTTGGAAACGGCTGCTGCTGACAGAAACCAAAACAGTACGCTTTGTTCTGCAACTCCTATTCTTACCCGCTCATCCATTGGCACCTTGGCTCCTTCATCCTGGCTATCCTCAGGCACTGGAACTCGAGCAACGGAGAGACCATTGAACGCTGCCAACATCAAGGGCCTCTTCTGGGCCTCCAGGCCTGCCATCTTCTGTTTCTCTAGATACTTTTGGCAAGAAAAGGCACGCTTTCATCTCGGGGTGATTAGAAATAATGCCAGCAGAATGTTGGAATGTCTTTTTAATCTCCCACAAAATCTACAACACCGGCCGAGCAGTGCAGATGATCGCCATTAGCAGAGCAAATCCAAATGCATCTCCTAAACTTTCTATTATTTCCCCTGGGGGGAGGGGGGCTGTTCCTACATGAATGCAGAGTTTTAATTTCAAAGGAGCAGTCCCACGGTACAAAAGACTTGCCATAAAAGATAGGCCTCTCTCTCTCTCTCTCATTCTGTGTAAATGCTAGGCAGAGAGTGAGCAGACACAAGTGAGCCAAGCAAACCACAACGATAAGACAGAAGCCCAGACTGGTGCTGGGTTTTACAGTGTTGCTACATTGAAATTAGAACAATGGGCTCCATTAAGCGTACAAGGAATAAAGGCACACACACACACCCCTCACCCGGAAAGGCCAACCGGAAACAGTTCATTGCCACCAGGTAGGTATTGTGTGAGGGGTCGAAACTATGACATGGAAAACAGGAATTTTGACAGCTCTGAACCGAGCAAAATTATAGGATTTTTGTTTGTTTTTGCCCCACTTTACTCTCAACAGTGGGTACAAAAAACAGAAGTGTTGTCAATGCTTCCTGTGACTGAGGGCAATGAAAGCATTTTTGTTGCCTTCACTCTGAATTTATGGACATTTCCGGGCCTTTTGAACCCACCTCAATTTTCAAAGGGGGATGCGCTTCTCACAAAGGGGCAAAATTGGTTGTGAAATGCCTCTCCTGTCTCATTCCAGCTCAACAATTGTCCGTTCCTGCCTTTCAAATATATGAATTCGCAGCTTTGTATGTAAGCTCCAAAAGAATTTGCGAGTTCTCTACATTTGCGAGCACAGCAATTCAAGATCCAGGCACTCTTGGCTAATGCTGAATGCCTCGATGGAAAATCTCTTTCTTGTGGCCACACTGGAAGAGAAGAGGGGAGGGGGAGCATGCAAGACCAATTCTTGCATCTGTTAATCCACGTAACGCTAAACCATGGTTTAGCATCACATCCAAAATAAGCCAGGGTCTGGACCCAAGTGGTTTGTTCGGAGACAACAAACCAGGATTGGAAAACACAGCTTGAAGCTGGTTTACAAACCACCATTTGTACTAATTATGGTTGGCTATTATGTCTGAATTCACAGACCACTGACACACCACAGTTGGGGCTACTGCAACACCACATGAGTCTGCTACACCATGGAGTGGGAATTAGCTTTTGACACTGAGTACTGACCAGATAGGAATCAAAGACAGACAAACAGCTCCAAACCATGATTTGCCTGCTGTACGCTTGGAAGCTCAAACTATTGTGTGGGTTCATAACTATGGTCAGGCCCACTGGCATGACGTCTGAATTTGAATCATTACTCACGTAGTTCTTGTATCTTGGAGGTATGACTAGGAGCTCTGAAAATCTGCATAGCAGAGGAACAGAGAATTTGGTATGTAACAGAGTGAGGCATCTTGAGTGGAATCACGAGAATCTCAGCATCGTTCTTTATTAAGTTTCTAGCCGATATGATTACAGTTCCAGTTTCTACTAAAGTGACATCCTTGATCCGACTGTTTCTCCCCAATCGCTCACATGTTGAAAGAGGCATTTGCCCCGGCTTTAAACTTGCTTTAAAAGAACCTTGCTTTTTATTGGCACAGATGACACTTTTAAAAAGAAAAAAAGACATATTGCTACTGTTCAGAGATACCAATATCCTAACTGAAAATATACTTACCCTCATCTCTCTTTCTATGATACTGTCTTCAATAGAGAACATTTCAGATACAGGCCTCTCCTTCACCGGCTCTTTCTTGACTCTTTCCTTGACGCTTGTGAGGTCCGGCTCGGAGATCGAGGGGCCAAGTGAAGATCCATTTATCACCATTTGATCAGTCCGAGATATGCTAATGTCCTTTGCAGGCCCTGGCCTCATCGCCTTGGTTCGACATACAGCCAGCGAGACGTTCATCTGATCGTTCCGCAGGGCTCCGTTGCTAACGCTTTTCCTCGGACCGGGATATTCGGGAGGAGGCTTATTTGGTATTCTCGCCAGGGCAGCTTGCAGCTGAGCGCTGTACTCCATGTTTTCATGTAGTGCTGCCATGGAAGGCACAGATTCCGAAACTTCCTCCTCCTCCTCGCTTTCACTGCTGTGGATCAGCATTGTGGCATCCGAGAAGGTCTTCTTGTGATGGTAGCGAGGGAGCTGCTGAACCTTGTGGCCCCTTGGCACCACCTCCTCTGGCTGCACCTGCTCACGCAACGTGTTCCTGCGCGGCAGGGGTGCATTCAGACTCTTCAAAGCCATCGCTTCTATGCCGCGCACCATGTTGCTTATCACTTCCAAGCTGTGGCGCTTGTTGGCAGCTGCGTGATGTTTGGCCGCCATCAGGGGTTCGCTAACTTCCTGCAGAGACTGGTGGACAACTGGGGAGCTATCCTCTTGAAAGGTCTTCACCAAGAGCTGGACCTTCCGAGTGACCAGGTCAGGGCTACTGCCGCTCACGTATTTGTGGCGGTGGCTGGCGAGGTCAGGGGTGCTGGTAGCAGGGCGCGGGCGCGGATAGGGGGGCGGTGGCCTGAAAAGGTAGTTCTTTAGGATGTGCGCTGTGCCGCACCTCTGATTGTTGGGGAGCTGCATGTTGGCCAGCTCCGGTGTGCTAACGGTGTGGGAAATGGCACTGATGGCCGTTTTTGTCTGTGCAGCATTTATGGGGTTCACTTGCTCAGAGGGAGCAATGTGTTTTTTGTAAGTGCCCTGGGGCCCATATGTAATGGTGTAAGGAGGTCTCTCCCGTATCTCCGGTTGGCTGTAGACAAGGTCTTTGGGTTGGTTGTAAGCATGAGTGTTCCCAATGTTGAGGTTCCTCAAAGACTGGCTTTGGCTGTCCGTGTGAACAACCCCTCTCTTCATTTGCCTCATTACAGTATCATAGTCTGGCGTCGGCCTATAGGAAGGCACAATGATTGCACTGTGTCTATGGCTTGGGATATAGTCTGCTCTCATAATGTCACTTCCAGGGATGCTGAGGTTGGAGGACACTGGAGAAGCTTGCATGAAATTCTGTGAGTGGTTGAGAGAGTTCATACTCTGGGCACTGCACACGCTGCCATTGGGGACGTTGCCATTCAAGTAGCTGTAGTCCATTGCACATCGGTCCAAGCTGGTCTGAGATCTACCGTAAAACATCTCTTCATTTCCATGAAAAATGCTGTCTGCGTACAGGAGAAGTGGGGAACAAATGGATAAAAGATGATGGAACGAACAGGCCAATATAATGAATAAAGGACAGAAAAGAGGATGTAGAAACATTCTTAGGACTATATGCCAATTCCAGAGGTAGCAGCCCTACCTGGCACAAGCAGGGTTTCCCCACTGCTAGCTATGGAAGTGGCAGGAGCCCAATGTAGCCATGGAGTTCGCCACAGTCAGAAATAAGGACGTGATCAACAGGCATGGGGCTCCAGACTGCTTCCTCTTTCATTAAGGAAATGTCATTAATCCTCACAATCCAGCAGGCCCTTCCAGGCACAGGATCTCTAATGTACACATGGAGCTCTCTCGCCTGCAAAAACACAGGAGCACTCCATACGTGTGCCACTCCATATGTGCGAGCAGAACTGTCTCCCCTCCCTGTTCCAGTTTAGAGATATGAAGGCCTGGGAAAAAAACTGGAAAAGTTTGGGAAAAAACAATTTTTCCTGTTTTCCCCCCCAAGGATCCTTTTTGCTCCCCCCACCCAACTAGGAAAAATTGAACAGCTTTGGATTATGAAATATTTTCCTTTAGAATTTAAGGCAAGGTGTTTATATATTGTCATACAGCCTTTACTCTCCCAAAAATTATTCCCAAAAGGTATGTATTGAGAAGACTTTTATAGAAAGACTGGAGGTGTAAAATGTCTGGAAATAATGAAGCCATGGGGGGGGGGGGGTTAAATCCTCTCTGTAAGATCCCCAGCATAGTTATTTCTTCCATTCCTTATTAAAATTACTGTTGCAACGTATCTTTTACTGATAAGACATTTAGGAATACTCCAAATCATGTAAAGTTTCCCAACATGTAAGTCACCATATCATAATATGGAAGAAAATATATATTCTTGACCCTTTGGGTTTTGTTCTACAGAGTCCTGTGTTTCTAGGCTTCTTCTGGTTAGATGCTGTAGCAGTCAATTAATGTAGTTCTAATCTAAAACCTACAGGTGGAAAAAAAAAAACACCAATGTAGGTTATCCCGCCATTGTCACCAGAGGCAACAGAACAGCATATGGGTTATCCCACCTATGTTTCTTTTCTTTTTTTAAATTAACTTTGAGTCTTGAGTCTATAGAACTCACTGCCATAGTTTTTAATAAAGTTTTCAATTAGACCTCACCACTAGGGAATGCTGCCTCAGCTATAAAACCTTTTAACTGCTGCCACTAGAATAAACCCTCTCTATCTAAAAGAAACTCAGGGTGCAATCCTATGGCCACTAGACGCTGTCTAGACAGCCATAGAAAAATTTGGCGTCCCAGCTCTGACCTTGGAAATGTGCTCCGAGGTCTGAGCTGGGACTCTGAATTTGGAGCACCCTCCCTCTGCCCTTGCAGCCGGCACGGAAAGAAATGGAGCCTCGGCTGTGGCCGACCTTGGAGTCAGCACTGGGTAGGCGTTCTGGGGGGTGGGGAGGAGTGAGGCTCTGCCGGGACATGATGTATCCCGGCAGTACCTCAGCCTGTCCTCCTCACGAGCAGGCACAAAAGACTTAGATGGCTGAAATCAGCCGTCTAAGTCTTTTGCAGGGCAGGAGAAGCATGGAGGCAACCTTCGGCTCTGTGCTCCTTCCGTCCTTGATAGGATGCCCATCATCCTCTGAGTTCAGAGGGTGGCTGGGTGACCGGCCAGATGGGCGATTCAAAAATGTAATAAAATAAATAAATAAACAGGCAGCCACATTGGATCATGCTGTCCATAACCTGGTGTGGTACCTATGGTGTAAGCATGGGACTGACACTACCACTAGGAGATGACCTTCCAAAGTGAACAAAAAAATAAGGTATTCATTAATGGAAATTATTTACAAAAGTGAATAAGATGTCACTCTTCAAATAATAGGTTGACTGCTTAAAGGTGCATAAATTAAATATGGTTGCTTACTATTTCTAATCCGAGTCTTTCCCAGCTAAATAAAATCACAAAAGCTTTTCCTTTAGATCAGATTTCCCTAAGCTCCACCCCACAAACAGGAACAGGTTTAGGAATTTCCCTAAACTTCCTTACAAACAGGAACAGATGCTGTACACTGGTATACGATGTTTCCTCCTGCCTTTTGCCCCTCCCACTTCCTGCCATGCACTCTCTTTCTCTCCTCCTGCCTTTGAAGCAGCATGTGCTCCACGAGGTAGCTCCTAGATGAACCTACATATGTTTCCACATACGTATGCTGCAATTTGTGAGTAAACTCTCTTTTCTGATCTAACCAAAGACAGAGTAAGACTGCTTATTCTCCTTTTGGGTTTTAACCAACCCACGTGGGGGCTAGCTGCTGTTGTATGTAATTCTAGTTAACTCTGCTCTTATATACCAGTATTTACCCAACAGAAATAGCCATTTCTCAAGTGCCTTGGTAGAAAAACCACATGCAATTTAAACAGAGAGCTATTACACCGCATAGTAGCCCTGGTTCAAAACTCACAGCTGCCACAAACCATGTTGCTGGTCTTCAGTCAGGGGTGGGGAACTTCCAGCCAGCGGGACAAATGTGGACCCCCAGGCCTCTCAAACTGGATCTCTCTCCTCAGACTAAGCCCCCTGACTGGCCCTGCTTCAGGTTATTGATATTATTTACTCCATCCTACTCTGCCCCTCAACTATGAAGCTGATGGGGAGAACCTTGCACAAACTGGGGAAGGTGGATGCCTGGATGAAAACAACTTTCCTTTTTTGTGTACTGAACAAAGGAAAGAGCCACCTCTGTAACCCCACCCAGTTTTGGCTCTGGCTATGCCCACTGTTAGAAAGAGGAACCGGAAAGGTTTCGACTGAGGTAATGCAGACCTCAGGAAACCATCCCCACCACACACACACACCTGCCTTAGGGCAAGTAGCTTTAGCTATTTCTTGCATCTGCAATATGGAGATATAACTATTTATTTATTTGTTTGTTATATTTATACCCCACCTTTTTTCCTGCAAGGAACCCAAGGCGGCTTACATAATCCTCCTCCTCTGCATTTTATCCTCACAACAACCCTGTGAGGTAGGTTAGGCTGAGAGTCAGTGACTGGCCCAAAGTCACCCAGTAAGTTTCATGGCCGAGCGGGGACTAGAACCCGGATCTCCCGAGTCCCAGTCCAACACTCTAACCATCCTGATCTACCTTAAACTGTTACTGCTAGGGATATGTGAAGAATCCACTCAGCAGGTCAAAATCCAGCAGATTGGCAAGGCTCGGTTCCCCAGATTCCAGCAGCCGTATTTTGTGTAAATTGCAGCCATATTTTACACAAATTACCCTGCCTTTAAAAAATAATATGCAAATCGCGGCTCACTTTAAAAGCGGAAGCCGCAACCCCCCTCCCTGACATGGCCCACTTTCGGCCCTTGAGTCAGCTTGGTGTGCCCAAGTCTGCCGAGTGCAAGCAGGTTGAGTTCTTCAGTGTCGTCCATCCCTTGTACTGCACAGATTAGATCAGGTTAGTGACATGCTTTGAAAAAGTAATGTGCTATATAAAAAATGATGATGATGATTAAATACCTTGTGAATTGTGAGTTTCAGTGTAGTGTTCTCCACACTGGACATGCATAGGAGGCATAATAAATGGGTGCTGCCTTGGCTAAAATGGAAAAAGAAAAATACAGTTTGCCATTTACTTATGGGCCAAATCTAGCCGCGTTGCTTCAGTAATCTTTCCACAAAATGTTGCTTCACTATTAGTACACAGTTACTATACAATTCACTTTATTGATTTTTAATTTTTTGCAGTTAACAGGAACAACTCTAGGGTTTTTTCATGCTAGGTGGTTTGATTTTAATTACTTCCCATTGAGCACTACACTGATCCCAGGATATTTACCAAGGATGATCTACTCCAGGTGGGCCGCCGCCTGATAGGAGGGGGAGAATTTGATTGTCTGTGGGAGAAAAATGGAAAAAATATTCATAATAATAATCATTCTACAAAATGCATATTCTTATCCAACAAGTACCAGAAAAAAGCCCTTGCATACTGCAGTTATCTGCTTCGTAATGGATATAAAAACATCTACCGTATTCGCAAAAATAGGAAGCATTAAAATCTTCCCTTAATTATAAAGACATTGACATTTTGTAACACACATGCCTTTAAAAAAAGAAAGAAAAAAGACCTTATCTTATCCTGAAAAGGCAAAGAAAAGAAAAGAAAAAAACTAAAGGGAAAGAACTAAAGCATTTTGAAGAATGAGAACCAAACCGGAATCAAAGACAGGTAAACATGGGTTAGGACAGCCTTCCCTGACTTATTCTCCTGATGTGTTCGATTACAATTCCCATCATCCCCAGCCTGTGTGGTCAATGATGGGAGTTGTAGTCAAACACATCTGGATGGCACCAGGTCAAGGAGGGCTGGTTTAGGCGAAGAAGAAGAAGAAATAGTAACAGAGAGAGCATAGCAAGTCACCAACAAGGCAATGCACACAGGCCAAGACAGAAAAGGGCAACTGATAAAATAAATGCTGAACATCATGTTAGAGTAGCAGGATGTATGGTGGGAGAATTGAAGGAGGAACAGACCAAAAAACAGAAAAGAAAAAACGTTCACAAGACACAGCAGGAGTAAAGTGCTTACGTGTAGAGAGGAAAGATGAAATTTCTCCTCTTACAGTTTCTGATCTGGTGAATGATGTGATGTGCAATTAGAAAATACACACATGAAAAGAAATGCAAACAGCAGAGCCATTTTCAAAACACAGAGATCAGGAAAGGTCTTCAGATAGAAATCATTGGCCTTAAATACTCCTTCTAGGGTATGATCCCACCACTTTATTGATTTTATTGATTTTTATTGATTCACTTTATTGATTTTTGAATGCATAAAGCCCACCTCTTGGGCAGAGCTTCACAGGCCATTAATCAAAAAAATACAGCATGATATACAATAAAATGACAAGCGATAAAAGAATAAGAAACATCAAACAATATAACCCAACAACCAATAAATAAAAACAGGGAAAAGCTATCTCAGCTGCCACGAAAAATCTATGAATAGCGATTACCCAAAAAGGGTAATTGCTCTCTAGAACCATCATGGTTTCACGTGAAAGTATATGAAGGAGTTTCTCTATGCAAGGAATTTCATACCTTGAGTCCTACTACCAAGAAAGCCCTAGATCTCAGGGCCATCACTGTACTTCAGATGGCAGGGGAATCTTACAGCAGTCCTACACTTAAGCCAGGGGTCCCAAACCTTTTTGGGTCAGTGGGAAGTTTGGGGATTTTGAGAGCGAGTTGTAGGCATGCTCACAAAATGACTGCCATGAGGGATTGCCTATTCACAAAATGACTGCTATGATGGGTATGGCTAGTCACAAAAGACCTAATTTCTAGAAGGCAAACTGATGAGACTAAAAGAAAAGTAACTTACCCAGGACCTAAGTACAAGGCAGAGGTGGGTGCTGAGCTCCAAAGACAAAACCATTCTTTTGAACCCACAAAGCACTCACTTTGACAAGTAGACAAGTCTGAGCTGGGGAGTGGGGGGCACTGCATTGCAGTGGTTATGGCCAGCTCCAGAAGGTGGTGCTTGGGGAATATTGCTCGGCCCCGTGGACTCTCCAGTATGGAGTTCCTCAGGGGTCAGTCTTATCCCCCATGCTATTCAACATATACATGAAACCGTTGAGTGGGGTCATCCGGAGTTTTGGAGTGCGTTGCCATCAATATGCTGATGACACGCAGCTCTATTTCTCCTTTTCATCTTCAGCAGGTGCCTGGCTGTGACTGGATGAGGGCTAACAAACTGAGGCTCAGTCCAGACAAGACTGAGATGCTGTTAGTGGGTGGTTCCTCTGACCTACTGGATGGTGTTCCAACCTGTTCTGGGTGGGGTTGCACTCCCCTTGAAGGCACAGGTTCGTAGCTTGGGGGTTCTCTTGAAGACTGTTCAGAAGACTAATCACTGGGACCAAAAGGTCCAAACATATAACACCTGTTCGGGCCCACTTGCACTGGCTGCCTATATGCTTCTGAGCCTGATTCAAGGTGCTGGTTTTAACCTATAAAGCCCTACATGGCTTGGGACCATAAAACTTGATGGAATGCCTCTCCCAACCACGATCTACCAGGACACTACGTTCAACATCTGGAGCCTTCCTCCGACTGCCACCTCCAAGGGAGACTCGGAGGGCGGTAACAAGGGGGGTCTTTTCTATGGTAGCCCCCCAACTGTGGAACAGGCTCCCCCCTGAAGCCTGCCTGATGCCAACCCTACTATCTTTTCGGCACCAGGTTAAGACTGCCCTCTACGTTGAGGTTTTTAACAACTAAATAGTACACGATGCGATGGTTAATTCTTTTAGCGGTCGTGTTGTATTGACTTGATTTTATTTATTTGTGACTTTTTAAAAAATTGGTTTTAAATTTTTATCATGTTTGTATTGTATATATTTTATATTGCACTTTATTGTACTTTTAATTGATTGTTGTAAACCACCCAGAGAGCTTCGGCTATGGGGTGGTATAGAAATAAAATAATAAATAAATAAATAAATAAAGGTGATGAGGTAGCCAGGGGGCAATAGGTGGTTGCATCCTGGAAGGCCGGGATCTGGCCCTCAGTTCTGCACCTCTGGTATAGCTTAATGTACTATTTATTACATAATCCGGTTCTTCCTCCAACATGCTCAGGGCAGCCTACATGGTATTTTCTTCCTCACTCCCTGTTTATCCTCATAACAGCCCTGCAACATAGGTTGGGCAGAGTAGATGACTGTCCCCAGACCACCCCAGTGTTTCATGGCTGAGCAGCAATTTGAACGAGCCTCCTCTGAGTCCGACACTCCACCACACCACACTGGTTTTTCATTTCATCACAGCAACATTAGTGGACACAAGGTTGCTATGCTGAACCACATTCTGGACTGGCGCATTATTATCCCCTTAAGTCATACTGTTCTTGCTCTTCAACATTTTTATTAATGACTTGGATGAGGAGGTACAGGGAATGCTTATCAAATTTGCAGATGACACAAAGTTGGGTGGAACAGCTAATACTCTGGAAGACAGAAACAAAATTCAAAGTGACCTCGATAGGCTGGAGCGCTGGGCCGAAAACAACAGAATGAAATTTAACAGGGATAAATGCCAAGTGCTGCACCTAGGGAGAGGAAACCAAATGCAGAGTTACAGAATGGGGGACACTTGGCTCAACAATACTACAAGTGAGAAGGATCTTGGAATTGTGGTAGATCACAAACTGAATATGAGCCAGCAATGCGACGTGGCTGCAAAGAAGGCAAATGCAATTTTGGGCTGTATTAATAGAAGTATAGCTTCCAAATCGCGGGAAGTGATAATTCCCCTTTACTCGGCACTGGTTAGGCCTCATACTGTGTCCAGTTCTGGGCACCTCATTTTAACAAGGACATAGACAAACTGGAGAGGGTTCAGAGGAGGGCAACAGATGATAAAGGGACTGGAAACAAGCCTATGAGGAGAGACAAGACTGGGCAGTGCCTCAAAAGCTGAGGGGATAACGCACTCTTCAGTTTGAAGGGATGTCACACAGAGAGGGCAAGATCTCTTCGTCATCCCGTTTCGACACGGATGGCTCAAGTTCAGACCTAGTCCCCTAACATTTCTACTGTCAGGCATAAACAAGGAATCAACACTAGGAGTGGTGGCGGGAGATTAACGGCTGACAGATCTGTAGAGATGCTTTGACCTTCCGCATTGACAGGGGTTGGACTCGATGGCCTTGTGGCCCTTCCTCTCTTTTCTTATTCATGAATTCTTGCAGACAGTATTCTGCTCCTCAGACAGTGTATCCCACCAGTCCCCTAAATTTTCCTACTTCTGAAACTGGCTACAGCTCTGGCATTTTGTAATAAGGGAAGAGCCACAATTTTCTAAACTGCAGACTTTTTTTTTTAAGCCCAGTGTTTGAGTCGGACAAGTCACGGTGGCTTGTTAACCCCACTGTGCATGATGGACAGATTTCCCTAATTACCTTCGGTGGCGTGGCTTGCCATGTCATCTGAACACGGGCAGCATGGCTTGTTTGAGGGGGTAGCTACCCTCAAAACACATGAGCTGTTGCTGGGTTATTTGAGGGTTGCTGCCCCTCGCCCCAAGCAAGCCATGCCACCTGGGTTCAGACATCGCTGTTCCGGGAAGCCTTCTTTGCTGACCAGCCATGGTTTTAATGTTATCCTGTTTTTATTCTTTTATCTGTGTTATCTTTTTTATTGTTCACTGCTCCGGAATCTGCCTAGATAACGAGCGGTATACAAATACTGTAAATAAACAAACAAACAAACATGGCAAGCCATGCCAGCGAGGGTAATTAGGGAAATTCGGCAGGCACAGGATTGGACACGTGTGGTGGGGGAAATAAGCCACTGTGGCTTATTTCCTTTGCTGCAATCGTGCAAACTGGCCCATAGACTCTCGTGATGCGTTTGCTTGTGCCTTCCACTCCCTTTGCTCTTGTTCCCTATGAAACGTCAGCACTGGGGCAGATTAAAGTCAATCCTGTACATGGAGAGGTCCTTAGCCAATAAACCCTAAATACTTAAGAGAGCTTGACAAGCCCTGATGTCCACAGCTTTTCCCTCCCTTATGCAAGCTCAACAGATGGCAACACTGATAAGACAGATGCAGATGTTCAGCTTTTAAGAGGAGCTGCAAGGTCGATGAGGGCTTCCTCTCAGCCAGTGCTGTTAACTCATCGAACACTGGAATACTGTTTGCTGTCCACTAGCAAAAAGGATCTGACTGCCGTGGAACAATAATGGGAGAGATACTGAAAGGCTCTTAGCCCTGCAGGCTTATGCATGTCTACTCAGAAGGGAGTCCTACTGAGTTCAATGGGACTCACTCCCAAGTAAGCATGTATAGGATTGCAGCCTTCATCAAGGTGGGGCTAGCTGAAGATTGTGCATGGCAGGGGTGGGGAACCTGTTTCCCTCCAGATGTTGCTGGACTACAACTAAAACCAACGGGAGAGAGAAAGAGGAGCCTCAAGTGCCTATGGAAAACATTTATTGTTGCCCAACACATTTCAGAAATGCTTCTCCTTCGTTGGGGCCGCTAGTCTTTCCTTGGATATATTCAGAAGGAAATCCTTCAGCTATTTCCTTTGCACGGAAGTGTTACGTGTTGGGCAACAATAAGTTTTCCATAGGCACTTGAGACTCCTCTTTCTCTCTCCTGTTGGTTTTCATTACACACAAGTGCCTTCCCCTCTCATTTCTTCCACTGGACTACAACCGCCATCATCACTGACCACTGGCCATGCTGGCTTGAGCTGATGGGAATAGAAATCCAACGAGTTCTGGAGAGCCCAGTGTGGCGTAACCCCACAATTCAGTTCCCTGGTGTATGTCTGCATTAGTATGTTTAGTGAGTATAGAATGTTGAACTGAGTGGGTGTGGTTTGTGATGTTTTGGAAAGGGGGGGAGGAGTATATCAGGAGTGTTTTGAGTGTTGAGTTAGTGGAGTGATTATTGTGTGTTAGAGAGTTTGGGAGTTTGGTTAGTCAGGTCGTTGTCTGTCAGGAGTTTTGAGAGAAATCAGTGCTTGTCTGAAGAGTGAAAGTATTTAGAGTTATAGGGACTTAGGTTAATTATAAAGTGTTCGGTGTAGGCAGGTTTAAAGTTATTTTCTGGAACTAAGATTTTGAGAATCAAAATAAACTTATTTTTATTTTGTTTGCTACCCAAATCCTACATGTCAGCTTGGCGTTATTAACCTGCATTACTGTTAGACACACTTTTGTACCCACAGTATCATAAATTTAGAATAGATCCTTAATGACCTGTATTAATCTTTTCCCTCATTGGTAGGGGAAAGGTTTCATTTGACCCTCCCCTCAGGTTGTTAAGTGTTGGTGCTTAGCCTGAGAAGGGTTTATGCGGCGGGTCCTAAAGTGTAAGGGACCGTGTCATCGCACCCAGGTTCCCCACCCCTGATATATTGCATGCTTTAATATTTTTCCTCCATAGATATAAATAGGTTACCGTCAGCTATCCCCATTGGCCAATTTGAACACACCTCTGAACCAGCTCTTCAGTTCAAGCAACTTGCTGCTGGGAGAAGCTGGCTGCATGCTCGTCCCACCCCCACCCCCACAACCTGCCAGCCTGCTCTGGAACCTGACTACCGGCTGATCTTTGGCCATGTCATCTGCTTCTGGCCCTTTACCTGTGCTAGAACTGGACCTCAGTCATCCCTAGATCCTTTGGCATGTCTCTGTGCTTCACCAAGCCCTGACAGAAATTCTGCCTCAAGCAGGTTGATAGTTAATCACCAAAAGGCAAAAAAGGGGTCCTGGAATCCTGGCTTATTATCCTGGTTTGTTATGTTAACTGGCATTGAGCAAGTTGATAGTTAACCACCAAAAGGGGTCCTGGAATCCTGGCTTATTATCCTGTATTTTTAAGTTAATCGGCATTGAGCAGGTTGATAGTAAATCACCAAAAGGCACAAAAGGAGTCCTGGAAACCTGACTTATATCCTGGTTTGTTATGTTAACCAACATTAGGGACTTACTGGAGTAGATTTGAGAGAGCTACAGAGGTAGCATAGCAAGGGTAACTCATGTTGCTCAAGCGGAAATCTGCTCATACGATGTTGGAATTAACCCAGCATCTGGGAGCAGCCACTGAAAAGGCCCTCTCTCCCCTTCCAACCGAAGGCTTCCAAGGTGCTTATGAAAATAAGCTTTCCCTTCTTTGCACCTCTACCATTTCAATCAAGAAAGCACACATTATTTATATTGGGCCTTCTCTTGGATCTCTGAACTAGAGTTACCATCTTTGATTTTACTGTATCTGCAAAGAGCCAGATGGAGAACAAATCATAAAAATGCCCTCAACAAGCCAAAAGCCTGGACCAAAACGAGATTGCTTTTCATTCCCTACGGCGAGCCAGAATTTGCAAAGGGTATGTACTCACTCTGTGCAGATTTTGTTTTGTTTGTAAAACTTGTGCTTCGCAGTGAACAGCCGTGAAATGTACTTGGCATTTTCAAGGTCATCCTTTAAAAGCAGAAAGGTGGGGGTGGGAGTGAGAGGGGAACACAAAAAAAACAAACACATCTAATTACACTCTGACTAGCATAGCAAAGAGTTATGTAACAGTTCTAAAATATTCAGAAGGAATAATACTTTGCTCAGAAAGATACATGCAAAAATCCAGGTCATCAGCATCCGAGTTACTGCATTACAGGGACACTAATGTAACCTTGTCACACCACCTGGGTGCAGAGAGCAGACTGAGGGACCAATGATGCAGTTACATTGTTAAAACTAAGCAAGTTTTTGCCTGTTCAGGGCCTAGATGCGAGATGGCCCAAGAGCCCCATGTACAGTAAGTAACTGCAAAAGCAGCATAAAAATACATAAATATGTTTACCCAGGCTGTGTAGTTTACACAATGGCCCTAACAGTGGAGCTTCCCTAGATCATCCATGAGGATATCCAAGCCAATGGATTCCCATGAAGAGTGGAGTGCTGCCCCTATCCAAAAGTAGTGTCATCATCAGGAGAACATGTCCCACTCTGGCTCTAGTTGGCCAGCTGCCTAAGAAAGCAGGCAACTAGATGATATAGTCAGTTGGGTAGCACATCTCCCTTTGACTCTTCCATCCACTGGACAAGCACCAGCTCAGAGGTCACTTCAAGCAAAAAAGAAGCCTTTGATCACCAGGCTACTTGAGGCTATTCTATGACATGGGTGTTGAACCTCAGGCCATGCCTGCTTCCTCTGGCACCACCCACTTTCTCCTAATTGTTTGGTGGCTTCACAGCTTTTGCATGTTTTTTCCTCATTCTGAAAGGTTCAAATGCCTCTGCTAAGGCTTAGTTACGAGCAGTAAGAGCTTTAAGCTAAAATATGCCGGTATTTTTGGTATTTGGGCCCAACCCCTTTGGCTTTTGGCCCTGCCTACCACTGGAATGCAGCCCCCAAGAGCTTCTCTGAAATTGAATTCTGCCCTCAGGCTGAAAGAGGTTCGACACCCCTCTGTGGGAAGTCATGGAACGGGGCCATATTCCTGAATTTTGAAACCTATAGGAATCCTATCATAGTCTACTCCAGCCTCCCCCAACCTGAGGCCCTCTGGATAGGATGGACTACAACTCCCACCATGCAGCAGGCTGAGGGATGATGGGAGTTGTAGTCCAACACATCTGGAGGACATCCAAGTTGGGGAAGCCGCTCCACTACATGCCTCAGATAGGGCTCAGGACACCACACACTTTTCCTATTAGGGGATAGGTACAGGGACAAAGGTACTCTTCACAGAGGCAATACAGGACGGGTTTGCATAGTCCCTTCTAGAGGAATAGAGGATGCTGCTGCAATTGAGTCGAACTAACCCTGTGTTACACACAGAAAAGATGGAGGCATAATGGCAGTCTGGTACTCGTTGGGTGGATTGGGACTCCGGCAACAGACTTATCTTCTATTCATATGAGATACACATCCGAATCTCCATGATGGCTATATGGAATCTTCAGGTTCAGAAGTGGCATGTGTCCGAATACTGGCTGCTGGGGAGCAACAGCAAGAGGGGGCCCTATTGCCTCCCAGCCCTGCTTGGAAACTTCCCAGAAGTATCTAGTTGGCCAATGTGGGAAACCGGATGATGGATTAGATTGACCTACGGTCTGATCCAGCAAGGTTCTTCTTATGTTCTCATGAAATGAAGCCTCCATGATTAGAATACCTCTGATTGCTGGAGGCTAAGAAGAAACATCCAGACATGGCTATTACATTATTGCCCTGCTGATGAGCTCCCCAAGGCATTTGGCTGGCCACTGGTGGAGATAGAGGACTGGACTGGATGGATCCTGGCCTCACCCTGCAAGGTAATTATTATGCTCTTATGTCATTGGGTGACACTAGCCCTGTTTAGACATTTGTCAATTGTACCTGTGGAGTAACATATGCCGCCCCAGCCGCCTCCACCCCGGACTGTGGGAGATGGTAACCACGTTCAACTGAACAAGATTACAGTCCTCCTCATGATTGGAAACCACAAAGGTTCCTGTGGAAAGGTTCCCAATTGCAGTGACACTCTCCCTTCGGGCTTTCCCGCTCCACAGGATGGGCAGGGATGGAGTGGTGCACGTGGCCCCGTGGCACCCCATGGATACAATTTTCAAGCAGCTGAATAGGGCCACTGGTGGCTAATCGTCTCAACTATTACTGACCCTTGCAAGCCACTCCCTTGCAAGCCACTCCCAGGCTTCTGGGGTGATCTCAAGGAGGTCCGATCATTACATTGGAAAACCCTCTTTAAGAATCTGTCGCTCTTGAAATAAAAGGGATGATGGGCCTAGCCATACAACAAAGACCCTGTGGCTAGAAAAAATAATAATTACCTCCCGATACTGATCTTTTCATGCTTTGCTTACCGTATGAAAGAGCACGGTTTCTTCTTTGTTGAGTAGTTCCACAGCAATCGAGGACTTGTTATGTGTTATATTTCCAATGTCATTCCACCTGCAGAAAAGCAACTTTGCTGAAACAGACACACCATCGCAAAACAAAGCTCTGGTTCGCCTTTCAGTAGTTTGTAATAGGAGGTTGATTCCATTCTCCGAGGTTTCAGTCATAGTTGTGCTGTCAATTTGGTTTGATGTTCTGAATTGGTTTGAATGACCATTTTGTACACTGCCATGGGGGTTCTGTTTAGGCCCAAAGGCAGGTTATAAATATTTTAATAAATAATAAATAAATACAGAGAGTTGTTGTGCTTGTTTTATTGCGAGAAATATTTATTGCAAGGAGAAATGTTTGACCAAGTCTCCTCACATACGTTTCTTGTAAATATGAGTATGGGTGGCTGTATTGCCCATACATAGTAACTGCAAGTTCTGATCATCTAAGCAGAGAAGAAAGTAACAAAACACGTGTAAATATTGCGTTCTTTTGCAGCAAATCAAGGTGTTTGAACGGTTCTCATAATGAATGCTAAGAAACCCATCTTTAGGTAAAAAAATAATTTTTTAAAAGCTGAAGCGGAAATGAAAAAGTTAACAAGATTTTCTTCCTTTATTATTTTTAAAATTGTCACACTTTTCTTTGGGTAAACTTGTGGACTATAACGAAAGAATAAAATACCAACAACAGTAAACAATACTGAAGGCAACACTGTGCAATGAAAGCAGCATTCTGATAAATAGCAAAACAAAACACAGCAACAGCAATGGTAGAACAGTCGGTGAGAGAAGAAGAACTGACCCCCGGCACTGCAAATAAACAAGGAGCCCAGCAGCCTTTAGCCACCACAGAAGGTTTTCCTAAAAAGCCGTGTTTAAGTGAGGTGGCAATGGGAAAGCATTCCATAATTTATTTATTTTTATTTACTATATTTATATCCTGCCTTTTTTCCTGCAAGGAACCCAAGGCAGCTTACAAAATCCTCCTCTTCCTCTCCCATTTTATCCTCGCAACAACCCTGTGAGGTAGGTTAGGCTGAGAGTCAGTGACTGGCCCAAAGTCACCCAGTGAGCTTCATGGCTGAGTGGGGACTAGAACCTGGATCTCCCGAGTCCCAGTCCAACACTCTAACCACTGCGCCACACTGGCTCTCAGCCCTAGAGAGGCATTTGCTTGCACATGTGAGGGCTAAATCTGCAGGGGGGTCAGGGGCGTACATGGAAGCCCTATCCCCAACATCCCTGGGCATGCAGGTTCCTCAAACGACTATGAAGTCCAGCTGAATGGTGTCAAAAGCCTCTGGGCAATCAGGATCCCTGCCTTCCCAGGTGCTGTCCCACTGAAATCAATGGCAAGTTTTAAATGCTTAAAACTTTGAATGGATCAGATGTCCAACGTCTCCTGGTTTTACCTGTATATCACTGTGGGCCTTCCCATTCTATTCTTTACGAAAATCCCCATGCAGAAGATTCCAAGAATCATGTCGTTACCTTGATTGTCCTGCATGGGGGTGGGAGAAACAAATGTGAGCGTTCAAGTTCTTCCAAAACTGTAATCCTCAAAGAGGCAACAATTACAATATATGGTTAAAGAAACAACAACAACATCCCATCTCTTATTTTGATACCATTTGCATCAGACATTTCTGGGCAAGATTTGGGCAATTTATTATTTATTTATTTAAAGTATCTTTATATTCTGCTCCTCAGCCAAAAAAAAAAAATCTTACAAGACAGCCCCTGCCCACAGGCTTACAATCTAAAAAGACACATGACACAAGGAAAAATGGATGGGGAGGGAAGAGGAAAATAAATGAAGTAGTCTTTCAGCACAGCTGGTGGTATAGCTCTGCTTCCCACTCTCATCTCCCTCTGTACAGCCTTCTGGAATGGCTGCTGGTGATGAGCGAACACCTCATGGGATGAAAAAGCCAGCTGGGACATAGCTTGTTAGCCTTATGTGTTGTGCTCAAATAAAATCCACAAGGCACTTGCCTCTTTCTTTATTGTAAGATATTCATCAGAGGCATGATGATCAGATACAATATGAGCACAAAAGATACTGCTGTAGCTTAGACAAAGCAGTGCTTGAAAAACTTCTAAAGGTGCAATCCTATGCATGTTTAGATAGAAAGAAGTCCTACAACTCCCAGCCTTCCCCAGCCAGCATGGACTTGTTTCTGTCTAAATATGCACAGGATTGCAACTTAATAGCTCCCACAGTATGTTGAGTTAGTTCTTACAGATACACACACTGCTGTATCCCTCCAATTACCTTGTGCAGCGCCGATCACACTTTGGGCTTACCAAACATTACCAGTGGGAAGCAGAATGTGAAACCACTTTAAATGTGCTGTAAACCTTTGATTTCTGACAGTTGTCTAAGGGCTGGACATGGAAGATCGCATCAATTTCCGCCTTCCAGTGCAACCCCCACCCCCTTAACTTTAATGCAGACTGTCACAAGATCTAGAGTATCAGAGCTAGCCAAATCGTTTATTTCCTTCTGTCCCTTCAGGCTAATGCTAGAGTCATCCTGATTCTGATTCTTTGGATCAGCTGCCGAGGAGGCAGGGAAGATCTTGAGCTGGGACATGCCTTAGGGTAGAAATGGAATTGCCTGTGGCACATGACGCTACAGAATAGCTCCATAACCGACATGCAGGAAAAAGGGGACTTTCATAGCTAAAAAGTGCAATGTTTTAAATGATTTGGCAAGCCCACATACACTGTTCCTGCCTACCTGGGTTGCAAATGTGTGAAATATCAAAGCAATCAAAATGCTTAGATCAAATTAAAATGCAAATTAAGTGGGGAAGAAATCATAAAAAGGGAAGCTATCGATCAAACTAACAACATGAAAAAAATGGGCATTAGATCTTACTCGGTTTCTTTTCAGCAGTGTACAGCATTTCTAATTGCTGATCAAAAGCTACAGTCTCCAACCTAAAAACTCTAGAGTGGCCCTAATGAATCTCCAAAGTCCCTTGAGACTGGTCTGGAAAGTGCAGATAGTGCAGGATTCAGCAGTTAGGCTGCTGACGTTACACTTTTGCTCAGAGAACTGCAAAGGTTGCCAGTATATTATTGGGTCAAATTTCAAGGTGATGTTATTGACATGTAAGGCCTGGGCAGCGCCATCCAATGTGGATGCTGGTAACCCTCCAAACTCGAAGGATTATGGGCATCCTATGGAGGATGGAAGGAGTGCGGAGGCAAGGATTGCCTCCGTGCTTCTCTCACCCTCCAGAACACTTAGACGACCAATTTCAGCCATCTAAATGTTTTCCCCCACTCGCAAGGAGGGCTAAGGCATCACCAGGATTCCTCGTAGGATGGCGGTGCCTTGCTCCTCCCCTCCCTGCCCCTGCAGGATCCGAGATCGGTCGAGAGACTTCGGAGCTGCAGCTAGTGTGGAAAGAGCTGCGCCAGCTGTGAGGGTAGAGGGAGGGCACTCCAAAATCGGAGTCCCAGCTCCGACCTTGGGAGCGCTTTTCCGAGGTCAGAACTGGGACTCCGAATTTTCCTATGGCTATCTAGACAGTGTCTAGCAGCCATAGCATTGCACCCTAAACAACTTGGGACCAGGCTCCCTTCTCCGATATCAACCTGCCAATTCACTGAGATCTACAGACAGGGGTTTCCTGCTTGTTCCTCCGAAGGTTCAACTGAAGCCTGGAGGAGGGCCTTTTCTGTGGTGGCACCCCAGCTTTGGAATTCTCTCCCCGCTGCAGTGTGACAGGCGCCATCCCTGACAGTGTTTAGGCACCTGTTGCAAACTTATCTGCACACCTAGGCACTTGCTGATATTTATACTTAGCTTGGTAGATTGTCTTTGTTGGTGTTTCTATCATTTACTTTATTTTAATTGTTGCTTTAATGCATTTTGTATGTGGCCCTGAGATTCGATAATGAAGGGCGGTATTAAAACAATTAAAATAATAATAATAATAATAATAATAATAATAATAATAATAATAATAATAATAATACTACTACTACTACTACAAATATTTTAATATTTGGGCTGCAAAACCAAGGACCCCCACACTACAAAAAAAAATTGGCATCCTTTCCTTTGTGCAGTTACACAGGAACATGGGAAGCTGCCTTATACTGAGTCAGACTCTTGGCCTACCAGCCCAGTACTGTCAACACTGACTGGAAGCGGCTCTCCAGGGTTTCAGGCAGTAGTTTTTCCAGCCCTACCAGGAGATGTCAGGAATTGAACCTGGGACCTTCTGCATGCAGAGCATGTGCTCCATCACACTGAGCCATGGCCCCTCCTAGATAGACCAATGGTATCATTCAGTACAAGGCAGCTTAATAGAAAATGGGTTGAACAAGAAATCACAAGGAAAGCTGCAATGAGGTTAACAGCACTGGACTGGATCGGTCTACACATGCAGCAGACTGTAGCAGTCTACACATGCAGCACATGCGCACTTCAAAGGCACTACCTATAAGGAACGGGTGGGCCTGCAGATTGTCTGCAGTAGGGGGTTGCATAAAGAAAACATATTACCTAAAAGATCAAAAGCTTCTTCCCTCTTCCCCTGGACTAACTTCCTCCTCCACAGCAACACTAGCTTCTGATCCATTCAAGTGTTTACGATTCAACACAGAACAATTATTGGAATTGGAGGATTACATTCACAAGCTATTCAGGATGTCATATATATAGCGATAAACACCTTTCTTGGAAACTAAATCACAGTTCCTGTTGCAGCACCTTACCTTCACAGGGAAGCTTTCCTGCCCAAACCCATCAAGTTGCTCTACGTCACTGATGTAAAGAAATTCCGCTTCTGCTGCAGAGATGCCACTGTAAATGAAGTTAACAGAAATATGGCTCAGGGTTACCTAGAGGACCAAAGATTCCAGCCAGACCCCTGAGGATTTGTTAATCTGGAATTGTCTCGGATCATTATAACATCCGTAGGCCAAAATGGATCAGGCCAGTCAAACTCCTGCTACAAGACAAGGCCGCCATCCTGTTTCCCCCATAGTTCAAACCAGACTATCCAAATCTCAGCTTAAGCATTCAGAAGCTGAGTATGAGTGAAACCAAAGGACATTTTATAGTGGTGCAAAATGAGACCGTCCTGTCTCTAGCTGTGACAAAGTGCAAAAATCTTAAAATATTTTGCAAAAGCAACTGCCCATATTATGTGAGAGCCAAATAATAATCAAATCATGTTTCCCACCCTGCCAACCGAGCCAAATGGGTTCATGGGTCAGCCAAATGCCTGTGAAAAGTTTACAAACAGGGCATCAGAGCATGTTCCTTGGTTGATTGTCCCCAGCATCTCCTGTTCACAAGTTGGCTGCCCTTGAACCTGGAAGTTCAATTTAGCTAACAGGGGCAGTAGCCATCTTTTTCCTGGGAGATGTCATTCCAAGAATTACGTAACAAAGCTATTGGCCAAAGCAGAAAAGCAGCTTGAAGGACAGAGCACCATGGGATAAATGTACCCCATAGTAAGTGATAACAAAGACATACAGGTTCCATATCTTGGCAGCAATCTAGACACTGACATGTTTGGGTCTCACCTGTGATTTTTGTGTTCCTGAGCTACTTTCTGAGTCAGTTCCTCCAGGATTGCTTCATCTTGGGTCAAATCCTGAAGAAAAACAAAGGAAGAATTGTGCTTACTGAGTGTGTGTGTATGAGACAGAGTGGGGCTGCTTGCATGTAATGGAAGCATTTGGGAGCAAATTGTGGGTTAATTAATTAACCCACAATTTGCAGGGTCACACACTGCACATGAGCTGCTTCCTGTAAGCAACCTTTGATTGGCTCAAACCCAGACTGATGCATTGTTTAGGGGCTAAACAACCCAGTGGTCAACCGAACAACAAACCATGGATTAACTGCTGGATTGTTCAGGCCCTGAACAACCCATTGGTCCAGGTTTGCATGTCATGCTCACAATCTCCAATCGGACTGATCTGTTGGTTGTTCACAGAAACTGGAAGAAGCTTCCAGGCAGCTCATAGCCTCATGAATCGTGGGTTAAATAATCCATGATTTGATGCTGTGATGTGCGAACCGGATCAGTCTGTAAGCAGAGGAGGGGATTTAAGGAGTTACGGTTTCCACTGCAATGCTTTTGGTGCCATGGTTAATGTTTGGGATACAGAGAAGGGACCAACAAATCAAGGAAATGTACATTCCATGAACAGATCTCGCCACAAAGATGGCCGCCTTCTATTTGACCAGCTATAAATGTGGGCCAGATTCATTAGGCAGGAGAAGCCAAAGATGCCTAGAAGAGAAGGTCACCCACAAAGAAAACTGCAACAGTCATACCATTCTACTGAACTAAATGAGCTGGGGACTAGCGGCAGGAGGGCCAAGGAAAAACTTGAAACTTAGGAAGGGGGAAATCTTCCTAAGGAAAGCTAGTGAGTTCACATGTAAGCACTAGGTATCTGGAGGTCAGATGAGGGAAGTCTTATGTAGAATGAACCCAACTATTAAGACCATACAGCGGGTGACCGGCCAGATGGGCGATTTAAAAATATAATGAATAAAATAAATAAATCTACACATTCAGCAAAATTATAAGGGTAGAGTTCTCCTTGGACTGTACCACTTTGCATTGCAGGTGGTAGTGTTGCACTTCTGAACGCTCTCCCACATACAAAACTCTCTGGGAGGATAAAACCTCCCCGATGTACTAGGTTATTTATTTGTTTTACACACAGGGAGTTTTGTTGGTTTTTTACACGGAAAAATGTTTTTTATGAATGCCAAGCCCCCGCCCCCCCATGGCATTTGGAGGAGGCAGATTCCTTCCTGGACTGTAATGTGATTTTTCTGTACATCTAGGCATGGCCATAAAGCTGGAAGCCATTCAGCACAAGGCTATCTACCTACTAACTCACCCGCGAACCAATCAATACAATGCAGACAATTGTGTGCTGAAATGAGAGAGAGGGTGCCCAGAGGAAGGGGCGGCGGGGGGGAAGAGCTTAGAGAGCAAACAGCTCCCATATAACCTGTCCAAGCAAGCCTTGTCTGTTGCAAGGAAAACCATCCCAGATCATAAACCAACCCATTAGGAACATGGGAAGCTGCCTTGTACCAAATCATACCACTGGTTCATCGAGCTCAGTACTCCATTGATGGCAGCTGCTCTGCAGGATTTAGACAGGGCTCTTTCGCCGATCTATCTGAAGATGCCATGGACTGAACCTAGGACCTTTTGCAAACTAAGTAAGTCCCAGGGACATCATGCTGCAAAAGAGCAGTGTATTAATTCCAAAAGAGAAAGAAAGCACTAAAAAATTTCAGGGGGAAAATGCAGAAAAGAAAAGCTGGATTCCCCTCTACAACTTGCATTCCTGCTAGTACTTTGAATTATGCGATCAAAAGCTTTGCTGCCCAAGTTATTTAAAATGTGCAACATAATACACTTGTAATCTCAGCAACTGGAGGGGAAAAAAACGTCTATTTTGTACACACGGTTTGTGTGTGGCACGAATTACTCTTTCAAAATTGTTTGGTAAAAATTGAATCGACTCAAAATTTCAAAGTTTAACACACACACAAAAAGAATGCCAGTAAACTCTCTGAGTGATTATGTTGGAATGCCTCAAGGCTGTGTGTATTTATACTTAACCCAACCGTCTTGCCTCTTGCTCATTGGGGGCCTCCCCATAATATTTGTTCCTGACACTGAAAAATGTGAAAGCGGTAGCGTGCTAATGAAAAATGGCATGGTACGTGCCTGTACACAGCTACACACCTGCGAGGCGTTCTGTGTACATAACTTTGTTCTTTTCGCTGCTGAAGAAATGCCGTTTGACACATATTGTAGCTGCACAAGATCAAACACAGTCCAGGCACAGCAGCCCTCCCCAGCTCCTGAACTCGCTGGCAGAGTGTTTCCCACAGCCTCCCCCACCCCTCAGCCAAGTCTTTGGTCCGTTGACTATGCAGTTAATAAGGGCTGAATATTAACTAATTAACTGAACGATCCCACCTGGACACCTCTTTAAAGAGGGTAGGCAGTATTAAAGAACACGGCAGGTTGTAGGTAATGGTTAGACGACTGCTGGGTTTAGATGTGGAAAACTCTGGTTCGAACAGGCACACAGCTATTACATTGATTGATTGATTGATTGATTACATGGCATCATTTTAGCTTCTCAATATGCCCATAAGGTCAGTGCAAGCTCCAGATTTTTGAGGGCCCTCGGGCAAGACACCCTCAATGGGGCCCCTCCTTCAGTGAGTCTACCCTCTCACTGTCACCAGCAGCTCCTGCTCCTCATCCACTTTCTCATCACTGCTACCACTTGCTTGCTTGACAGGTAGTGGCTCCTCCTCCTCCTCCTCCTCCTCCTCCTCCTCCTCCTCCTCCTCCTCCTCCTCCTCGCCAGCTCTGTTGTCTGGGCCAGAGTGAGAGGTGGGTGAACAAGCAGGTTGCAGTGGTGAAGAGGAGGAGCAGCTCCAGGAGGCTCTGGTCAATGGGCCCCTGCTGGGGTGTGGGCCCATGGCAGGTGCCTGACCATACCCAACCTTGATGCTTGCCCTGTCCTCCAGTGCATCTGGGGACAGCAGGCTAGTTTAGGAGGCCATAAGGCAGGCTTAGTGGCACACACAACTCTGTCCTCCCAACACCTCACTGCCATACCCTTGACACCAGTGGGTGCAGACTGGAGCACGATATGGAGACTGTGGGATGAGTGTGGGATTGGAATGGTTCTTCTTAAAGGCTAGTTCTCCCATGCTTTGTGTGCAGAGTTGTAAAACAAGAATCATGCGCCTGAGGAAAGGGCGGAACTACATAGTACATGTAGGTCTATTATCTTTTTAGGAGTTCTTTTCTTTTCTTGCTTTTCTTTGCTTTCGCTTTATACCTGCCTTCTCCAACCTGGTGTCTTCCAGTTGTTCTGGATGTCAACTCCCATCAGCCCCAGCCAGCTCTGCCCACTGGGCAGGGATGCTGGGAGTTGTAGTGAAGCGACATCTCTTATTTTTCTTAAATTGATTACAGGAGCAAGGGGGGGGAGTGAATTTTGCAAGGAAGTTGCGATGCAGCAGGGAGGGGAGGCTTATCCCTTTGTTCCCCAGCCCTGACTCTGCCCAAACCAGACCATGTAAGCTGATCTAATAATGTGCTGAGGGACGCGATATTAATATCCAAATAAATAAATAAAAATATAAAATATAAATAAAATAACATGAAATGAAAATAAATAAATACGTAAATGATTATAGAGTTCGGACCACTGCTCCATCTCCTGGTCAGTATATTCTGCTCTGACTGGCAGTGGTTCTCCGAAGTCTCAGGCAGAGATCCTTCTGAGCCCTACTACTTGAATTCCTTTTACCGTAATTGCAGCTGTGGGGATTTGAACCTAAGGCCTTCTGCATGCAAAGTAAGTGCTCTACTATTGAGCTAGGGACCCAGAAGGGTGTGCTGCAACCTTGCAAGCTGACTTTCCTAAATACAAGTTGATAGTGACATATAAAATAGTTATAGCAGGGATGATGGAGTATTTGCTTGTTTGGGTAAGGTAGGCAGCATCAAACGGTACCCTAGATCCATGCGGGGGGGGGGGGGACCCTATACAAGGAACAAGATTTCAGGAACTGTGTTTGTTAGATGCCAGATTAACATTGTGAAGACTGGGGCTGATGAGATACAAAGAGTTAAAGGATGCAGGGGGAAATGTCATCCATGACATTCCTATGAAGAAAACTGTCCCTGAAGTAAGAAGGGATTGCATACAAAACTGAGAAGAAAGAAAAAAAGATCAGGTGATATTAACTTACCATGGGAAACAAAACATATTCCCGGAGAAAATCATGAGATTCAAAGTGACGGTAGTCTCCAAAATCAGCTGGATAGGATAGGGGAGAAAAGAGATAAACCACAAGCTATATCAACTCAGCTTTACCTGGACAAAAAACCCTCCACCCTGAAAAGAGACACAAATCAGCAAATGGGGATGCTCAATGTAAATGTTTATGCGAGGTCTTAAATCTTTGATTTGAGAAGGAACTAATTACAAGCACTATGATCCCCAAACAATTTGTTCAACCTAAGAGAAGACCTTTGTAACTGAGGATCACTGATATGATAGCTTTTCTCCCTTGTGCACAATATTAGAACCCAGGGTCATCCAACGAAGCTGCATGGTAGGAGATGCAGGACAGGCAAAAGGAAAGACTTCTTCACAAAGTGAATAAACAATGGGATTTGTTGCCTCAAAATGTGGCCACCAATGTAGACAAATTTAAAAGGGGATAAGCCAATTTCATGGAAGATAAGACTATCAATTGCTACTAGCCATGATGGTTGTATGTTCCCCCCACAATCAGAGGCAGCACACTTCTCAATACCAGTCTCTGGAAAACAACTGCAGGAGAGGACTATTAACCTGATGTCTTGCTTGTGGACTTCCCAGAGACATCTGGTTGGCAACGGTAGAAAATAGGATGTTGGACTAGATAGGACCTTGCTCTGATCCAGCAGGGCTCTTATGTTTACTTTGACTTAGGGCACAATCCTAGGCATGTTTAGACAGAAAAAAAAGTCTTACAACTCCCAGCATTCCCCAGTTAACATGGCTGCCTGGGGCATGCTGGGAATTGTAGGACTTTTTCTGCTAAACATGCATAGGATTGCATCTTTAAGCACTTTCTGTTTGGGGTGGATTTTGGTCTGAAGTAATCAGATAAACCCTCTTGCAGAAGCTCCCTCAGCATTAGCATTGGTGACTATGTATCACTTGCATTCAACACATAACAGTATGCAAATAATTGTCTCCATTTTCCAAAAGTTTTGGAAATAGAGAATACAGCCAGAAGTTCTTCCTAAAGGCTATAATATTGTCTGTAAAAGACACTCCTATTTATCTGTTTTTAAGAAGCTTCATTTGAGAGAGAGAGAGAGAGAGAATGCCCAAGAGCTCTTATTTTATTCTATTTGAATCAGATCAAACACTGCTGAAAAGGTTGTCAAGATGCTGGAAATTCCCCTCGTAAATTACCTGAGTCAAACATTCCTACAAACGCTTCAAGATGGTAATTAAAACACACACAAAAAAAAACGTAAATGAAGGAGAAAAAAACTGTAGGAATTCCTTGCATCACTTATCAATCAAGGCCAACAAGTTATGCAGAAAATTAACAATGTGGGCATAAGGCTTTTTGAATGGCCATAACATTGGAACAATAAAACAGATTTCATCTCAGTCCACAATCAAGCTTTCAGGCCTATGCCCTGAGAAAACACTGGCACAGTTTAGATATAATGGGAAACCATGATTTCCCACTAAGATAATTATCTGTGGCGAGCCTCAGGCTTGCATACCTTTGAGCTGTTTCATGCTCAAAAGATGGACTGAAAACTTCAATTTCTCGTTTTTCACCTAATCACAGTTTCACACAACTTCCAAATTCAGACAACTAAGTTAGGGAAAACAAACCAGAATCTGAAACCACTTTGTTCCTGGCTTGTTCTCACTAACCATAGATTGAACAAACCAGTTTCCTGAGTCAGATGTCATGGGGAACTGTGGTTAGTTTAAAACCTTGTATCTCTTCCTCTGGTGTGCAAAAGAGGGGAGGGGAAAATGTGTGAGCCCGAATCTTATGCAGGTTCATTCACATAGAGGAAAACTATTATAGTTCCAATAGGCCACCACTTAACTAAATGCCAATTCATGGAAAATAGCAGCAGCTGAACCTAAGATATTCTACCTATAGTGGTGCAGGAGGACTCTTATCTCTAATTCATATTCTGATGGTGGTGATCATGGTACAGTGATCATATAGCCCCTAGACAGAGTCTAGAGGGCCATAAGATCGTCCGGATTCCCAGCTCCGAGGTCGCTCTCTACACATACAACTGTATGTTCAGAGAACTCTTTTATATGGTGCACAATTCCAGCAGTGGGTAGGGCTAGGCTGTGCTGCTCTAAGAACCCCTCCACACCTTCACTGAATGTGACATGAACAGAAAGTTGGGAATTTTAAAAAACATATTATACACACACACACACACACACACACACCTACGCTCACTGCTGCAGTGAAATAAAGAGCAATCCATCCGTTCATAACTTAGCCACTTTGTCTGACTTTAAGATCTAGGATATTTCTCAGGAAAATTTCTCTCAGGAATAGCCTCCGTTTGGATTTCCGAGGTCCTCGGATCCCCCTCCCCCCCACTGCAGCCAGCGTGGAAAGAACCAAGTCAGCTGTATCTCCGAGGTCGTAGGAGCGACCTCAGAGAAGGGGTGAAGAGGGAGTTCCGGGGGGTGGGAGGAGATCGGGTCAACTAGGATACGATGTATCCTGGTGGCACTTGAGCTTCCCTCCCCCATCCAAAGCACCTCAGCTAGATGGCCGAAATTGGCTGTTTAGCTGATTTGCAGGGCAGGAGGAGCACGGAGGCAAAGATCACCTCCATGCTCCTCCCGCACTGCATAGGATGCCCGTAGTCCTCTGAGTTCGGAGGCTTACGGGCATCCCCACTGGATTGTGCCCTAAGAGTGTTATATGAGGAAACATGAGTCATGAGTTCAAGCTCTGTTCTTAACATGATTTCCCTCTCAGTTCTAACATTTATCTACTCTCCATATTTCTAATCAAACTCACTAACCTGGATGGGCTTCCACATTATGAGAGAAAAGTAACACCGTGACTTGAGTATTACGCTACGACATTAGACTTCCAAGTTCACATCAACACTTTATTGTGGACCTCAGACTAATGCAAGAATCCTGAGAATTTTCACTTTAGCTTGGGCAAAGTAGGGGGGTGGGGAGTTTGTAACACTTAGAATTATGGAAGAAATTATTTCTATGCACATTCCATTTCTATTCCAAATTATATAGTATCACATTTTTTAAAAATGCAAATCAGTGTCTATCATCTGAAATATTTTGAAATGTCACTTCATGCTGAGCAGGTGGCCATCTCTAGTCTAGCTGGAATGTATTCCTGTTATGGTCAAATAAACAGATGAGAAAGAATTAGCAGGTGTGCTCACCCTACCTTGAACCGCCAATGCAGCTAACCTTATCCCTTGTTCAAATGAAGATCTAAATCGTCCATCAAGAACATCTTTTTTAACCTGTAGGTAATACTGATACCTGTAAACAAAAAGACACAGCAAAATGAAACGGACATTACCTACACTTGGACTTTTGTTTTGCCTTGTAGAACAAAGAGATTGCCGAGAGATTATGTTTGTACACAAACAAGGACGGTATTTACATTCTGTATGAATGTGCATATGAAACGAAGGACCAGAGCTTCAGCATGAAAGGGAAATTCTTATTCAGTGTTTTTTCAGGCTACATTCCAAGGGCATATACACATGGAACTGTTGAAAGGGTTTGGAAAACTGGTGATGCCATTTCTGAACTTTGCACTACAAATACCCATGGGAAGTCCTTGAATGTGCAGAGCATAATCTCACTATCACAAACGCTCTTTCGACAAAAGAATAAGTTTAAAACATCATGGCAGCACCCACGGTCAAAGCACTGGCATCTTCTGGATTATGTAATTGTCCGTGTTAGAGATCGCTGCGATGTACTTCTTACTAGGGCCATGGTGAGTGCCGACGACTGATGGACAGACCACCGACTAATCCGGTCCACTATGGTTATCAACATTGCTCCCCAACGTAGGCTTCAAGGAAGGAAACCAAGGCGTAAAATGAACATCCACGCCCTTCAAGATCCTATTAAGCAAACTCGTCTTCAATCACTTCTTAAGGAACATCTACCTACGGAACCTCCTGACAACATTGAGGACCATTGGTCTAAGCGGAAAACCTCAATTACTGCAGTTTGTGAACAAACTATTGGATACGAAACTAAGAAACATCAGGATTGGTTTGATGAAAATGATAATGAGATTAAATATATAATTGACCAAAAAAAGGAAAGCCTTCCAAATATGGCAAAATGATATTAACTGCGCTGCCAAGAAAAAAATCTACGCTAGTGCAAAGGCTGAGGTCCAAAGAAGAACAAGAGAACTTAAGAACTCCTGGTGGAAAAAGAAAGCTGAAGAAATTCAACAACTTGCAGAATCTCATTGAAGGGGCGGGAATGACAACAGAGCCCATGTGTGCGAGATGGGAGATTAAAAAATCCTGTTCCTGTGTGTAGACGCCCGTAAATCCACACACAGAAGTTCAGATCTTTCTCTCCCTCTCTCTCTGCGCAGCGTGCAGCGTTTCGGTTGCAAACAGCCAGCCAGCTCCTGTAATCCGACTCCAGCTGCCAGCTCCCCCGTTTGCAGATTCCATGTAGCAAAGAAATAACTCTGTAACTCCACAGGTCTATTCTACCTGTTTATTTACTTTAGCAAGTAATATTCTACAGAGTATACATTCCTAGTTACAGTCCATGTGCAGAAACTGCAGAGTACAATGCATAGCAAGCATTTATTCCAGTGGAGCAAGGTTGGCTTTACTCCACCCAGCAAAGACGTTACATGGTTGCATAAGTCCAGCAAGCAAAAGTCAGAAGAAAAGAGTGAAGAGAGAACAGTTCTGCTTCTCTCTAAAATGGCTCCAGACAGAAAAACAAGTCAGTACGTCACCAGAAAGCATAAACCATGTGACAGGCTCATACTGTTTCCCAGGCTTAGCTCCCATGAGAACCAACACAGGAAATAGGAGACAAAACATAACCTGTTTACCAGCCATTCTGTTCCTTCCATGTTGTAAACAATGTGCTGCAGCTTGTGAATGTGATACAGATCACAACATCCCCCCACATGCTGTAGTACATCTTGTTTACATTTACTCAATGAGGCCTAGTGCCGTCATTAGTTTCCTGTGTCTTACTACAGGCAATGGTTTTGTGAAAAGATCTGCCATCATTTCCCCTGTTGCACAGTACTTGAGTGTTACCCACCCTTTTTGCACACAGTCCTTTACATGAGAGTAACGGACATCAATGTGTTTGGTTCTTGGCCTACATTTTTCATTGAGAGCCATGCTTATGCAAGCCTGGTTGACCTCAAAAATTGTAACAGCCTTGTCTACTGGTATGTGCATATCAGCAAACAATTGTTTGAACCACTCAATCTCATTACATGCTTGAGATAAACTGATGAATTCAGATTCTGCGCTAGATACAGCCACACAAGATTGTTTGCGAGTGTACCAGTCAATCAAACTGTTATCATACATTATCACAGTCCCACTTGTAGACTTCCTATCTGTTGCAGACCCCCAATCAGCATCAGTGTACACACAAAAACCTCCCTCTGTGTGTGATGACAATTTCAGTTTGCAATTCATGGAACCTTTTAAATACCTTAACACACGTTTCACAGCTAGCCATAGAAGGATTTTGCGTTTTCCTGCTAAGTATGTTTACAACATTGCTGATGTCTGGCCTACTCACATTTGCCAAATATAGCAGGCTTCCAATAACACTTTGATATTTTCCAATATCCTCAAATTCAGTGTTATCTGTGTGCTTTTGATATTCAAGAGTCATTGGAGTGGTAACTGGGTTACAATCCTCCAATCCATGAATTTCCAGCAATTTCTGAATTTTTCCACTTTGTTCAACCAAGAAAAAACCTTCCTCATCTTGGGAAAATTGCATTCCAAGATAATGTTGTACCAACCCAGATCTTTCAGTTCAAAGTGTGCTTGCAATTCTTGTGCAATTTTGTCTTTTTGACTTACTGATTCTGTTACCAGCAATATATCATCAACAAAGACCAACAAATACACCCAGTTTTCCTGTTCTGTGTGATTTGTGTACAGACAGTGATCAGCCTTGCTTTGTTTGAATCCCAAACTAATCAAAACTCTGTCTAGTTTTTTGTTCCAGCATCTAGCTGCTTGCTTTAACCCATATATGGACTTGTGCAAACGACATACAAGACTGGGATTTTCTACAAAACCTTTTGGCTGCTGCATGTAGATTTCCTCTTGTAATTCACCATATAGGAAAGCAGTTTTTACATCAAAATGAAATGCCATCATTTTTCTTTGTGCTGCCAATTTCAACAACAATCTGACAGTTGCATACCTTGTTGTTGGTGCAAACACGGAATCAAAATCTACCCCATGTTTTTGTGCAAACCCTCTCGCAACGAGTCTTGCCCTGTATCTTTCCACCTGCCCCTGGTGATTTCTTTTCACCTTGTATACCCATTTACAGGTGATTGCCTTGCGCCCTACAGGCAAAGATACTAGACTCCAAGTTTTGTTATCATGCATTGCATTGATTTCATCCTGCATGGCCTCAAACCAATCATTTTTCACCTTTGGTTCCATGCTCTGGATTTCTTCAAAACTTTGAGGTTCTAAAGCTATTTTGAGAGCTTTATGTACAACAGTTTTGCCACTTTGGAATTCATCCTGATATCTAACAGGTGTTTTTCGTTCTCAGGTTGAACGCCTTAGAGATTGTTCACCTCCCTCCTGCTCCCCAGATATCTGCCCAGTGGCTTGTTCTGTCCCAGAAGCTTCCTGCTGTGTTTCAGATATTGCATGCATTGGCAATTCCACCAGCTGTTTCTCTTCATTTGTTTGCTCGTGAAAAATCACATCCCTGCTCAGAATTACCTTGTTGTGGTGTGGTGACCACAACCTGTACCCTTTTGTTTGTGCATCACACCCCAGCAGAAAACATTCAAAGCTTCTTGGAGATAGCTTTGTTCTGTTTTGAGCCTGTATATGAACAAAACATTTACACCCAAAAATGCGCACGTGTGCTATCTTTGGTTTCCTCCCATGAAATATTTCATATGGAGTTTTCACAGTTGTGGTGTTGGGTAACCTGCTCAGCAGGTAATTGGCATTTGACAGTGCATCCCCCCAGAAACGGTTTCCCACCTGTGAGTCAGCTAATTGGCCCTCATCATTTCCTGGAGTGTTCTGTTCCTTCTCTCAGCAATGCCATTTTGAAATGGGGAGTATGGGGCCATGACTTTGTGCCCAATACCCTCACTTTCCAAGAATTTCTTGAATTTTGTACTCATGTACTCTCCCCCACCATCTGTGAGCAATTCACCTATTGGATATTGTTTATATCTGTTCCCAGCCCATTTAACAAATGATTCAAATCTCTCTTGAATCTGAGACCTATGCTGCAGAAGATAAACAAAACCAAATCTTGAAAAGTCATCAACGAGTGTCATGTAGTACCCATTTCCCCCATAGCTGTTTTCAAATGGTCCAGCAACGTCAGAGTGTACTAGCTCAAATCATCAGGCGATCACTCGTGACCGAGTAAGATTGTCTTCCGGGATAAAAGGAGGAAATTCTAAAGAAGATTGTGTAGACTCTAGTGATGGGTCCATAAGTGACTGTGGAGGCCAATTCTAGATCCACACAGCTTCCCACAGTGAGGACACAGGTTACCAGATAGAAGATGGCCCTGTAAGGATTCATTTGACGTGCTTTTCGCTTAGCACGTTTCTCCCTTTCACCTTGCACTCGGGCTTCTTCAAAGTCCATGGAACCTTTGTGAAAGGCCAACCTCCAGTTAGATCGTTCATGGGCCAGAGCTTCCCAGTTTTTGATGTTTATATTGCATTTTTTTTAGATTAGCCTTATGAACATCTTTAAACCTCTTATATTGACCACCGATATTCCGCTTTCCATCCTTGAGTTGGGAGTAAAGTAACTGCTTTGGAAGACGGCAGTCAGGCATTTGAACAACATGACCGGTCCACTGAAGTTGGCGTTGAAGGATCATTTTTTCAATGCTAGTAGTCTTTGCTTCTTCCAGTACACTGACATTTGTTCGCCTATCTTCCCAAGTAATTCGCAGGATTTTCCGGAGGCAACGTTGATGAAACCTTTCAAGGAGGTGGAAGTGACGTTTATAGATAGTCCATGTTTCGCAGGCATACAATAAAGTTGGTAATACAATGGCTTCATAAACCAGTGTTTTGGTCTTCTTACAAATATCCCGATCCTCGAACACTCTATGTTTCATTCGAGAAAATGCGGCACTTGCAGAGCTCAAACGATGCTGGATTTCACTGTCGATGTTAGCTGTAACAGAAAGATAGCTGCCAAGATAGAGAAAATGATCGACATTTTCCAGTATTGTCCCGCCAAGCTGGATAGATGGCATCACTGGATAGATGGCTCAAATATTCTTGTGCTAACTCTATCACTGTGTTTCTGAATGTTAGATCTGTGTGACTTTGCTGTACTGCATACTTCACATTCCACATAATTAGAACAAGGTTTCATTTTCATACCCTCACACAGACCTGGCAGCTTTTCTATGCTTCTGTAGTTGGCATGCGCGAACCTCTTATGGAAAATATGCACACAATTGTAATGGGGTTTACAATTTGCATACTTTGCCCTCTTATCATGTGTTGCAAATGGATTTATAACATACAGAGAATTCTGCAAATCACCTTTTGCACAGACCACCCCTTCTCGTGAAATTACATAGTTGCTGTCAGAAAAGCCTATTTCAAAACCATTATTAGCTAATTCTGAGATACTTATTAAATTTGTATCCAGTTCCTGAACAAACAGTGCCCTCTGCTGACCCAAAGTAGCAAAGTTGATTGTTCCTGCAACTGACACTTGGATCCTCTTTCCATCAGCTAATTCAACATGTTGATTAATTCCACATTCTTCCAGAGATTGAAATATGTCCCTAGAATTAGCCATGTGATGACTGGCCCCAGAGTCCAAAATCCGTAAGTTGCTATCAGAAATTCCCACTCTAGCAATCAAACTTTTGCCCGTTTTAAATGCCTCCTCAGGTGCACTGGTAGCTTCCTGTTTGGTTTTTTTCTTTCTCTGTTTGACCTTACAGTCTTTTTTAAGATGCGATGTAGATCCATAAGAAAAACATTTTTTCACTTTCAAAGCTGTAGCCTGGGTAACTCCCAGCTTATTGTAATTCCCAGCTTGGCTGTGCCCCGCGTCAGCCGAGCTGTCTGCTGATTTACGTCCAGCATTGTTTTTCTTCCCTTGCCGTTTCTCCCACTCAGAGAGAAGTTTGCCTGACACATATTCCATTGTCAGGTTCTGATCTCTGGTTGCCCTTCCATCAATGTTACAATTGTATCATATGAAGAGTCCAGAATGGATAACAGAATAGAGACCTGATGTAGGAGATCTATTTGCATTCCCTGTGCTCTAAGCCTGTTAAACATGTCCCGAATTGTGCTCAGATGCTCTGACATAGATCCACCTGGTTGTAAGCTCAATTTGTACAGCTTACGTGCAAGTAAAATTCTACTTCCTGCCGTCTGCATCTGGTACATCCCCCTTAGGGTCTCCCAGATTTGTTTTGCAGTGTCCTCAAACTGAATAAATGGCACCTGCGAACTTTCAACAGATAAACAAAGAATTGCCTTTGCTTTTTCGTCTCGTTCCTTCCATTCATTGTAAGCTTGGTCTCCCACTGCCACTGCATCCTGTGTTACAACATTCCAAAGCCCCACATGAGTTAAATAATGCTGCATCTGGAAGTTCCATAATACATAGTTCGAGCCAGATAGTTTTTCCACTATCTGTGGGTTCAGAGCTGATGCCGCCGCCATTCTGGGACCAGGGGGATTTTCTGCCTCCTCCCCTCCAGAACTCTCGGCCTCGCTTTCTGAGCTTTCAGCTTTGAACAGAGCCTGCAAGCTCCCAGCGAACACCTCCCACTCTTTCCCTTTCTTACTGGATGAAGGTCCAGGAAATTTTTCTTCTGCTTTGATGTCCTTGTCCTCCTCTGCCATAAATTACTGCAATCCCGGAGTCGAAGTTGTTGACACAGCTGTTGGAAAACAGGTCCCGCTGCTGCTGCTGGCGTTGACCCTCAGCCTGGTCCCGAACTGGTTCTGCTCGGTTCTGGCGCTGGTCCAACTGGGCCTGGTGGTTCCGTCCTGGGCCCATAACCCTGAAGGGGCGGGAATGATAACAGAGCCCCGTGTGTGCGAGATGGGAGATTTAAAAATCCTGTTCCTGTGTGTAGACGCCCGTAAATCCACACACAGAAGTTCAGATCTTTCTCTCCCTCTCTCTCTGCGCAGCGTGCAGCGTTTCGGTTGCAAACAGCCAGCCAGCTCCTGTAATCCGACTCCAGCTGCCAGCTCCCCCATTTGCAGATTCCATGTAGCAAAGAAATAACTCTGTAACTCCACAGGTCTATTCTACCTGTTTATTTACTTTAGCAAGTAATATTCTACAGAGTATACATTCCTAGTTACAGTCCATGTGCAGAAACTGCAGAGTACAATGCATAGCAAGCATTTATTCCAGTGGAGCAAGGTTGGCTTTACTCCACCCAGCAAAGACGTTACATGGTTGCATAAGTCCAGCAAGCAAAAGTCAGAAGAAAAGAGTGAAGAGAGAGAACAGTTCTGCTTCTCTCTAAAATGGCTCCAGACAGAAAAACAAGTCAGTACGTCACCAGAAAGCATAAACCATGTGACAGGCTCATACCGATTCCCAGGCTTAGCTCCCATGAGAACCAACATGGGAAATAGGAGACAAAACATAACCTGTTTACCAGCCATTCTGTTCCTTCCATGTTGTAAACAATGTGCTGCAGCTTGTGAATGTGATACAGATCACAACACTCATGATGCACGGGGCTTTTTTAAGGCCACAAGGGCCATTTATGGACCAAAAACCTATGGTACAAACCCTTTACAATCAAAAGATGGCACCAAACTCTTAAAAGGCAGAGAGTCTATTGCACTGCGTTGGAAAGGGCATTATTATGACCTTTTAAATCGTAAATCTAAGGTGGATAATGAGATTTTTTCGCAAATCCTGCAAAAACAAATTAGAGAGGAACTTGCAATACTCCCCACTTTGGATGAAGTAAAAAAAGCCATTAATCAAATGAAGAATAACAAAGCTAGTGGACCAGATGGGATTCCTGCAGAAATCTTTAAAGAAGGGGCCCCCGAACTTGTACAACATCTTCATAATTGCAGCTTGAGATTGATAGGCAAATGGTCAAGGAGCACCTGATTACTCTGAACGAGTTTAAATCTCCAGGGCCTGATGAGCTGCATCCTAGAGTAATAAAGGAACTGGCAAAAGAACTCTCAGAACCACTGTCTATTATCTTTGAGAAATCATGGAGGACAGGTGAAGTGCCAGACGACTGGAGGAGGGCAAATGTTGTTCCCATCTTCAAAAAGGGCAAGAAGGAGGAACCTGGGAACTATAGGCCAGTCAGTCTGACATCAATCCCTGGGAAGATTTTTGAGCAGATTATAAAGAAGTCAGTCTGCAAGCACCTTGAAAACAATGCAGTGATTACTAGAAGCCAGCATGGATTTGTCAAGAACAAATCCTGTCAGACTAATCTGATCTCATTTTTTGATCGGGTAACCTCCCTTGTGGACTGTGGGAATGCTGTGGACATTATATACCTGGACTTCAGCAAAGCTTTCGACAAAGTGCCTCATGATATCCTGATTAGTAAGCTAGCTAAGAGTGGGCTAGATGGAACAACTATCAGGTGGATCCACAATTGGCTACAGAATCGGACTCAAAGAGTGCTTATCAATGGTTCCTTCTCAAACTGGGGAGAGGTAACGAGCGGGGTACCACAGGGCTCGGTCCTGGGCCCGGTGCTCTTCAACATTTTTATTAATGACTTGGATCAGGAGGTACAGGGAATGCTTATCAAATTTGCAGATGACACAAAGTTGGGTGGAACAGCTAATACTCTGGAAGACAGAAACAAAATTCAAAGTGACCTCGATAGGCTGGAGCGCTGGGCCGAAAACAACAGAATGAAATTTAATAGGGATAAATGCCAAGTGCTGCACCTAGGGAGAGGAAACCAAATGCAGAGTTACAGAATGGGGGACACTTGGCTCAACAATACTACAAGTGAGAAGGATCTTGGAATTGTGGTAGATCACAAACTGAATATGAGCCAGCAATGCGATGTGGCTGCAAAGAAGGCAAATGCTATTTTGGGCTGTATTAATAGAAGTATAGCTTCCAAATCGCGGGAAGTGATAATTCCCCTTTACTCGGCACTGGTTAGGCCTCATCTTGAGTACTGCGTCCAGTTCTGGGCACCTCACTTTAAGAAGGACATAGACAAACTGGAGAGGGTTCAGAGGAGGGCAACAAGGATGATAAAGGGACTGGAAACAAGGCCCTATGAGGAGAGACTGAAAGAACTGGGCATGTTTAGCCTTCAGAAGAGGAGACTGAGGGGAGATATGATCGCACTCTTCCAGTATTTGAAGGGATGTCACACAGAGGAGGGCAAAGATCTCTTCTCGTTCATCCCAGTTTGCAGGACACGGAATAATGGGCTCAAGTTACAGGAACCTAGATTCCACCTAAACATCAGGAAAAATTTCCTGACTGTCAGAGCAATAAGACAATGGAATCAACTACCTAGGGAGGTGGTGGGCTCTCCAACACTGGAGGCATTCAAGGTGCGGCTGGACAGACATCTGTCAGAGATGCTTTGACCTGGATTCCTGCATTGAGCAGGGGGTTGGACTCGATGGCCTTGTAGGCCCCTTCCAACTCTACTTTTCTATGATTCTATGATTCTATGATAAACTCATCGAAAAAATCTGGGTAAGGGAAGAGATCCCAGAAGACTTCAGGGATGCCATAATTATCACCCTCTTTAAGAAAGGTGATAGAACAGACTGTGGAAACTATCGGGGCATTTCTCTCTTAGCTACCGCAGGTAAAATATTTGCCAGGATTCTCGCAAACCGTCTTCTATCTATTTCAGAAGAGATCCTCCCTGAAACTCAATATGGTTTCCGCCCCTCTAGAGGGACAGTAGACATGATTTTTACTGCACGTCAGCTCCAAGAAAAATGCCGGGAGCAAAATCAACCCCTTTATATGGCATTTATTGATCTTGCTAAGGCCTTTGATACTGTAGACCGAACAGCTCTCTGGACTATCCTTATGAAAATTGGATGCCCCAATAAATTTGTGAATATCTTGCGACTTCTCCATGACAACATGACGGCTATGGTCTTGGACAACAACGGCTCTCATGGTGCTCCATTTAAAGTGGGATCAGGTGTTAAACAGGGATGTGTTATTGCCCCAACATTATTTGCTATTTTCATCGCCATGATTTTACATCTTGTCGAGGGGAAACTTCCCACTGGTGTGGGAATTATATATCGAACAGATGGAAAGCTTTTTAATCTCAGCAGGCTGAAAGCAAAAAGTAAGGTAATTACAACCTCCATTGTGGAACTTCAGTATGCTGATGATAATGTGGTCTCCGCACATTCAGAGGATGATCTCCAAACTATCCTAAATGCTTTTGCAGAAGCATACGGAAAACTTGGTCTCTCACTTAACATCAAAAAAACCAAAGTGCTTCATCAGCAAGTGAAAGCTAACCCTTTGGTGATGCCATCTATCCAGCTTGGCGGGACAATACTGGAAAATGTCGATCATTTTCTCTATCTTGGCAGCTATCTTTCTGTTACAGCTAACCTCGACAGTGAAATCCAGCATCGTCTCAGCTCCGCAAGTGCCGGGTTTTCTCGAATGAAACATAGAGTGTTCGAGGATCAGGATATTTGTAAGAAGACCAAAACACTGGTTTATGAAGCCATTGTATTACCAACTTTATTGTATGCCTGCGAAACATGGACTATCTATAAACGTCATCTCCAACTCCTTGAAAGATTTCATCAACGTTGCCTCCGGAAAATCCTGCACATCCTGCACAGACTTGGGAAGATAGGCGAACAAATGTCAGTGTACTGGAAGAAGCAAAGACTACTAGCATTGAAAAAAATGATCCTTCAACGCCAACTTCAGTGGACCGGTCATATTGTTCGAATGCCTGACTGCCGTCTTCCAAAGCAGTTACTTTATTCCCAACTCAAGGATGGAAAGCGGAATACCGGTGGTCAATATAAGAGGTTTAAAGATGTTCTTAAGGCTAATCTAAAAAAATGCAATATAAATATCAAAAACTGGGAAGCTCTGGCCCATGAACGATCTAACTGGAGGTTGGCCTTTCACAAAGGTTCTATGGACTTTGAAGAAGCTCGAGTGCAAGGTGAAAGGGAGAAACGTGCTAAGCGAAAAGCACATCAAATAAATCCTTTACAAGACCATCTTCCATCCGGTAACCTGTGTCCTCACTGTGGGAAGCTGTGTGGATCTAGAATTGGCCTCCACAGTCACTTACGGACCCATCGCTAGAGTCTACACAATTTTCTTTAGAATTTTCCTCCTTTTAAAATCTCCTTTTTGTAAATTTTCTTTCTTTTTTTTTTTTAATCCTGGAAGACAATCTTACTCGGTCACGAGTGATCGCCTGACTGCTGCAAAATTCTGTCAGCCAGCTAGCTCTTGCAAATAACTCTTCATTCAATTAATTTACTTGCATGAGTGGTGTAACACCTGGCATGGGGACACAAGCAAGACTGTACTGGCTATTTCCATGATTAGAAAAACTGAAAGAATCTGTCACTAGGGGAAAAAATGCATCTTGTGACTTTTCTAACCGTGGAAGTAGCCACTAACGTCAAATAAATAGAAAAGCTTTTAAAAAGTAGGTATTTAATTTTGAAGCAAAGAAACATGTACCCTGTTTAATAAGAGACTTTCACTATGTGTTTTGCATAGGACTACAACCTTAAGGCTGCAATCGTATACCCCCTTACCTAGGAGTAACTCCACTGAAATCAATGGTGCGTACTTTGGGGTAGACATGTACGGGACTGCACTGTTAATCAATTCATCAGTTGGCCTAAATCAACTAAAAATGAACCTCTGATTAATCGAGCAACATTTTAAAAAAATGTAAATTATCTTAATAAGCACTTATAGAAAACAATGATTTCTTTGGGTGACAGCCTAATTTTGCAATACACTATAGAAATCTGGCAAACCCTAAGAGCCCACATGTTAAAAATACAATCTTAGGACACAATCCTATGCATGTTTAGACAGAAAAAAGTCCTATAACTCCCAGCATGTCCCAGCCAGAAATATGTTTTCACAGAAGTTAGTCCCACTGAACCTTAGACACTTTCCCTGCATTTTTTCCCACAACATAGCAAAATCTAAAGAAACAAGAACCATTGCCTATTTAGCTGAAAGATATATAGATAAAACTAAGGTTAAAAGGCCCATGGAGGTCTGCTGCAGTCTTTCCCAACTGTGCTAGCTGGGGACAATGGGAGTTGTAGTCCAACACACCTGGAGGATGCCAGGTTGAGAAAAGCTGGTCTATTGTAATTTATTTATTTATTTTATTTATGCCCCACCTTTTTTCCTGCAAGGAACCCAAGGCAGCTCACATAATCCTTCTCCTCCTCCTCTCCATTTTATCCTCACAACAACCCTGTGAGGTAAGTTAGGCTGAGAGTCAGTGACTGGCTCAAAGTCACCCAGTGAGTTTCATGGCCGCGCGGGGACTAGAACCCAGATCTCCTGAGTCCCAGTCCAACACTCTCACCACTACGTCACATAATCAATGGAACTCTTCAACACATTTTTTGTTTTAATAATTTCTATATTGTTACAAGATGATCGTTACGAGTCTGAAATGTCTAAAAAGAAAAGAAAAAAACCTACTGAAAAGGAAAGGGTTTCATTTCTTTTCTTTTTAAATCCAAGTCATCCTTCACCTCCTCCCATGCTGCTGAAAGAGAGAGAGAGAGAGAGAGATGCAGGAGCTTGCCACTAGACAGCACCAGAGTTCCAACCAAGCCTTAATTCTCCAGCTTGCAGCACATTCATGACACTGTCATTAAGACACCACTTCAAATTATCACGATGTGCTGAAAGAGCAGCGCTGTGTGCTTTAAAAGACGGAGTAGTTTTGCTAGGCCATGTATTTCCAAAGGCCTTCAGGGAAGCCTCTGAATGAGGATGCCCGCAAAAAGGGAAAGATAAAGCCAGGAGTCTGAGAATAAGCCAGGAGCCGGTGAAACCGTTAGTACCCTACCGATGGGAGAACCAGAAAAGCGAGGAAGGAGCCCACGGGCACACAACTTGTTGCCAGGGCCAAGAAGCTGGGATCGCTATGATTTTCCAATGTGATTTTCCTTTTCTCTCCCTACGACAAGGTGTCCACTGCAAGAGCTTGTGTAGGATGTGGTTGTGTGGCTAGCACGGGCTTAGGAATGCACAAAGCTGCCTTCTACCAAGTCAGGCCTTGGGTCCATCTAACCCAGTATTGTCGACACCGACTGGCAGCAGAAGCTCTCCGGCATTTCAGGCAGGAGTTTTTTCAGCCCTGCCAGGAAATGCCGGGGATTGAACCTGGGACCTTCAGCCTGCAAACAATGCCCCCCACCCCGCCCATGAGCTACGGTCCCTCCCCAATAAGGGGCAGTGACGAGCACTGCAATGCCGTTCCCATTCTCATGCTTTTAGAGATTTTTTAAAAAATTTAAATGGAAATCTTAATGTTGGGTATTCCCTTGTTGTTCCACATAAGCATATGCACATTCATGAATACCCCACTTTTTTTAAAAAAAAAAACTACTTCTACTTCCTGCAGTAATGTTCTATCATTCAGAGCTTATTTTTTGCTTTCAGGTTTTTCAGCTTTGGGTTGTCATTTTTTTAGTTTTTATGGGGTTGCACATTCCTCCACTCCTGTGCTGAAGCACATAGCTCCCTGTATACTTTCCTTTTTTTAAAGTGCAATCCTATACATGTCTACTCAGGCATGTATATTAAAAATTTGCTTGTCTTGCAAAACGCTCTCAAACCAAGTTACTTGCAATCCAAGGTATTACTGTACATATGAAATCTGTACAACAACCAACCCACTGTGGTGTATTGCCAGGGTGGGTTACTGTGATGTAATAACCTACCCATTATGTAGCCTGTGACTATGTCTGGATTTTTGATAAATTAATTACAGGCATGTGGTTGGATGATACTTCCTTTGAACACAGAATGTGGGGAGGGGACGCTTATCTCTACTCTCCAGTCTCATTCTGACTGAAAATCACTCCTTCCATGTGGTTTGGAACTTTAGGGGGAAAGTTCCGCTTGGTGCCAATGGAAACTTTTCCCCTAAAGCTCCAAGTTTCATGGAGGGAGCGATTTTTGATCAGAACGCAGTTGCTGCATTCAAAGTGAGAATCAACGCAGCTGCTTCATTGCATTCTGCATTCAAAGTAAGAATCAACACACACACACACACACACACCTAATTTATTTAAAAACACACAACAAGACTTAGCCACATGCTATACAACAAGTGCAATGTGTAGTTTGGCCCTTACCACTAAGTAAACACGGGGGGGGGGGGGCTGATCCATATTGGGACTGCTGCACACAAGGACAGGAGGTTTAATCCTTCCCTCCCCAACCATACCCTCTGAAACTCCCCACACGCTGTAGTTTGGACCACTAAAACAAAAGCTCCCATTGGCAGTAATGGGATCTTTTAAACTATCCCTAGCTACCTATGTACAGAGACGTAGCTGTATGCTACACATTGAAACTAATGAGTAGTTACTCCTGCTGCTTATTATGGCCTTCCTCCCATAGCACTGAGCTCAGGCAAGACAAAGTATAAATTCATGGTATAATCCGAGAATGGTGAGCTGTTAAAAGCGATTTAAAACATCACTCACAGGAGAACTAAGAGCAGGAGAGAATTTTACAGAGTACAGAATGCATGGGTAGTGCAATGCAATGAGGCTGCCCGTAACCCCACTCCGAACTTGGAGGATTGCAGGCATCCTATGCATGGTGGGAGGAGCGCGGAGGCGAGGGCCGCCTCTGCACTCCTCTGGCTCTGCAAAGCACTTGGGCAGCCGAATCCAGCCATCTAAGTGTGACGCCGCGGAGTGCAAGGAGAAGAGGCCGAGGCACCGCCAGGATACTGCGTACGCTGGCAGAGCCTGCCTCCTCCTCTCCCCACCTCCAAAAGCCCATCTCTGAGGTTGCTCTAGTGGCCTCGGAGCCATAGATGGCATGGTTCTTTCTGCGTCGGCTGTGTGGGTGAGTGCTCCGAGTTCAGAGTCCCAGCTCCAACCTCGGGGCAAATTTCTGAGGTCGGAGCTGGGACTCCAAATTATCCTATAGCCGTCCAGACTCTGTCTAGCAGCCATAGGATTGCGCCCTTAAAATACTAAAAAGTCATGCGGAATAAAAAGGTTTTAACAGCTTGCCCAAAACTGAACCAAAAAAGGGGCCATTCTAATCTCTCTTGGGAGAGAGTTCCGCAGGCGGGATGCTGCCACAGAGAGGACCCTATCCTGTGCTCCCACCAACCTGTTCTCTTGGGCATCCCAAAAAGATCTTAATCAGTGGGCAGGTTCATCGGGGAAGCAGTGGCCTTCCAGGTAACCTGGCCCCAAGCCATTTAGGGCCTTATAGGTAAACACCATTATTCATGCTGATGGCAATCCTGCATGTGCGCACATATACAAAATGATTTTTAGCTGTACATAGTAGGAAAATGAAAATGTTAGTGAACGTATGTATCAGGTGTGAAAATCCTAGTTTGTTCCCATAAAATGGCCTAACTTCTGTTAATTTGATAGGCTGCAAACAGCGTTTTCGCTGACAGGTCAATTGATTGATTAACCAACCCAGAATGCTTTCGTCTTTTAAATGAGTAAGTTTAGCTACATTTGCATATTATAAAATCTTCAATATACTTATCTTTTTGAGAAATTGAAAGGAGTGTGAGGGAAAGAAACACACACACAACCAACATGTTAGGGGGAAAGGCCATCTCGAATGCTTTGCAACATAACCAAAATAGCTTAAAAACAAACGGGTGTGCTATTAACTTTGAGCTCCACCAATTAAAGTTAACCTCTTCTGATTTATCAACAAGAGTTGGAGTTGATTAATCTACCAAATCAGCTGACTAAATCGGGCAGCCATTGTGTGAACAGTTTGGGAGGGTACTGTCTCTAAGCTTGCTGACTGTCCTCAGTAGGGTGTATACAGTCATGCCTTGGATTGAGAGCATAATTCGTTCCGGAAACGTGCTTGTAATCCAAAACACTCTTATATCAAAACCAAATCCAAAAAAAAAAATTTGTACAGAGATTTTTAATTTAAGCCGTACTACAGTACTTGTATTGCAAGACGTCGCTTGTATATCAAGTAAAAAAAAATTAAATAAATATTTAAAAATTTGCTTGTCTGGCAAAATGCTCTCAAACCAAGTTACTCTCAAACCAAGGTATTACTGTATTCTCCAAGCTCGCTGAATACCTTCAGTAAGACATATTTGAAAAATAAAGGAGTACTTGCTTAAATAGTAGCTTACAAAATATGTGCGTTGGTTGCCAGCAAGCTAAAACGCCTTTAAAATTCTTCCATATTATGTAACTATATTATGTATATTATATACAGCAGTCTTTTTTTCTTCTGTTTTTTAAATAACAGCCTGAATCTGTTCCCCTCTGCCTGGTAATTTCTCAACTATATGGGCATTTAAAAAATAATAATGAAACAATGCGAAAAGAAAACTTGATTCAGTGAATCACAGGACCAATGAGGATTTTCAGTAAATGGAGCAGGCTGGGATAACAGGCATTGCATTCATTAGCTACAATCCATCGTGGCACTGGCGGATATCCGTTAGCGCAATGGGACTTTCTTTCCTTTCCCCCTGCGGCACTCCAAGCTGCCTGAAACCCTGTTCCGGAGAGTTTTTCAGCCCTATGGAGCGGGTTTTGAGGGTGCGCGGGGGGGGGGGGCTGCAGGGGGAAGGGGGAATCACCTGCAAGTGCAGAATTCAGTCATATTGTGGCCAACAAGACATGAGAAGAATTCAGAGAGAAATGTCAGGATAGCATTATGCTGGCGTTGCTTTCTATGACGAACCTGCAATGTGTATCAAAAAAGGGGGGGGGGGTTGGGATAACTGAGATTCACCTAATGGGAGTCTGAATATCCCCCAGACATTTCCCTACACGAGACATACAAGGTAATTCATGGTCGAGCAAGGTGGCAATTATTTTTAAAGAAAGGAGAACAAACTAAAGAAGTTGGCCTTCTTCCAACTTGGCAGGGAAGGAGCGAGGGGAGAATCTCACGCATGGCCTGAAATATAGCTAACCATAATGGAGTTTAATTGTTCCAGCATCACCAACTGAATCATCCTGAACTCTGCTCCTGCCTGCTCTGAGAGGGACATGCCGCTAACAATTACAGTGTGGGAAAAAGTAGTGCGAGTTACATATGGAAGCCATGTGAGTCAACAGTGTGAAGATTCCTCTGGTACTCAGCCAGGTTAATGGTCAAGCCAGATAACGAGAGTCATGCTAAAAGAATCTGGGGGGATGGCTAGACCAAAACGTTAGGTAGTCCATCAAAACTTGAGAAAAGCCCTGCTGGATCAGACCAAAGGCCTGTCCAGTCCAGGATTTCCTATTTCCCGGGGGGGGGGGGGGAACCAGTGGCCTCTGGGAAGCCCATGAGTAGGACTTGGGTGCAATAGCCTTCTCGCACTGTTATTTCCTAGGAACCTGGAGGTAGCAGATGACTAACAGCCACTGATAGCCTTATCCTTCATGAATTTGTCCAATCCATCCCTTAAAGCCATCTAAATCCCAGGGCATGGTCTGAAGGCACATGAGGCAGCCACCTTGCTGAAGCTAAGCAGGTCTGGGTCTGGTCAGTGCTTGGAGGGGAGACCACCTGGGAATCCTTTTCACCTGTACTACTACAACAACACTTGGCATTTGTATAGTGCCTTTAAGTATCCAAAGCACTTCACATATAACATAATGTTGGACTCATCATACATCTCTATAAGATAGCTCAGTATTATCCCCATACTTTAGATGTCAGGAGGGGCTTTAAGCTGAGAGAGGCAATGATTTGCCTAAGGCCAATGGCGGAACTGTGATTCAAACCAGGGATTTCCTGAGCCATAGTTCAATCTCTTAAAGCACAATCAGTCTGCATATTTAGACAGAAAAAAGTCCTACAGCTCCCAGCATTCCCTAGCCAGTCACGTGTAATCCTAAGTATGTTTACTCAGAAGCAAGTCCCACTTATTTCAATTGGATTTACTCCTGTGTAAATATGTTTAGGATTGTAGCCATAGTCACTAGTGCAAGGCAGCAGTAGGAATATCTAGAGAAGGGGTAGGTGACCTAGTACCTTCCAGATGTTTTGCATTACGACTCCCATAATCCCCGACTGCTGACTATGCTGGCTGAGGCTGATTGGAGATGTAGTTTGGAGGGCACCACTTTACCGTACCTCTGATCTAGATGGCTGGGATGAGGGGAAGGGTATAGCATCTCTTCCACACACAACCCCAGTGTTGCTGATATGTACAGCTGCAATGGTTTTATTGCTTTAATTAATTTGATTTCTGAATTTTAAAAAATTGTGTTAATTGTACGTCACCTTGGAAGCCAGTATGGCTGAAAGGCATATTTATTAAATTATGCATTTATTAGATTTATAAATATGCTATACCAGTTCAACATTCTCAGATTTAATTTGCATGCATACCGTGAACTACTTTGATTGCTAACAATATTTCAATACATACTCAACTGTAAGTATCTAATTTGTTTCTCAGAGAAACTGTACTGCACTGCATGCATATTCAAATTATAACACACAGGTGCATCCAGTTACTAATTTATGTAAAATCATGTAAGTATTTATTTATTTTGATATTTATAAACTACCCTTCATTAGGGCAGTGAACAACAAATGTAACCAAACAAAATATAGTCATGCAACCACAAAATGTAATAAACACAATACAATACAATCATAAAATACAATTATGGTTTGTGTAGAATGCACATGCAGTCATTGAGACCGAGGATTCTATATCTGTGCCTGATCCTTGAAGGTTTAAATAACTGTGGTGCATTTTTATACATTCACACTTGGAGGCTCAGTAAAGGCCAAGCTAGAAATGTTTCATTTATAATTAAATGAAAGATTCAGGACAGATAAAAGGAAGTACTTCTTCACACAGCACATAGTTAAACTATGGAATTCACTTTCACAAGATGTAGTGATGGCCACCAATTTGGAGGGCGTTAAAAGGGGATTGGACAAATTCATGGAGGAGAAGGCTAACAACGGCTACTAGCCCTGATTGGCTGCAGTCTGCCTATGTATACCAGTTGCTGGGGAACATGGGTGGGAGGGTGCTGGTGCACTCATGCCCTGCTTGTGGGTTTCCTGTGGACAGCTGGTTAGACACTGTGTGAACAGAATGCTGGACTAGATGGACCCTTGGTCTGATCCAGCATGGCTCTTCTTATGTTTTTAAGCTGCAATTTGATGAGTGGGGGGAGCCATTTATAACAACCACATTGCTGTCTGGTGGCCCACAGACCTGTTAAGAAAATGGGTTGGTTCCTGAAGAGGATGATCTAGAGGGTTTTCGTCATTTCTAAGGCCATATAATCAACACCTTTGAAGGTTGATTCACAGATTTTATCATGTTATAATAGAAATAATGAAAATGGAAAAGCATATTACATCTTGCCTTCTTTCGATTTTGCTTCCTCTAAAAATCTTCCTGTGTATTAGCAATCAAAATTTCAAAACTATTGTGTGCAGCAGAAACCCTTGTCAGTATGAAGAGAGACCTTTTTTTGTGCCTAAGGGTGCAAGGCTATGCATGTTTAGACAAAAGGAAGCCCTACAATTTATTTATTGTATTTACATCCCACCTTTTTCCTGCAAGGAACTCAAGAAGGCTTACATAGTCCTCCTCCTCCTCTCCATTTTATCCTCACAACCACCCTATGAAGTAGGTTAGGCTGAGAGTCAATGACTGGCCCAAAGTCACCCAGTGAGCTTCATAGCCAAGTGGGGACTAGAACCTGCATCTCCCGAGCCCCAGTCCAACACTTGAACCACTACGTCACACTGCCTCTCCTTGTACTCACAAATGTTTGTGCAGGGGGGGAAAGGCCCACAATCTGATGTGGAACTGGGATAGAATGAGCCTACCGGTAGAAAAATGCGAACCTGAACAAAACTGAGCTTGACTGATTCGCTCATCCCAACTTCAAGGGGACTCGGGCTTGCATACTGTCTCTTCCCGCTCCCCTCATGTGCAGTGATTCCCTTCCTTCTTTCTGGGTTTGAAGCAAACCATCTTCAGCTGTTTCAGTCCTAACTGGAATATTATGGCTTCCACTTTCCCTGCAAAGCAGGGGAATAGCCAGGCTGGCTGGGTACAGTGGGATTTGTCGTCCAACACATCTGGAGGGTGTTGGGTTGCGGAAAGCTGATGTACACAATATTACGAATTTGAAAGATTACAATTTTGTTTTACCTGCCATGCCTGAATTCCACCTCTACATCAATAGCATCGATGACTAAGGTCAACTTCTTTTCCAATTCATACTTTGGGGGGAGGGTGGCCCACTGTCTTCAGTCCACATTACCAGCATACCAGCTAGATACATGCCTACCTGTGGAGGTCACCAGGTCACTGGAGGGTAACTGAATGCATAATCTGAAAGCAATGTTGTTGTTGTGGAGCCTCATGAAACTGGGATTTAGATAACAACACTGTTGATCTACAAGTCACAAAAGAATTCCTGTTCACTTGCCCAGACCTGTGGTGTTTCTGTAGAGGTTGGCGTGATAGTCAGCTGTAAACACATACCTGAGCTGTGCAGCTGAGTAAGATGTCATTTTACATAACCCCTTGACAGTTGACCCACGCTTGCTAGAGGTCGCAAATGAGATCCTTCCCCAAGTAAAACTGTAGTCCATGCATACTTATTTAGGAGTAGGCCCCACTGAATACAGTGGGACTTGCTTCCAAGTAAGCGGGCCTAGCTATGGCTGGAAGAACAGGTCGGTAAACATTGGGCTCTTTTGTTTTGTTTTTAAAATGGCTTATTAGGATGATTTATTAGGTACCATGGGTGAGTGGTTCCTGAGCCCAAGGAGATAGGCTCATTGCCTGTTCTGGATGGGGTTGCACTTGCTTTGAAAGATCAGGTTCGTAGTCTGGCTGTACTCCTAGATCCATCATTGTTCGCTGGAGCCCCAAGTGACTGTGGCAGCTCGGAGTGCCTTTTACCATCAACGATTGGTGCACCAGCTATAGCCTCTCCTGGACAAGGATAGCTTAGCCACAGTGATACAGGCGCTAGTAACCTCAAGACTGGATTACTGCAATGCATTCTATGTGGGGCTGCCCTTAAGGCTGCTCCAGAAGCTGGAGCTAGTGCAGAATGCAGCAGCTTGGCTATTGTTGGGAGCTGCCTCTTTCCAGCATGCAACTCCTTTGCTGAAGGAACTGCACTGGCTACCTATTCGCTGCAGGGTCAGGTTTAAGGTGTACAAAGCCCGAAACAACTTGGGACCAGGTTACCTGAGAGAGCGCCTCCTCCCATACCAACCTGCCCGGTCACTGAGGCCATCAGATGGCATGCTCCTGGTGCTTCCTCATGGACCTCTGGCCCGACTGGAGTCCACCAGGAGAAGAACCTTCAGTGAGCCGGCTCCATTTCTGTGGAACTCCCTGCCTCTGGAGGCCAGGAAGGCTCCGACATTGTGCTGCTTTTGGCACCTGCACCTGAAGACCTTCTTGTTCCAGGAAGCCTTCTCTGTTCTTCAGCCACCAATGCAATTTTAGTCTGTTTTCAATGTATTGTTTTTGTTTCTTTTATCTGTTTTTGTCTTTTTATTGTTCACCGCTCCAGAATCTGCTTGATCTGGAGTGGTATACAAATACTGTAAGTAAGTAAGTAAGTAAGTAATAATAATAATAATAATAATAATAATAATAATAATAATAATAATAATAGTGTGCAATACAGAAGATTGTGTGTTGCTCCAGACAGAATGCCAAACCATGGCTTGGTGCTACAACAGCCTTCCCCAACCTGGCGGCCTCCAGACATGCTGGACTGCAACTCCCATTATTCCCAGTCAGCATGGGCATTGCCTACAAGAATGAGCCCTGCAAGGAGAATCAGGCTCACATGCTCCCTTCTCCCCTTCTTTGGGGATCCCACATCTCCTGTCCCGATTTGAGGAAAACCATGGTTTGCTGCTGCATCCAAGCTATCAAAACTTTGGCTAGTGCTTGCTTTGCAAACCAGGATCATACCCAGGCGTATCAGGTTCTCAGAGATTAACAGTGCCTCCTCCTCCCTCCCAATCCCTTTTCCTTTTGTGTCATGTCTTTTAGATTGTGAGCCTGAGGGCAGGGACTGTCTTATTATTAATCTCTGTAAGCCACTCTGAGAACCTTTTCTGGCTGAAGAGCGGGGTATAAATGAAATAAATAAATAAATAAATAAATATTCTGGCCAGGTACAGACCACTGAGCGAGGCCTCTTGCACTGGCAAAGCCAAAGATACACTGGCATTGTGGATGCACACCAGTGTAGCACCATGCTTATATCAGCATAATGTTACAGCAATATTCACCTTGCAGAGATACAACACAGCCTATTAAGTTTTCACAAATCACTGTTTTCACAAACAAACTATCAGGAACTTCATCATTTTCAGATTGATGGCCCAGTTCAGATGCAATGCTAAGCCAGCCTTCCCCAACCTGGTGCCCTCCAAATGTTTTGGGCTACAGCTCCCAGTATTCCTGACCATTGGCCATGAGGGCTGGAGCTGATGGGAGTTGAAGTACAAAACATCAGAGGGCATCAAGTTGGGGAAGGCTATGCTAAACTGTAGTTTAGTGTTATGTGAACAAGCCTGTTCAAGTTTTGGGCTTGAACATTCCCCACTCCCTCTCTGGCAAAGACAAATTGTAGCCAGTTTAAACTACGGTTTATTGAAAGACCATAGTTTCTGATCCTATTTTGTTCCAATAAACCATAGGTCAAAGTAACCACAGCTCTTGGTTTCGATGTAAGGACAAACTGCAGTTAATTTAAACCAGGAAGTGGATGCTTCCAATCTCCTTCCTCTGGCACACACCAGAGGAGAGGGGAGAAGGAAGTGCTCCAGCCCAAGGCATGTGCAGGCTACTGTGCGTAGCATTAAGTTTTTGCAAGCTTAATTTGGAGACTAACAACCATCTTCTAGAAACATGTGCTTCAAGATACAACTTGCTACATATCCTCAGTTTATTCCAAGGTATCTGCTGAACCACTTTTGATCCTATCTATTTGGGGGCATAGCAACCATTCTTAAAATAATTAATAAAATGTGCAAATACATAATTTTTTAAAAACAGAAATCCCCACTTAAAACTGAGCTTTTTCTTGGTATTATCACACCAAATTTCAAATCCTATCAAGGCTCCACTATGCTTTTGCGTTCCAAAACACATTGTAGTAGTATTGCCCCCCCTTTTAAAAGGGAATGGGGAGGAAGAAACGGCTCTGTAGCTAATGTCGTTTCCATTATAAATACAACATGCTGCTGAAAGGGCTTGAATGATAAGCAGCTTTCCGGTCCTCCTTGCTTGCTCAAACGCAGCTTGCTCTGATCACTGACTCAGTTATGTTCCCATTAAATGCAGAGGAAGGAAACCATAACACCCAGAAAGCAGGAAGCTTTTATTTATTTATTTTTAATTTGCTCTTGTTCAACCAACCAACCAACCAACCGCAATAGGGTTTGACTCAGATCTGCCGATGGCGATGAGGGTAAAAAGATTTCAGCAAATTTGGTTACAACGAATTGGGCCTTTAATACAGAATGTGGCAACTACAGTATGTCTGTATTCTAAGCCCTGCTGAACTGTCAGATCGTTTTCAGATCTATAAAAAGCATATCAGAAAGAGTGGGAGGTCGCTGTATTTAATGCTAAATTAAGAATCCATCACTGTGTTAAAAGATGAGAGTCAGCCAATTGGTTCGGACTGCATCAGCGTGGAAATTGATTGAGGCTTCTCAGACTGTCATATATAGCCTCACTGACCAGGGCCGACATCAAAAGTAGGCATGGTCGGGCACCTGCTGAGGGCCCACACCCCAGCAAGAGCCCACTGACAAGAGGCCGCTGGACTTTCTCCTCCTTTTCACCATTACGACCTGCTTCTTCACCTGCCTCTCGCTCTGTCCCAGACAACAGTGGTGGTGAGAAGTGGAGCAGTAGATACCATTGCCTTGCTCACCAGCTCTCTGCCTGTCAAGCAAGCAAGCGGTAACAATGATGGAAAAGAAGATGAGGAGCAATAGCAGCTGGTGACAATGGCGGTGAGAAGGTAGACTGACTGAGGCAGGGGGCCCATTGAGGGTGCCATACCCGAGCGCTCTAAAAAATGTACAGCTGGCACTGACTGATGCTCCAGGTGACATCTGGGGAGAGTTCACACATGCGGATTCATGCCTATGTACACCAGTTGCCTCTCTTATAATACTCAAACCCGGGGTCATCCCATGAAGCTGATTGGTGGGATATTCAGGACCTATAAAAGGAAGTACTTCTTTGCACAGCACAGTTAAACTGTAAATTCACTTCCACAAGATGTAGTGATGGCCACCAATCTGGATGGCTTTAAAAGGGGATTGGACAGATTCATGGAGGATGCTATCAATGGCTATTAGTCCTGATGGCTATATGCCACCTCCCATATAGAGGCAGTATGCCTATGTACACCAGTTGCTGGGGAACATGGACAGGAAAGTGCTGTTGCACTCATACCCTACTTGTGGGTTTCCTGTGGGCAGCTGCTTGGCCACTGTGTGAACAGAATGCTGGACTAGATGGACCCTTGGTCTGATCCAGCAGGGCTCTTCTTATGTTCTTACGCCAGTCTGACTGCCGCACTGGGTGCACATGTGACACTACTACCACTAGCGAATCAGATGGAGCTTTCACATCACAGCACCTCAAATACAAAACCTTTCAATGAAGCCGTGTGCGCTGCCGCGAATCCTCGGGCGATGAGTCACATGACATGCGTGTGGCGTGCCTGCTGCCTTGAAGATATACAATTGCCACTAGAATAAATTGGAGAACTCCCTGAGAAAAGCAGCTTTCTACAGAAGCAAAACATGTTGCGCAGTCCTAGGTTTACTCAGAAGTCAGCCCAGCTGTGTTTGGTGGGGCTTACTCCCTAGTAGTAAGTTTGTTTAGGATTTCAGCCTTCAAGAAGGAAGTTCTAAACAAACCGTCTTACATTAAGTGTTTTGATCTCACTACAAAATGTTTTGTTTGCCTCTGAGGGTTAGTTCCATTTGGCAGAGCAGTACCATATCACTAGCTTCATGTGCCAAAAGAAACCATGAACATTTTACACAACCCTCAGGCAACACTTTTCAAAGTTCATTCATTTGCTTTCTTCTCAAGACATTTGAAGTGCGGTGTTACATTTTCTGTTTTCCATTTCACATACAGCAGGAACCTGCCCCACCCCCAACCACCCAAGTGAACTTTCTGACACATTTTGAGACAAAGCACCACAAAGAATTCAGAAAAGTGCCAAGATGTATGTGTGCTTTTGTTCAATTTAATGATTAAAAATAAAACACACATACCAAAAAGCCCTTAATCTCAATCAAACATAAAGCAATGACAGAAAGGAAACGATTCATTCAGATCAGATACGCAGACTTCATTTCGAAGGTTTTTGAAAACAAATGATGGTGACAAGAACTGCCAACATAAGGGGTGAGGAAAGTGTGTTCATTTACTGGCCGAGAGCCAGTGTGAGTAGTGGTTAGAGTGTAGGACTGGGACTTGGAAGATCCAGCTTCTAGTCTCCACTCAGACATGAAGCTCACTGGGTGACTTTGGGCCAGACACTGACTTTCAGCCTAACCTACCTCACAGGGTTGTTGTGAGGATAAAATGGGGAGGAGAAGGTGGATCATGTAAGCTGCCTTGAGTTCCTTGGAGGAAAAAAGGCAGGATATGAATGAAATAATATAATAAATAAATAAAATTTAAACCCAAATCTTGGGAAGGCTGAGGCCTAATTAAACCGCAGCTATGGGCCAGACTGCATCCATCCAATCCAGACTCTTTCCTGTAAGATTAGCCAAATACAACATCTATAGGAAAATGTAGACAGGAGGAATGGAGACTTAAGATGACCTACTGGCAACATAGTGCCTAATGGAAAGCTGGGACAGTAACAAACAAACCTTAGGTTAAGTTAAGTAACAGAAAGAATATCTAAGGACGCAATCCAATGGGTTGCACCCACATGAAATAGGAGCCTCCAAATTCGAAGGCTTCCGTGCATCCAAAGCTGAGCTGCTGGAGGAGGAGCAATGGAGGCAGTTTTTGCCTCACTGTCCTTTAGGTTTTGCTTTTTTCTCTAGATGAACCTCTGAGCCACTATAGAGAGAGCACCCTGGTGGGGGCAGGCCTGAGGCTAGATTCCTTGTATCCTGGCCTCTCCCCTCCCTTCCCATCCCACCAGCATGCCCCCTTTCCGACCTCTCCGAGGTTGCTTTTGCGACCTCAGGAAGCAGCTGGCATGGTTCTTCCCACAGCAGGTGGGAGCGGGATCAGATACTGGAGTCCCCCTTCTGAGGTCGTAACAGTGTCTGCCGCCTGGGGGGGGGGGACTCCATAGAATCCTATGGTGCCTGGGATGCTCTCCCTGGACCATAGGATTGCTCTCCCGAGAAATGTCTCCTTCTGTATATAACTGTTTGGATCCTTAGGTCATCTTAGGAGGCCCTCCTCTGGGTGCCCCCACCAAGGGAAGTTAGATGGGTGGCTACGAGAGAGAGGGCCTTCTCAGTTGTGGCACCGCGTTTATGGAATGCCCGAGGCGGCTTGCTTTTCTTTCCACCCAGTCATTTTAGAGTTGATGTTTTTTGGCTCTTCTTATATATCTCTACATTCATCTATTACAGTGGTGTTTTATCATTTTGTATTAAATCTTATTCTTTAACTACTTGCATTGTGTTCTATTCTTTCAACTGATTGTGATTCACCAGAGAATGCTAGTTATTGGGCGGAGACCCTTCAGGCCTAAACTGACTCCTCTTCCATCCACCCAGACCGGGTGTTAGATCCTTCCGGGAAGGAAGGGGTATAAAGGTTTCTCCTTCTAGCATAGCCCTGCTTGACCAACATGGTCTTTCTAAGCCAGGGGTGGGCAACTTCGGGAGGTCTGGGGGGCATTTTCGCCACCCAGACACCTCCCCTGTGGGCCGCAGTCTACAGGGCAAAAAAATTGCATCTGTAGCTGCTATGGAGCACCAAAAGGGTCAAATTTGGGTCAAAATACTTGCAAGCTAAATTTGACCCTTTGGATATTCCATAGCAGCTACAGATGCCATTTCCCCCCATTTTTGGTGGGGGGGGGGGGCAGGGGCGCTGTCCTGAGTGCTGACATGGTTCCTGCTTCATTGGTTATTCAATCCAGCGTGGCGTAGTGGTGAGAGTGTTGGACTGGGACTCAGGAGATCCGGGTTCTAGTCCCCGCTCAGCCATGAAACTCACTGTGTGACTTTGGGCCAGTCACTGACTCTCAGCCTAATCTACCTCACAGGGTTGTTGTGAGGATAAAATGGAGAGGAGGAGGATGATTATGTAAGCCGCCTTGGGTTCCTTGCAGGAAAAAAGGCGGGGTATAAATATAATAAATAAATAAATAAATAGGTGACTCACTCCTTGACCTTGCCTCCTGGTTTGTCCTTCAGTTCTGATTTGGTCTTTGGTCCTAACTCCTGGCTCATCCCATGGCTTCTGCTTCATAGCTCACCTCAGATGGCTGCCCCATGACGCAGCCCTGAAACATCTACAGGTTCCTTCCTTAGCTCTTGGCTTCAAAAGATCTTTGCTCATTCTGCCACCAATTCAAACCGCCTTGCCATCTGACCACCCCTTCCATGGAACACCATCCTGCCCCATTCATCTCAGCATATACCAAATGAGACCTGGTTGCTGGGCATAACGGCTGCTGCTTTCCCACCCTTTCCTCTTTCCAAGGCACATTAGAGCAGGGGTGGGCCACTTGTGGCCCTCCAGATGTTTTGGCCTAAAACTCCCATGAGCACTAGAGAGCAGAGCAAATAGGCGATGGGAGCTTGTATTAGTCTTTCCTTGTCAAATACCCCTCTTCCACTCCTGCTGGGATCCCTTGCCTACAATGAGGCAACGTGCAATTCAGTGTTTTTCATATATAAATATTCTCCCAGTACCTCTACAGCATACATGAAAAAACACAGCCATTCCCACTCCTCCTCCTCCCCCAAGGCTGGGAGTCTAGCGAAGCGTCAACGGCGTCTTAAAATATCTGGCGCAAAGAGCTCAGTTTTCAATAATCAACACAATGAGAACAAGCTCTCCATTCACTGGAGGGAGTCAGCAGGGAGAAGGGTTTGCCATCCTCAGCAATTTATTTTATAAACAGGCATTAAAGCCTTGAAGGCATTCTCATTCTGAAGCCCACGAGAGAAAGTCCTGACCCTCTAGAAGAATCCGAAGTAATGAAAACAAAGAATCTAAAAGCACTGCACCAACTCCAACACTACATCAGCACACACACCCCTTTAAAACACACACACACACAAACACCCACTACAAACAAGCCACATAAAAGGACACTGCAGGACACTAAGGACACTAAGTTGTTCTGTTTCATGTTTCACAAAAGGAGCCCTATTTAGGCGTTCATCAAGAATGGGTGGAGGGAGGCGTCGGCCCACCTGTGCTAGCCCTGCCCCCAATGACCTGCAGCGACCTCAGGCCTTTGCGCTAGTATCAATGCCAATGAAGAAGGCACAGGTTACGTTTGATCACAGCTGAAGAAGTCCTGTGGGGGGGGGGGGAATGTGGTGGCACTGGCTATTCACTGCAACACCACATAACTGCAAATTCGGAAGCTACAACGGGAGGTGTTCTGATGACTTAAGCAGGTTCCCAGGGAAGGCATATGCTACAACATGCAAAACATTCATAAATTCTGTTGTCCTGGTGGTCATTCACTCACAGCAGCAATGCCATGCTTGGGAAGTGTAGGGACTCAACGATCCTGTCCCCAATCCCCATATCATCCCACGCGTTTAAACCAGACAGATCTTAGAGCAGTCTTCCCCAGCCTGGTGCTCTCCAGATGTGTGGGATTGCAACCTCTAGCACTGGCCAAGTTGACTGGGAATGATGACAGTTACCACCCAACACATCCAGAAGGTGCCAGGTTGGAGAAGACCGCCTTATTACTTTAAGCAAACATACCCTTGGTTGTCATTCACAAGAATACCCTGTCATTTTCTTGACATGCACTGTAAGGCAGTTTTCGGCCAACATGCATGATGTTCCCTGACCCCATTACCCTACTTTCAGTTCTGAAGAATGCAAAACTATTCATTCTCCTTCAGCCAAAAAAAAGAAAAAAATTGCTGAGGGAAATGCGAGCAAGCCTGAAGAGTCAAACACTTGGATGTATACTACTAACGTTAACAGTGATAGTAGTTACATGCCACTGGTTGAACTTCTTCCCACAAAGGAACACCGGAATAGTACCGTAGGTTGTCCAGGACTAATCAAGGTAATAAGAAATTGTGTTTATATTTGTTTTTATGTTACGTTTTCATTAAGATTTTGTTTTTAATCTGTATTCACTGCTAGCCACACTGAGTGACATCTTTTGGCGGAAAGGCGGGATCCACTATTGGTTTAAACGGCGGGATTTCTCCTGTGTTGCCCCCAAATTATGGAACGTGCTCCCTCGAGAGCTACATTGGCCTCCACTCTCCTGGCCTTTGAAAAGGGTGGAAAGACGTGTCTTTTCAATTTAGCCTTCTGAAATGTGTAAGTTTTTAATGTTTTAATATTTTTTGCTGTTTTCATTTTTATTGTTCCAACATTTCTCCTGTGCCTGTTTTCTATGGTTGCAAGGTTCCATTGTTTTAAACTGTTGCACACCACCTTGATGGCTTTTGAGCAGATAAGGCAACATATAAATGTTAGTGATAAATAAATAATAATGATAATGATAATAATATCTAAGGGCACAATCCTATGGGCCTCGGACCTTGCCTGGGGGGGGCATAGGATTATTCAGAGCCTCAGCTCCAAGGTCCTGTGAGCTCGGAGCTGGGACTCCGAATGATGATCCCTCGCCCCACCCCCCGCGCAGCCGGCGCAGAAAGAACCGCACCAGCTGCCTCCCCGAGGTCGCAAATCGGCTTAGGAGAGAAGGAAAAGTGGCATGCCCGGGGGCAGGGAGGGGAGGAGGCTGTGGCCAACGGCTTATACCACATCCAAACAGCACCTCAGCCTCCTTCCCTTCCCCTCCCTGGTGCTTCATCTAGATGGCCAAAAATGGCCATCTAGATGAAATGCAGGGCACACGGCACAGCGGCTGCGGCAAAGGTAGCCGCCACTGCACCTCTGGGTTTGGAGGCTTACGTGCATCGAGGGAGGGGGCGATTGGATTGCTTTCTAAATGAATTAAGGGCGCAATCCTATGCATGTTTAGACAGAAAAAGGTCCTTAAACCCCAGCATGCCCCAGCCAGCACGGCTGGCTGGGGCATGCTGGGAATTGCAGGGCTTTTTTTCCTGTCTAAACATGCATAGAATTGCGCCCTAAATAAATAAATAAAAGCATGAAAAGCACGTGTTAAGAAACAACAGTTACAATCGCAGAGCTGGAGGAGGCTTTGTAGGCCAGCTCTTCCATCCCACGGCTCAGTGTAGGAAACCCAGAACTAAAGCATCTCCAGCTGCTGGTTAGGTGACCTCTGCTTGAAGACCTCCAAAGTTACTCAACCAAAGTGAAATCAAAGGGTATTTGCACTAAAACCTATACAATGAGGAGACGTAGGTTTGGATCCAGCCCCGCAGTTCCACAAAGAGAAGGGCTCCTTCCGTTTGTGGAAGTCAGCTGGATCCCACGAAGCTTCTGGCTCCTACTGACTGGGTACTCCCATGGGCAGAGGTGATTTCTGCCAATATCCCCCCACTCCCTGCGGGCTTCAGTGCCACCTCTCATGCTGTTCTGGGGGGTACCCAACCAGCTGGAGCAGATATTTAAGAGCATAAGGGGCATCAGCAAAAATCCCCTCCTCTCCTTCTGCCCACAGGAGCATTCAGTTTGCAAAGCTCAGCTCAATGTAACTCTGGATCCAATCCTTAAACAATAATAATGTTCTCACTGCAACCTTTTGAAAACACGCAAGGGGTATAAAGCAAAGCAAAGCAAAGCAAAAGCTAGGCTGAAATATTTGAGGAAACTATGAACAACTTTTTCCATGAGGGAAAACAATGGGAGAAACGGGGGACATGAATGTTTTTCCTTCTTGATTTATATTCCCCCCCTTGCCATCACAAAAGAGATTGTCAGCCTGCATCACTTTCCAGGAAAGTTAGAATCACAGGATGAGAACAACATGCTGATATGTAAACGATGACAGAACACTGAGCACATTACAAATCCCTCTCTTTATCTTACTTGCTTTGGATGCAAAGAGGGGGGTGGGGGAGCAAGAATCTGGGAAATCGATACAAATAACAATAATCCACCATTAAAACACAAATAAGAAACTAAAAGCAGCATCAAAGAACAAAAACACAAAGAGCATTAACTAATAATCAATGCATTAAATTGGAAAACAACAGAATCAAAAGCTTGCTTAAAGAGGAAGGTCTTATATTGCCAGCAGAATACAAACAGGGAGGAAGAGGATCCAACCTGGCAGGGCAGTTCCACATATGGGGGCCCTGCCACAGCAAAAGACCTCTCACTCATTTCCACCAACTGTGCTTCAGAAGGCAGCAGCACACGCAGCTGATCTTGAAGGACAGGCGGAGGCAGTCGTTCAAGTAGTCGGGCCCCAAGCTGTTTAGGACTTTAAAGGTCCTAGTCAGCACCTTGGATTGCACTCAGAAATGAACCGGCAGCCAGCGCAGCTTACAATGAAAGGGTCACATGCCCCCAGCACTCCGCCCCAGTAAGAATTTTACTAGCAGCATTCTGTACTAGCAGAGTTTTCCGGGTGGTTTCCAAGGGCAGCCCTACATAGAATGTGTTACAGTTGTCCATTATATAAGACTAGCTGTTGCCCGCGGCTGCGCTCGCGTGGATTTTAGGATTTGGTACAATGGAAAAGATACAGTGTCTCTGACTGAAAGTGTAACGTTTAGGCTGGGTGCTGGCAGCAGAAAACTTTTCTGACAGAAATATCTGATCTTAAAGAAAACTCAGGTTAATCCTGAGAGTCTACAGGTGATGAAGAGTGACCATGCCAAGTTTGGGGTAGATCCGTCAAAACGTGATGGAGTGGAGCCTATGGACGCCCCACACACAACAGTCACTCAGTCATTTAAAAACTTTTCCTCCCTTTTCACCCCCTCAGAGAACATTCTAAATGGCCTAGGGGAGACTTGCATACCCACCCCTATTGGCCCCTGCAGGAATTCATACGAACATTCTAAGTGTCATATGGGCTATTTGCATAACTGCTCCTATTGGCTCCTGCAGCAATTATGAGGTGAAGCCGATTTGCATAACTGCTCCCCTGTTGTTTTGCCCATAGGAGATATGAGAGTGGGGCAATTTCCTCCCCTTTTTTCACCCCCTTAGGGATGGAATTTCCAAAAATCATTCCTTAGTGGGTGTCTACGTCATAAAAGCAATGTCCCTTCAAAATTTCACGTTCCTAGATTAAACGGTTTGAGCTGGGCGTTGATGAGTCAGTCAAAATCAGTCAGTCAGTCAGGACACCTTCTTTTATATATATAGATATATAATGCATGTAGGGCAGGGGTGGGGAGCCTCTTTCAGCCCAAGGGCCAAATTCGACTTCAGAGAAGCTTTCAGAGGCCACATTCCAGTGGTGGGCAGGGCCAAAGGCAAAAGGGGCGGGGCCAAAATACCAGAAATGCCAGCATACTTTTGCTTTAAAAAGCTCTTAGTGCCAGTGACTTAGGAGAGGCATTTCAACCTTTTAGGATGGGGGGGGGGGACTGCACAAAACCCAGGGGAAAGGAGGTGGGGCCAGCAGAAGGGGCAGGGTCATCTGGGGAACCCCAGAGGACTGGATTGGGACCCCAGGCAGGCAGGCCTTAGCTTCCAGGCCTTAGGCTCCCCACCCCTGATGTAGGGATTATAGACTTTTGGAATAAAGAGCTGAGCCACTGAAACACTGGGCCTGGTGAAAAATGAATGTTCCTGGTCTCCTAACTATGGATGGGAGATCAGGAGAGTGTCGCAGGCTCCCTTTCCCTCTCTCATCCAGTGTTGCAGCTAGGCAAGCTCAACTGGAGAAAATCCCCAAGCAAGGTATACTGGACAATATTGTATTCAAGCAAAAAGGAAGCAAAGGCATATGGTGGATTTGGTCTATGCAACAAGAGACTGGTGAAAACGCTGCCGTTTGATCTGTAAACATTATTAAAAGAGAAGTATTTCAGCACCAAGGGATGCATTATACATAAAGAGCTGACTTAAAGTAGCAATCCACGCCAATATCTATCCTTCAGAGGGCCATTAAAGGTTGTTTCATATGGGGTAACTATTCAAATTGCAGGTGCTTCAGTTACACCGAATGAGTACCTTACCTCCACCTGCGATGGCTGGCAGTACAGAGAACAGCTGGGTGGCCACAAAGTTGCTTTTTAACAGGTCTGTAATTAAAAGCACTGACTCCCAGGAAAAACACACACACGCACACACGTTCTGAAAGCAAGCATGCCACTGTCCCTTCTCTTATTCCTGCCTAGTACTATTGCAATTCCAGATCAACACAGAAACCTTTATTGTTAGTGGTGTAGTGATAAGTTTTGCAGTGCAGGAGCCCCAAAGCCATGCCCCCAAGGAGAGTCCAAAAATTCAGGCAGCTGTGTTGATTCATATATAGTTGTATGTGCGTGTGTCTCTAAATGACTAGGGAAATGTGGTTTCATATCCCTGGTCAGCCATGAAGTTCACCAGGTGATCTTGGGCTAGTCATGGTATCTCAAACGTGGAGATCATGGGCACCAATGTGCCATTACTTCTGCCTTGTACTTAGGATTTTTGGGCAAGTTACTTTTCTTTTCTTTTGGTTTCTGGGAAATTAAGTGTTTTATGATCGGCCATGCCCACTGTGGCAGCCATTTCACCAATGGGCAAGTTCCACCCCCATGGCAGCTATTTTGTGAGAGTGCCCATGACACTCTCTCAACATTTCAAATGTGCCCACCCACCAACCCAAATGGGTTGGGGGCCTCTGGCCTAGTCATTATCTGAGTCTAGCCTACCTAACAAAGGAATTATGCACTAGGCCAAACCTGTCCTACAACCCCACGCTTACAACACTGGCAAATACTTCCCCGGCAGATGATATAATTGCTCTTGCTGTGAAAAAAGATACCAGGGTGCAGTGGAGCACGTTCCTGCTCCACTACACCATTGTTCATTACCCTTTTACTCCATAGATCAGGGCTCTCCAACCTTAGGTCCCCAGATGTTGCTGGTCTACAGCTCCCAGCATACCCAGCCAGCATGGCTAATGGCAAGGGATTCTGGGAGCTGTAGTCCAGCAACATCTGGGGACCCAAGGTTGGAGAGCCCTGCCAGAGATCATTCTAGGACAGGGGTAGGCAACCTGTTGCCCTCCAATGTGTTTGGCTACAACTCCCACAATGCCCAACCTTGCTGGTTGGTGCTGATGGGAATTGTAGTCCAAAATGTCTGGAGGACACCAGGTTGCCCTGCCCCTGTTCAGGGGCTTTGCAAATCGAATCCTGAAACTGTGAAGCTGCTGGCAAAATGCTGCTAATGAAGTTTTATGGGCAGGAGCACACTCCCACTCCACATTGCTCCACCAGAGCTTCTGCTTCATTTTCTTCATCTCATCTGCTCCCTTGCCTGTAAAATAACAGCACTGCTGGGGCTGTTTATTTATTTTGATCTCATGATCTCCAAGGCAGCTTGCAATCCTACACACTTACCATGATGTAAGCGCCTTTGAACTCAATAGGACTTACTTCTGCGTAGACATGCGCTGCATCATCAGCAGAAGAGTATCTCCATAATAGGCAGCACAATTCTGTCCCATGAAAAACTTGAACAAACAAAACAGTTTTTACCTGGCGCCTCAAAGAAAGGGAAAGTGCTCGCCAAGTGAACATACTTATGGGGCCACCCAGAACAGAGTGTCATGCATATTAGTGAAAAACAGACTGTGATCCCAGAAGCCTTTGCAATTCTTGTTTAATGCATCATTTCACTCAGCTGAAAATGTGCCTTCTTGAAATTCTTGCTGCCTAACCAGCTTGCTTAATAATCTTTGCCTCATGACTGGATAGACTTTTGGCTATAATCTTGCAGAATGCAAGAAGAAAATATGAAATATGAGTTCTATTCACTATCTTTTTTTACAGCTTGCTTGTAATCTAGCTGGTTCACCTTGCTTTTGGCTAGCTCTTTTCTCTTATCCGGTGTTTACTAATCCGTGCTTGCAAACAAAGATTAGACCTTGTTCGCCTGCTTCCCACCTACTATATTCCCATCTTTGATAAGAGCATAAGTGGAAGGAACTTGCATGAGCCAGTCTTGCTATTTTTTTTGTTTTTTTGTTTTTATTTATGGAGCTTCAAAGCAGTTACGGGGGGGGGGGGGCGGTCAAAAGAAGAAAACTCAAATGTGACCTAAAGTCAAGTGCTTTGTTTTGAATCTTAGTTTAGAAGAATGATGCTAGCGATGTGCGCGGAGCTCGATTGGGGGGGGTGGAAGTCTGGCGAACTTGCTGGGCTCGACCCCGAGCCCCACTCACCCTACCTTTTCCCCAGATTGACTTGCGTTCTCGCGAGCCAAGCCAGGGAAAGCGACTTCCGGGTTCCGGCACTATGTTGTTTACGTAGAAAATGGCCTAATTTGCGCAAATTAGGCTGTAATTTGTGCAAATTAGGCCGTTTTCTATATAAACAATGTAGCGCCGGGAACCCGGAAGCCCGACGAGCGCCTCAGCTGGCACTCGCGCTTGGCTCATGTGGCAGGCCATGAATTGAGTGCCGGGCGGGTTGCCCATCCCTAAGATGACATGTAGATGATAAACATTTTTCAAGTTACAAATTCAACTTTAGCCTGTTCGTTGTTTAAAAGTGATATCAGAAACATTTTTCTAGCAAGCAATTTCTCTATAAGATGAAAATTTAGGGTACAAGTACTGGAACCAGTCTTGAAAGATTTCAGGACACCAGTCCTCATCCTGACATCTTCTCTTCTCTGCTCCAAAAGATCATATGAGAGGCAGCCCCATCCTGTGTGGCTGCCCGTAACCCCACCCACCCAACCCAGAGGATTTCATAGGTTTCATAGATCACAGAGATGGAAGGAGCCTACAAGGCCATCGAGTCCAACCCCCTGCTCAATGCAGGAAACTAGAGGAGGGGGTCTCCCATCCAAGTAATAACCAAGCCTGACCCTGCTTAGCTTTCCACACTCAGACAAGCTGAGCCAGCATGAGCCACAGGCCTTTACGGGCATCCAATTGAGTGCGGGAGGAGCACTGTGGATAGGATTGCCGCCACGCTCCCCTTGCCCTCAAAAACATCTAGATGGCTGATTTTGGCTGTCTGAATGCGTTACACCTCCTCCCGAGGAGGAGAGGGTGAGGCACTGCCCGGGTTCTACGGAAGCCAGCGGTGCCTTGCTCCCCCTCTCCCCGCCTACTAGCAATGCCGCCCCCATGGGGGAACCGAAGACAGTCTTCCATGTTCAGTTCCCAGCTGGTGAGGAAAGCACCACTCCACAGTGCCGCGACCTCAGAAGGGATTTCCGAGGTCACAGCGGTGACTATGTCCCTCCCATCCTATGGCACCCCAGACAAGGTCGGAGGGCCATAGGATTGCGCCCTAAGAGGTTTTTGATTTTTAAAAGGCAAGCTCCTAAAGGATTCTTAAAACGCTTAGTAATGTATTTATTTTTGCTTGTTACCTCTAACCCTATTTGTATACAACACTGTCACACACACAAAGAAATCCTCGCCGCATCACACACAAAGACAGACATCTTTTCCTGCCTCACTCACGCTCAGACAGGCACACAGAGACTGTGTTCAGACAACACGATAACCCACACTCAAGAGCTGAGTGTGGGTTGTCGTTGAACCATGAGTTCTTGTTGAAACGTGTGCTATTGTGTTGTCTGGAACCAGCTGAGATAGCAAACCATGGTGAACAACCCTCAGTTCACAACCCAACAACAAACCATGGGTTCTCTTTGTGGGTTGTTCGTGGTTAACAAGCCATGGCTTGTTAGCGCAGTTGGGTTCAGACAACACAATAAACCACGTTTCAACAACAACTCATGGTTCAACAACAACCTACACTCAATCCATACTCAACCCTTGAGTGTGGGTTATCATGTTGCCTGGACCCAGTCTCTGTCCCCTCCCATACACAGATATACACATAGACACAAAGCCTCCCCTCCCTCTCCTTCTCCCTCTTTCTCTCTCTCTCTCTCTCTCTCTCTCTCTCTCTCACACACACACACACACACACACACACACAGTAGCCTCCCTTCCTTCCACCTACAGTGCCCATGAAAATCATACACACAGTCTGGGTTAGGAAGCTTAGTAAAGAAGAGCAGGGGGATACTAGCCTCTTGGTGCTGGATGGCACACTGGCAGCCACGATCTCTATGGATGACCCACTCAGTGTGGCTACTAGACAGTCATCCTCTCCAATATAATGCCGCGGAAGATGGGTTGGGTGTATTTTTGCACCGCCTGCAAATCAGCCATTGCAGCATTGGGGGAGGCCTGTTGGGGGGCAGCTAGGACGCTCAGCGGGCTGCAGGAGAGACCCCGAGGACAACATGCAGCCCGTAGACCAGAGATTCTTCACATGTGCATTAGGCAAAGAGCAATGTGGTGGAGGCAAGACTAGAGATTATTCAAATGCTAGTCCAAAAGTCTTTTGGGCAGAATGGGGATGGTGACATTGGCAACACTTTATACAACTGAAAGGATGGCCTTGCCCCACAGTGCCTTGCAGACAATGTGTCAGACAAGGGGGCCTGTGCTGGAAGGACGCTGTGTTTGGGCGGCAGCTGTGTTCCATCTCCGAGCTGCTGGGAGCCTTCACTCCACCCTCCTCCCCCACCCTCTACTGCAGCAGGTACATAAGACCGGGAAGGGGCAGCCTGAAGAGTGGGGCCTGTGCTTGGAAGAACGTTCCTGAACGCCACCTCCACCCTGCCCTCTGAGAGACTTGAAGGCAACCTGCAGCCAGCAGAGCATAATGTGTAAAGGGGCAGCAATATGTGTTGTGCGGGGCAGAGGGAGATATGGCGATGGCAGGGCGAAATGCCATTACAGGGGAAGGAGAGATGGATATATAATACCCATCTTACCTTCCAATCGCCCTGTCAACCTGGGGAACTTGGAGAACGAACCAGACCACCCACAGAACCTCTCCTTGCTCCTATGTAACGCCAGGTCAGTTAAAAACAAAGCAAGTATCATCCATGACCTCCTTCATGATGAGGAGGCTGACCTGGCGTGCTTCACAGAGACCTGGCTGGGAGATGACAGTGGCCCGACATGGGCCCAGGCCCTCCCAGCTGGGTACTGTGTTAGTGAGCAGGTGAGGGAAAGTGGGCGGGGGGGTGGAGTAGCTGTGGTCTATAAAGACAATCTCAACCTGACCAGACTTCCTGTTCGGGAATTGAATCACATTGAGTGTGTGTACCTGAGTCTGAAGACCAAGGATAGACTAGGGATTCTGTTGGTGTACCGGCCACCCTGCTGCCTAACAGAATCCCTGGCCGAGCTCACGGAGCTGGTCTCGGAGCTGGTGTTGGACTCGTCCAGGCTTTTGGTCCTGGGTGACTTCAACATCCCATTTGGGACCAGTTTGTCAGGTGCAGCTCGGGAGTTCATGGCATCCATGACAAACATGGGCCTATCCCAATTGGTCTCTGGACCCACCCATTCAGCAGGTCACACCCTCGATGCTGTTTTCAGTTCTGAACAGACAGATCTGTGGGCGGAGGTTATCAATACCTCTGCATTGTCATGGACAGATCATTTTCTGGTTAGGGTTAGTATCGCAGCTACTATCCGCCCCTGCAGGGGTGGCGGACCTATTAAGATGGTCCGCCCTCGAAGGCTAATGGATCCTCTTGGATTCCAGAGAGCCTTGGAGGGGTCTATGGCTGGTACCGTCGACGAACCTGTTGAAGCCCTGGTTGACAGATGGAATCAAGACCTAACTAGGGCTATCGACACGATCGCCCCCAAACGTCCTCTCCGGCCCGCTTCTAACCGGGCACCCTGGTATACAGAAGATCTCAGGGAGCTGAAGCGGAAAGGACGACGACTGGAGCGCAGATGGCGGAAAACTCGACTCATATCCGATAAGACACGACATAGAGAGCATCTTCGCTCCTATGGGGTGGCAATACGTGCAGCGAAGAAAGCTTTCTTTTCTGCACGCATTGCGTCTGCGAATTCGCGTCCAGCAGAACTGTTCAGGGTGGTGAGGGGTCTAACGCAGACACCTTCCCCCCTGAACCCGATTTTAGAGCCTACGGTTGCTTGCTGTGATGCCTTTAACGATCATTTCACAGATAAAATCTCTCGGATAAGAGCCGACTTAGACGCCCTCATTGTAGCAGAGGCAGACAATGGTGTGTCCAGTAACTCCGCAAGTAGGATTACACTGGATCAGTTTCAGTTGGTGAGTACCGAGGACGTGGACAAACTGCTTGGTCGAGTGAAGAGGACTACTTGCCCTCTCGATCCCTGTCCTTCCTGGTTGGTTGTCCAAGGAGGAGATGCAGTTGGATTACAACTACAACGTATTGTTAATGCATCTCTCCAGGGAGGGAATTTTCCATCATGTCTGAAAGAAGCGGTGGTACGGCCGCTTCTAAAAAAGCCTTCCCTGGATCCCTTGGACCTTAATAATTACAGACCAGTGTCAGATCTTCCATTTTTGGGCAAGGTGATCGAGAGGGCAGTTGCCTTCCAACTCCAAGCAGTTTTGGATGACACTGATTTTCTAGACCCATTTCAAACTGGCTTCAGAGCAGGATACGGAGTTGAGACTGCTATGGTCGCCTTAGCAGATGATCTACGCCTGAGTACCGACAGGGGGAGTGTGTCCCTGTTGGTGCTTTTGGACCTCTCAGCGGCTTTCGATACCATCGACCATGGTATCCTTCTGGAACATCTGAGGGGACTGGGAATCGGGGGCACTGTGCTTCAGTGGTTCCGGTCCTACCTCTCGGGTAGGTTCCAGATGGTGATGCTTGGGGATAGCTGCTCCACCAAAAAGGAGCTGCTATGTGGCGTGCCACAAGGAGCTATTCTTTCCCCAATGCTATTTAATATCTACATGAAACCGCTGGGAGAGATCATCCGGGGGCATGGGGCGGGGTGCTATCAGTATGCTGATGACACCCAAATATATTTCTCTATGCCTTCAGCAACAGCGTCAGCTAAGGATAGTGTGTCTCCTCTGAATGAATGCCTGGAGGTAGTAATGGGCTGGATGAGGAAAAATAAACTGAAACTGAATCCAGACAAGACGGAGGTGCTTGCTGTCAAAGGCCACAATCTGGGTTTGGAGGTATGTCAACCAGTTCTGGATGGGGTTACACTCCCCCTGAAAGACTGTGTTCGCAGCTTGGGGGTGCTTCTAGATCCGTCGCTCCAAATGACATCTCAGGTAGATGCGACGGCTAGGAGTGCCTATTATCAGCTTCGGCTGATACGCCAGCTGCGCCCCTTCCTAGAACCGGAGGACCTAAAGACAGTAGTGCACGCGCTGGTAACTTCGAGGCTCGACTTCTGCAATGCGCTGTACATAGGGCTACCTTTGTACCTAGTCCGGAAACTTCAACTAGTGCAAAATATGGCCGCCAGACTGGTTACTGGTACACCTAGGGGTGCTCACATCACACCAGTTTTAAAAGCACTCCACTGGCTGCCAATCAGTTTCCGGGCGAAGTATAAAGTGTTGGTTATTACCTTTAAAGCCCTACATGGTTTGGGTCCAGGCTACCTACGGGATCGCCTTCTCCCATACAATCCACCCCGCACACTCAGGTCCTCTGGGAAGAATTTACTTCAGTCAGCCAAAACTAGGCTGACGGGTACTACCCAGAGGACCTTTTCTTCTGCTGCTCCCAGATTATGGAATGGCCTGCCGGAGGAGATTCGTCAGCTCACCAGTCTTTTGGAATTTAAAAAAGCCATAAAGACTGATCTCTTCCGGCAGGCCTATCCAGCGGAATTTTAGGTTGCCTTTAAGATGTTTTTACGATGTTTTAATGATGTTTTAATGATGTTTTAATGATGTTGTTTATGATGTTTTTAATATGTTTTAAGATGTTTTAATAGTATGTATTGTGTATTTTATATTTTTGTTGTTCCCCGCCTCGATCTAGACCAGGGGTCCTCAAACTTTTTAAACGGGGGGCCAGTTCATTGTCCCTCAGACTGTTGGAGGGCCGGATTATAGTTTGAAAAAAATATGAACGAATGGATCAAGTAAAAAAAAAGGACCCGGGTCCTTTTTTTTTACTTGATAGGGGTGAATTTTCCCCCCCTTAAATAGAAAGTTACTTTATTTATTTATTCCATTTTTATACCGCCCAATAGCCGAAGCTCTCCGGGCAGTTTACAGCAATTAACAAGACAGTCCCTGCCCACAGGCTTACAATCTAAAAAGACACGACACACAGGAAAAAGGAATGGGGAGGGAAGAAGGGGGAATATTAATGAATATTCCTGGCATTAATGAATACTCCGATCGGCTGCCAGGCCGGATAAAAAGGCAAGGCGGGCCGGATGTGGCCCGCGGGCCTTAGTTTGAAGACCCCTGATCTAGACGGAGAGGCGGGTAAGAAATAAAATTTATTATTATTATTATTATTATTATTATTATTATTATTATTATTATTATTATGCCTCTAGAGCTACTAAGAGCCTAAGCCACTCTCTGCACCACTACAGTTAGGCAGAGCTTTGGGTTCAGAGGGATCCCAACATAGCCTATGGAAGAACAGAACCAGTCAGTGGAAAAACAAGTTATGTTTTAAATAAAGGCACAAACAAATCTCTCTAATGCTCATGCACAGGGGCCTTCCTCGTCTTGTGAGCAGAAGGTTGTTGTACACTCCCAGTAGAGAGTTCAGGTGGGTACAAAGCAACACTTCGCTCCCAGAAGACAACAAGCAACCGATGCACATAAACCCCTCTGGCTCATGTCCATAATCTTAAGTACAAGTTTTGTTCTTTTTTGCATGATACCAGTGGAACAACATAGAGTAAACCTATTAAATGGTTATCAGCTTGCATTTTAGGTAGAAATATTAAGAAGAACAAGAAACACAATACAGAGGTCAAGAGAACCTACTACATCATATTCTGGTATAAAGCAAACATCACAACATTATCGATTTGAACTCTACTGTAAGATGATGGGCCCATACAGTACATAGTTGGCTTCCTGAAAGCCAGAATTTGCAAAACGGAATTTGAAGTGGGTTTGCAAACTCTGATTAAGGGGATCTGGAGTGGGGATCTGATTAGCATTTGCAATATAGTTAGACATGGCAAATACTGAACCATGGTTCAGCAGTTAACAAGAAAAGGGAGGGGAGAATTCGTACCAGAGAGGAGAGGAAGCACACACGTTCCTGTGACTGGCTCCCAATTTGTAAGCCATGGCTTGCAGGGAGCCTATAATCCTGTTCAGGCATTCACTTGAGCGAGTGAGGGCTTAAAGTGTGAACTGGGATGGGGTCTTGCATGCTGACCCCACCCTCTATCTCTCCGGATGTGCCACCCTGGCCCCCTCAGTTCAGACCTTGCCATGTTGAACCAGCAAGGTCTGAAAGAGAGCTATACTCGTGTTTATTAGAAAATGAGTAGAACTCTCAGCGTAATAAAGAACCCTGATAAAGTAGGGTCCATGATCGAGTTGGGAGTTCTACTCTCGTTCAAGCTACCGCAAGCAGAACTCCCTTTCAGACCTTGCCGGTTCAACACAGCAAGGTCTGAACTGAGGGGGCGGGGACAGTGCTCTGGGAGGCACCGGGGAGAGGCCAGTGTGTACCATCCCGGTACACACCTTAAGCCTCCTTGCGTTCACGTGAATGCCTGAAAAGGGCTTATGTCACATCTGCAACAAGAAAAGTTTCTGTGCTACAAAAGGTTCTGAAGAAACAGAGCTTCGGCTACCTGGTGACTTCTTGCTGTAGTCGGGCGACACTGGGCACGTAGAACATGACCCCAAAGAAAAGCAGAGGCTCGCTGGCAAACTTGTCCAGCTGCTTTTTCAGAGGTTTCTCCAGTTCCACCCATCGCACTTGCTGGTTCTTGCTGTGGAACCAAAGGCCAAAATAGTGTGTCTAGAGAAAAAGAAGAGTTTACAAAGGAAAGTTTATTCTCTGGGCTAGTTTACAAGGAACAAAATCCTTCTCTCTTTCCTTCTCCCCTAATCTATGTATATCACCATTTAAGTCACTAATAACAATATATTTCATTTCCCCATCCCATAGTAAAGTATGCTTTTCAACTCTTACTATCCAAGTTCAGAGATGGACTCCCATGACTCATTTTCAATAACTTAGTGGAGGAGTTTCACATAACATTTATTTATTTATTTATTATATTTATACCCCGCCTTTTTTCCTGCAAGGAACCCAAGGCAGCTTACATAATCCTCCTCCTCCTCCTCTCCATTTTATCCTCACAACAACCCTGTGAGGTAGGTTAGGCTGAGAGTCAGTGACTGGCCCAAAGTCACCCAGTGAGCTTCATGGCCGAGTGGGGACTAGAACCCGGATCTCCCGAGCCCCAGTCCAACACTCTAACCACTATTCCGTGCTGGCTCGGAATAGTGGTCTTGTGAACCACTATCTGGTCTTGTGAACTGGTTCCATAGATTTTTGAGGTTTTGGCATCGATATACACCTTGCACCTTGATCACATGTGGTAAAGGAAGCAGCTGGACTTGTACTAGTCCAGAAGCCAGTACAAGCATAACACTTCCCATCCTCCCATAAGAACATAAGAAGAGCCCTGCGGGATCAGACCAAGGGTCCATCTAGTCCAGCATTCTGTTCACACAGTGGTCAACCAGCTGCCCACGGCATCCATCAGGGCTAAGGGATTAGGAACGGGGTGCATGATAGCACACCCCTTTCTCCCAGCTCCACTCTCAAGCACCTGTTTCCTCACCATCCCTCCGCCCCACTCATATCCTTAAATCGTTTGGTGTTATGTTTTTAGGGAAGGGACTGTAGCTCAGTGGAAGAGCACAACCTTTGCCTTCAAAAAGTCCCAGGTTCAATCCTTGGGAATCTCCAGTTAAAATGATCAGACAGCAGGTAATTGGAAAGACCTCTACTTGAGATCCTGGGGAGACACAGTCAGTCAGACTAGAAAATACTAGCCTTGATGGACAGACAGAGAGCTCCTAGCGCTAATAATCAAAAGGCACTGTGCAGCTATTCTGTCTTTTCTTCCTCAATGGATTTTTTTCTGGTAAGAAAAAAGACCAAAAAAGCAGTGGGAAAACACGGGAGGGCTACAAATGGAAGACTTTGTCCAGACGTTTCCACTTGCAAAACATTCAAACAAGCCCAGTTCACAAGCCCGAACGTCCAAACATGAGAGCCCGTTCAAAAAATGTGCATTGTTGAAAAATGAGCATTTTCACGCTTTACTAAATTGGGGAACATGTGAATTTTGGGTGCACACTTTTAAAAATGCAAATTGTCCCTGATTGAAAATGTACATTTTTTCCCGACCCAAAAAAGAAAAAAGATGCTCGTGTTCAGGAATGTGAACAAGGTGAACTGAGCTTTGAGGAAGAACTTGGAGAACCTTGACAAGCTCAAACATTGCATGTTTGCCCAAATCTAGTCTGGACTACCTGTCCATGAATGAGACAGTGCAATTGCGTCATAAAAGCCTTGTCTAGAAGCACCATATAGTCCGATGTGGTATAAGGCAGGTTCCCCATACGACTCCATTAATTATGGTCAACACTGATGCAGAGTGAGATCATGAACCAAGGTTTGAAGTGGATTCTAGTTCCTGGATTAGGAACAAAATCTTCACTCAAGGACTGTGGTTCTTCTTTACTGTCAGAACAAGCATTCATTTGTCTGTTTTCAGTGTCAATTAAACTGCAACTAAGATTAGCAGCCTAGAATACTGCAAATTCCAAGGCAGCAGGAAAGGATGCTTGCTGCAACAGGTAGGGGCAGAAGGTTGGTGAAGGGACTGGCCGAGCAACAAGTAATCCTCCCCTCTTGCCTCTTATAAAGCATGACCTCTGTGTTGCAATTTGGTAACGTAGTATGTTTTCTTCCAGTATTCCTTTGCCGCCTTGCAGGGCAAGCCCTCCCAAGGCAGCTCACATACATGATGAAAAGCATAAGACACAACTAAAACCCTATCTTTACACTGACAAAACTAAAACAGCAGTCTAAAACACTCTACAGACCAGCATAAAAACTCAGATTAAAACAGTAAAACTATTTAACACAGAAAGAGTAACAGTTTAAAAACAATTTAAAAATACCCAGTCCAGAATCTTAACTAAAAGAAGATCAAAACAAAAAAGGTTTTCAAAGCCCATTTAAAAGTTGGCAAAGAAGGAGCTGGACATATATCCCTTGCAAGGGAGTTTCACAAACACAGGGCCACCATCAAAAAAAGGCCTTATCCCTAGTATCTGCCAATTTAATTTATCTTGGTGGTGGACCTGCAAACATACTTTTACCACAGAAGTATAGAGAAGAATGCAAGTGGGGAAAAGTCTGTGGCACGGAGCTACTAATTTTGCCACCTATGAAATCTGGTATGCTTTAAATATTCTTGGATAACTCTTAATTTAAAATCTGCTGGAGGTGCATTTTATCCTCAACACCAAAAAGCAGAGATCTCAGTGAGAAGATGGTACTGAAATTATTTGTGGGGAGTGTGGAAGACATGCGTAGCAACAACATTATTACATATATCAACTAGAATCCAAGTTTCCAATATCAGCTGTGTTAAAATGATTCCAATTAGCCAAAGTGATGTGTGTTTTAAATTTACATCAGTTGGAGGCAGACTGAAACAGTACAGTAATTAAAAGCAGCTTTTAACAGAAGCAGCTTTTTGGTGGGTTTTTTTAAAAAGAGATGTATTACAGTGGGGAAACGATACATAATTCCTCAGAAGAGATTCCAGAAACAAACGAAGGGAAACAAAAACAAAACAAAAAAGTATTATCTGAAGCTCATCCAACATGCCAAAAAAAAAATGACGGAGCACAAATTTCTCTTCTTGGTGCCTGGAAAGCAGTAGTGGTCGTACAGAAACATTTTTGTGATGACTGTACCAGAGTTAGTGGCGGGGAATCGGCCTTTGGGGAATGCAGGAGAAAGCAGTGTTATTCATCCTGCATTAAAGCATATTGCTTAACTGGCTAACTGAACTATCAGGCTGCAATTGTGAGTGCAGAGTGGTCTGTGCTGAAAAAACACTACCCATCAGCTGCATGCCAGCTACTTTACTAAAGTATTTCAGTAAAGTTCACCGTTTCTAAAACATACCTTAGAACTAGGACTAGTTTATTACAGTCATAGACCAGCAGAAATATACGTAACATGTATATCACCTGATATTTTATTTTTTCTTA